>JAREIK010000722.1:157456-339139 GCA_029783825.1 Sapria himalayana | reverse complement strand
TCATGGAACGCTGGATTGGAGGCAATGTGAATTACTGCCTAGTTATCACACCAAAATTTGGCTGATAAAGAATGTGTGATACCTGTTCTGTCAAAAGCTGGTGAATCCACATTATCTCGCATGTGGCCTATGTCATGACCCGATATTCTGATTTTGCACTAGACCGAGATACCATACTTTACTTCTTTTTTCCAAGACACCAGGTTGCCTCCCACAAAGACATAATAGCCTGAAGTAGAACACCTATCATCCTTGGAGCCTGCCCAATCTGCATCTGTGAAACTCAATCTTCTCATACTCATGATTACCATCAGAATATCTTGTCCTGGACTAACTTTGAGGTAACCCAAAATGTTTCCACAGCTGCCCAATGATCAACAGTGGGGGAAGACATGAACTGACTCATAATACTAACAGCATATACAATATCAGGGCGTGTGACTGTAAGATAATTTAATTTTCCAACTAACATACGATATCTCTCATGATCACTGTACGGTTCCCCTTCTTTGACTAGTTGCATGTTCGGAGTCAAAGGTGAATTACATGGTTTAATGCCTAACTTACATGTCTCGGATAATTGGTCTAGCACATACTTACGTTGACAGATAAAAATTCATTTGCTACTTTTCATAACCTCTACACCCAAAAAATACTTTAACATATCTAAGTCTTTTGTACTAAATTGTTGTTGAAGAAATGACTTCAGTAACAGAATAATCCGGTGACTGAATTCCGGTAAAAAATTGAATGGTCAGACTTGCACTTGTGCATCCTAAATTCTTAATTGTCTGACTGAATTTTTCAAACCATGCACGTGGACTCTGTTTGAGTCCATATAAGGCTTTGCAAATGCGGCAAACTCGATTGTCTGTCTCTTCCTGAGCAACAAACCCCAGAGGTTGCTTCATATAGACTTCCTCTTGAAGATTACCATGGAGAAAGACATTTTTGACATCTAACTGATGGAGATCCCAACTGTACCCGGTAGCTAAAGAGATAAAGAGTTGACCGGAGTCAATTTGGCCAAGGGAGAGAAGGTATCGACATACTCAATACCATAGGTCTGAGCATAGCCTTTGGCCACAAGTCGAGCTTTGAGGCGAGCAAGACTGTCATCGTGATTAACCTTCACTGCAAACACCTAGCGACAGCCAATAGCACGTTTCCCTGCAGGCAACTTCACTAAATCCCAAGTACCATTAGTCTCCAATGTGTCATCTCCTCCCGTATAGCATGATGCAGCCAGGATTAGACAAGGCTTCAAGAATAGAGGTAAGTAAAGAGATAAAATCCAAAGAAGTAATGAAAGTACGAGATGAAGGGAAAATGTTATATAAGACAGAAAAGAAGAAATAGGATGAACAAACTTACGTGAACTTTTGTGAAGAGCAATAGGAAGGTCATCACCGGAGGGAAGAGCTGATGGCGAGGGACCTGATGGTGGAGGATCAGAGACTAGTGAAGGCGGCCGACAGGAGTATACCTGTGTGATCGGAGGACGATCCAGCGGAGCAGGAGTAGAATCGGTCACATGATAGATAGGGTAGATCAAATATCATCATCTTCTCCCTCACTAGGAGGACCAGGAGAGGTAGACAAGGGGGTATCTTCATGAAAGGTGACATCATAAGATACTAGATAGCACTTAAGATCAAGACAGTAACACCGATATCATTTCTGAACTCTTGAATAGCCAAGGAAGATACACTTGAGGGCTTTAGGATCAACCTTGGAAAACAGTTCGCGAACATCCCTGACAAAACATGTATACCCAAAAATTCAGGGGGGAAATGGAAAATAAAGGAGCAATGGGGTATAGGATATGAAAGGGAGTATTCCAGTTAAGTACAGAAGAGGGCATGCGATTAATCAAAAAATAAGCAGTGAAAATTACGTCGGCCCAGAAATGCTTAGGCACATGCATTTGGAAAAGCAGAGCCCGAGCAGTTTCCAAAAGATGGTGATTCTTCCTCTCGCCACATCATTCTGAGAGGGAGAATCACATGAGGTTTGATGAAGAATGTCTCGCTCACGCATGAATGTTCGAAAAGGCTCAGACAAATACTCTTTAGCATTATCACTACGTAATGTTTGAACAAAAATATGAAAATGAGTTTGAATTTCAGCATAGAAGGCACATAAATGAGAAAATACTTCTGACCGAGATTTTATTAAATTAATCATATAATTCTTTAAAAATTATCCACAAAGTATCAAAATAACGGAACTCAGTGGGTGACAGGACAAGACATGGGCCCCAAACATCGGAGTGGACTAATTCAAAAGGAGCACTAGCTCGTTTATTAACTCGAGGACTTGAACTGAGGCAATGATGTTTTGCCAGTTGACAGGACTCACAAGGTAAGGTAAACAATGACAAGAACTGTGGATATAACCTTTTTAATAAAGTAAGAGAATGATGATCTAAGCGACAGTGCAACTCAAAAGGACTCGATACTGCAAGACAAGTGGCTGCGCTGGATGAAGACTGATCAAGTATATAAAGACCACCAGACTCACGTCCCCTACCAATAGTCCGATTCATCACCAGTCCTGGAAAAGACAATAGTCATGAATGAATGAGACTGAGCAATTAAGATCATGAGCAAGTTTGTAACAAAGAGTAAATTAAATGATAGATTAGGCACATGCAAAACCGATGATAAAGAAAGATATGACGTAGGCGAGACAGTGTCCTGACCCAAGGGCACGAGATTTGGACCCATCCGCCAAGGTGATGATGGACTTGGACGAGGTGGGTTGCACAAAAAAAGTAAATTAGGATTATCTGTCATGTGATTAGAGGCGCCTGAGTCAATGACCCATTCATTGGCGCAAGATACAACGCAAGCGAATGAGTTACATGTCTGGTAATGTTGAACATGGCAGCCATAGAGGACTATGTAGACTTCAGAAAAGCCTGGTACTTCTGGAACTGAGCAAGATCGTAGACAGAGAACTATGTAACTGTAGTAGTTGGAGTAGAGTGTTGGTTGCGGAAGCAAGAGTGACAGAAGAACCTCGCTGATTTTTGTTCTTTAATTTACAGCATTCCTGAATTATATGATCCAGCTTCTTATAGTAATGACAATAATCTTGGAGGATCTCCCCTCCGATGCACCTGGAGGCTGGGCATACTGCTGTTTTGATGCAGGTCCACCTTGACAAGAAGCACGGAGTGAGTGAGGATTATGACTGAAGTCATACAGAATGAGAGATACCTGGCCGTCAACTCTGCTATATACATCTCCTAATAAAGTGATGGTGGAACTAGCAAGAATCTGTGCTTGAGCAGAGTCATAAGCAAATGGTAGCATAGCCAAGAACCTATAACAGTCATCTGTTCACGTTGTTGCTGTTGGATTGCAATATCGGTACTAAAAGGCATCACCATATTCAATTCTGCATAAGTCTTTTTATAGTCTACGTATGCTTGCAAAAAGGACCTGTCATGCATCTCAGCCCGATAAAATACTTTACAAACATCAAACCCAGGTGATATTTCCCTTACCATAGTATAGGAATGCAATATGAACCATCAACTGTTTGACCATCATACAGTGAATAACGTTCCGATCACGTCACTATCAATTAAATTTCTAACCTGAATGAAAAGACGAGCATCATCCCGTAACCAGATGTGGCTAGAATCATCTGTGGGTGGGTCAGAGGAAAGATGGTATTCCATCTCCATACTTCGGAAATAGATTCAAACTGTATTACTCCAGTCGATGTAGTTCCGACCATTTAGTTTATGTTCTATAATCTTTGGAAGAATAATAATCCCGATCAGAGTGGCGAGAGGCATCTTGGAAGTAGATTTGATCATGATTAAGCATCTGAAAATAGGTTAGAGGCAAGATTGCTAAAAGCAAGCAATTATCAAATGAATACCCACAAAGAACACCTTGGCCGAAATTGACGAATGGCTAGAAATCCAAGTTTTATTGCTTGGATCAAGGTAAAGGGATATATATGAGATATAGGATATAATAAACTGTGCAAAACACCTCAAAATCCAAAATCGACAAAACATTGATGGTTGAGACAAAAGGGTCGAATTGAAGAAATACCAAAATACAAAGCTAGGATTGTTGGATCAAAGATTTAAGGGTAGATCTAGATTCTTGGGACAGAGACGATTCAAGTAGTGGTCGGCCGAAGGTGCTGCAACCGTCGACGAGCCATCACGTGCCGGAAGGTGACCGAGGCGTGCAGATTTGGCAGCCGCTTTAGGCAGGGCAAGGGGCGCGTGTGGGGGTGTTTTCGGTGACGGCCTTGGACAATGGTGGTCATCGGCGAAGTGCGCTCCTGTCGGTGGGGTTGGTGGCTGGAAAATTTCGCCGTAGCAGTCGCCGGAGAGAGGCAATAGGTGCGGCACATGTAAAAAAAATCCCTCCAAAAAAATGGTCTATTTTAAGCTATTCTAACCCTTATCCCTCTAATACCATGTGAAAAAATATAAGAGAATGAATTGGTGAAAATGAATTGATTATTTACCACCTATAGAGATACCTATATATATACAAAAGAATTGAATAAACCAGAGGATATTCTAAGAATATCCTAAGGAATAAACCAGAGATATTATAAAAATATTTCATGATTCTTAATAATCCTACCATAATAATAAGGATATCTCATGATATTTAACAATCCTACCATAACAATTACTATAAAATTTGAAATAAAAATATGAGTTACCAATCACTTCTCTACCTAATTTATATCATTTAAGTATAAATAATACAGAAAAATACAATTTCTTCCTTCACTCACATGCAATAGTCTGACTTGTATTATGTCTCTATGCTATATATGAACACAATTTTCTTATTTTTCAAAAAAATATTATATCTTATAAGGATGCAAAAATTATGGCCTATTTCTTGTGTTTATAAGTCATGTGTCAGTTACGTTCAAGCAACCAACACTCATAAACCAGAGGCAAAAATCAAACTCATCTCCTCGTTGTGTAAACTGCAAACTTCAATTTACTCCTGCCAAATTAAACCTACTCATGGTAGTAATATCCAAACTTAATACAAAAATGCACTTCAATTAAATCTCATATGCTCACTAACCTCAATATAATTTTAATCCATTCACTTTTAATTTTAGAATTTTAAAAAGAATCATTTTATTATCATTAATGTGAATGTGCTGATGCTTATATCTTGACAACACATATGGAAGCCTAAATAAAGTCAAAAATTTTAAAGTCAAATATCCTTTAAAAGAATCTCAAAGCTATGTTTTCACATAAATTTGCTGTGAAAATAAAAACTTAGGTGTCAAACGTGACGTGCCTAGGTCTACCGAGCCACATGCAGGGCCAAGCACAGCCAGGTAGAAGGGCCCGTGGGCACGAGAAATCAGCACAACCCAAACCGTGCCCGAACCTCACCTCACCTCAATACCTAAGGCCAAACCCCGAGCCCGACGAATCCAAAATTCCGTCGATCCCATAATCCGACCGACCAAAACCGTCAATCTTTTTTCCCCAACCCCCCAACCCGGGCCCAATGATTCCAAAAGCCGAAACTTCTAGAACCAATGACCATTTTGGTCGGTTTGATAGTAGAACCGACCCAATGGTCCAAAAAAAAATTAAATTTCACCCATTGGATTTTACCCTAACGACTAAGAGGCCGAATCCAATGGCTCAAAAGATTCTATCCGAATCTTTGAAAAAAAATCAAAAAAAAAATAGTTTTTTTTAATTCTTTTTTATATCTATACTCCCCATCATTCAAATATTTATGTTTTTAAACATTGATCTCTCTCTCACTCTCATATTTTCTCTCTCTTCATCTCTCGCTATCGGCTTTTGATTTTTGGGACTCGGGGTAAATTGTGGTGCGCGTGCGGTGTGGATATCAAAAAGAAAAATTATTTTATGCATAACAATTTATGAGTATTTATAAATTATTATTTAGTTGTCAAGTTTTTAAATTTTAAATCTTCTTAATTTTAATTAATTTAATTTATTTATTATAAATATTATATAATACTATATAATTAAAAAATAAAAAATAAAAAAAATTAATTTAAAAATAAAATTAATAATATTATAGATAACAAAAATCCTACAGAAAAATCCGAGGGCACCAAAACTTTAGTTTTCTCGGTCACCTCATCCCAAATATCTAGAAAATAAAAAACTAAAAAGACAACAGTAATTTAGACTCACTTTAATATAATATAATAATAAAAGATTAGATATGCCGAAAAAAAATTGACATATTACAAATATTGTAAAAAAAATTTTAAACTGTTATAGTTCATGTGTGACTGACCACCTTAAGAGGTATGTCGAACTATGTACCAAAAAATATGATGCATTAGATCTTTGGCAAACACAACTCAGTGATAAATTCTTTAAGGTTGAATCTAGTTCAGCCTAAATATTAACCCCTTTCATATACCACAACGAGTTAGGAAGAAAAATAATGATCAAACTGATCATCACGATTGATTTTCCAATTAGATTTTTGAAGTATCTAAGAGTAATCAGTATTATGCAAATTTATTTTCAACCTACATATCATAGGATTCTTAGGTCCTCGTCGAGGAACGACATACTAAAATAATATAACTAAGAAAAAATAATAATAATTAAAAAATTTAAAAATTATAGTGAAGTAGTATCCGTGATATCTAATATTTAGATTAGTCACAATGATGCATCTTATGTATGCCTCACTGCTCACAATGTAGGTTCTAAATGGACAATAAATAAAAAAATATTAAAATTCTCAGAGATTCTCCATATTCATGATGTCTCAGTCATTTTCAAGTGAATGATAAAATTTTTTTAAGAATATAAAATTCAAAATAAAATATTTAATATCATATTCGATAATATATCTAACAATAAAATAGCAATTAATATATTTATTAGGAGTATTAAAGATTGATCATTAGAAAAGATTTTTCACATTAGATACATATATCATATTATTAACCTCATAGTACAAGCAGGAATGAAAATTATTTCTCCCACTTTAAAAACATATGTAACTCACTAAAATTTCTTCACACGTCTCACAAACAACAAGAGTTTAATAGTCTATATTTTTCTGCGAGTCTACAGAAAAAAAATTCCAATTAGATGTGAGGCACCATTGAAATTACAGATACCTTATGTTAAAATCATATGTTGAATACGAACACATGATATTTAACTACATCAATAATAAGCGTGATAAATTTATTATTTACGATACTAACTAGACTATAGAAATTTTATTTATGAAAATCCTAAATATTTTTTATGACACGAAGAACATATATTCATCAGTTTATACTCCTACAACTTACATTGCACTCAAATACATATACAACATTAGTAACATATTTAGGAAGTTTAGCGATGACCCGACACTTAGCGATATGATTGTAGAGATGGAAACCAAGTACTTTAAATACTAATCCACCATTCTATATCTTTTTTTTATTTGACTGCATGCATAGACCCTGGGGTTAATGTGGAAGAGGTAAGATATTTTGATATATATATCCTCATGCATGAATCATGAAAATCAACCTGAAAGATTTATTCACGAAAAGTTGACTAAGCTCTTTATATACTACAAGATGAAATGAGGCTTCGAGAATGAATATGGATACCATATTCGAAGATGGTGACTTTTTCATTTAAGTAACGAAGAAAAATCTTAATATTTTACAGTTGTATACATCATGAGTCCACTTATCCCATGTTATCTAAGATGACACGAAATCTACTGATTCATCCAATGTGAAGCATAACATCAGAGTCTGATTTTTCTATTTTGTTGAATATGATTTCGGATAGAAAATCCAAATTACGATCAAATATTATTGAGACATTAACATATATAAATGATTGAGAAAATTCGAGCTTGGGTAGCCAAAATCATGCTGAGACTATAGTAAAAATGAAGTTGATTATTAATAAATTTCCATGTGATATTGATGATGATTGATGACTGATGATAATCGACAGATTGATATATTGATACTTATCTTATATCATCATTGATCATATGCTATAATACTGACGATATTTTTTATTTTTATTTTTATTTATCTTTTTTGGATTGACAATATTATTATTTATTCTTTTTTGTCATTTTAATTTGAGGGTTGATTCTTGAATCTTCATTTATATTTTTTATGATTTGCATTGTATTGGTTTGTATTAATATTTTAATTTTATTAATTTTGACACGGTTAGTTTTAAAATTTTAGTTTTTTATTACTATACTATATGTTTTATTTTATTTAATAATTAACTATAAACTATTTAAGTATTAAAATTAAATAATTAAAATTTAAATTTTTTAATAATTTTAATATTCTGAATTAAAAATTTTCTAAATGACCCAAACTAGCCCAAACCCGACCTAGCAGCCAATCCCCAACCCAAACAGCCAATCCTCACCTCAAACCTAACCCGAACGGGCAAAATCGACTTGTCCAGGCACAACTTGATCCAACATCATCACAGCCAAGTTGGCGGGCCATGCTGGGCCGATTGTGATGAAGTCGTGTGGTGCCTACTGCCTGGCATAGCACAGTAGCCCAATTGGACCACCCAAAAATGGGCCGACCCAACCCGACCCAACCCATTCGACACCTCAAGTATAACTACATCCACATAAATTTGGTTAAAAAAATCTAAAAAATAATTGATTATATGGGTGTCATATGCAATATATGATCTCAACTATTAGATATAAAGAAAAATTATATAAACATTAATATATCAAATCTCATAAGAACTCCAAAGTTACATATGTTTGATCAAAACTAATATTAAAATGGTTCATCATCTTTAAAGTCCTTATATTGCATATGTATATATGTATGTGTGTGTGTGTGTGTGTATTTAAAGCTCTTATATTTGATCAAAAAGTTAAATACTAATGGTATATTTCAGGTTTAAGACTTACCATACATAATTTATGACTTTTATGGATAAAGTTATCAAGATATTAACAACTCTCAAATCTCAGGTTAAAGTAGAAATTTTGTGCATTGAGTATAACCTCTTCCATAACTATCAAATAATTGAGATTTTATATGGCCCTCCCTAATCTCATTAAATCAATTAGAATATATGCAGCTAAAAATATTGGCCCCGAGTTGCATAAAATTCAGTTGCAACAACTTAAAAATTCAAACATTTATCACAATTACTCGCTAAGATAGAATCATTCATCTGCTAATGAATATGCAATCTGAAAATTAAAAAAAAAAATATAAAAGCCAATAATGATTATTGGTGCCACTTAAAATAAATATTTGGATAAGAGACCATTAGCTCATTACCATTTGTAGTGCAAAGAGTTGATGTAGGTAAAAATCTAAAATGGTTCTATCCAAAGCCAATAGAATAACACCAGCCCTGCTTGGTTTGAGTGGGGCTGGGCTAGACCAAGCCCATTTTTGTGAATATCAGCTTCCTATCACAATCCAGCACAATGGGACACCATGAATTTTGGCCAGCTACATTGCTGCTAGTAATACAAATGACAAGGTAATTACATCCCTGGCATATGCCACAAAGAAAAATGCACCTAAATACTCCTAGGGTCAAATTCCATTTTCAAGGACCCGAGTCAACCTGAGTATGCCCTTATATATTCTCAAGCTTGGTAATACCTAGGCCAGTTCAGCAGGGTGGCCTGAATTATTAGGAATTTAGGATTAATCACCCATAACAAATAATAGCAACATATACTACACCATAAGGATAAATTTATTATTAAAATTACATCAATAAAATAAATCTGAACCATACATGTTAAATTCAAAAATATATATAAATAACAAAACTACTAAATCAAATACTAAGAGAATCATTTAACTAGCCTAAAATTTTTTTTATTGAGAAACATTATCTAAGACTCTGTTCGTGATAATTTAGTAACTACATATAAATTTCCTCATAAAAATAATCATGAAGAAATATTTTCTTGATGGTTCACATCTAATTGATTAACAATCCAACTATAACAAACTACTAAGGAGCAAAACCTTAACTAAGATAATTTTGATCATAAGACAAAACATATCCTAATAATTTACATCATAAATTTATAATTAATACCCCCCCACTACCAAATGAGCATTCCTATGAGAATTGTTACCATAGCAAATAATCATTTGCAAGTTGTTACATTAGAAAATGGTTGCGATACAAATTTTTCCTTCATATGTCTTCAAGTATTTGTTGTATTTTGAAGGATATGGAACTTACATTCTTTTCTCTCATAAATCATGTTATTATAGTGCTACAAGAATATCACAATACTAGTAATTACCTCTAGCATAAAAGTCATGAATTTACATTCTTTTGATGATAATAGTCATGGTTTTGGAAAATGATCATACTCAAGTAATTTCCTTTTTAACTTTTACTGTCTCAAAATCCATAGCTTTGAATAATAGCCATGGCTTTGGTCTTAGTAGTTTTGGCTCCAATAACTTTTTATAGCTCAAAATTCATGGCTTTGTAAAAAGGTCATGATTGTGGCTTGAGACTATGAATCCAAATTAAATATAAAGTCATGATGCTTGGACTTAGCCATGACCTTGAGCACTAGTATAGTACTTGGTTATTATGACATAGAATTAATATTGCTATCATTTAAATTTTATGAGATAAGTATAGTTGTGACTTCATGATAATATCATAACCACTAAGAATGTGTTGCACAATTGAAAAATTGTGCTAACAAGTTGGGAGGGTCCTGGTGTACAGTGATTATCATGACCGTTTTGATAGAATTCAGCCAAGAATGATTGTCGAAACTATGCAAGACTCATTATTCTACCCTCCTAGTTAAACATCTCTAAAAACCTATTGATTTCATGATTATTCATCCAAACTTATCAAATCTCCAAAATCAAAAAATTAATCTATAATTTTTTCTATTTTATGCCTACACAACATCATATAACATTAAAATAACTATGAATGTTTGATAGTTTAAATACCTATTGGGCAATTGTGCTTCCACAGCTATGATTCAGAAGAAGAAAGAACAACAAAATAGCAAATAACAATCGATATATAATCCAATCCATAATCCAACCACAACATAATCAAAAGAAAGACGAAAAAATAGAAAATCAAAATAACGTAGTTCACTAGTCGCTAAGTATGACTATCTATATCCACCAGTAAATGCTTATGCATTACAGATTAAGCCAAAATGTCTTACAATATGTGCAGCACAGAAATAGCCACGATAAATCACGTAGAGAGAGAGAGAGAATATGAACAGTTCCGGATTTGAAAAAATAGTAACACGAAAATAAAATACAAAAATATTTATATTAAAACTTTCTCGGTTCAATTAACTAGAGAGGGACCTCTGTTATTGTGCTACTGCTATATCTCTAGCCTCTTAATATTCCCTTTCCTACACTTACATGAAAATATTAAAAAAGAAATATTTGGTTATACAAATAGATTATCAAAACAAGTTTTATATATAACAATACCAAATAGTAACTAAGTCATGACATTAAAATGATGGGGCAGTCAATTCTTTTTAAAAATAAAAATAAAAATGCCCAAGTGACTACCCAAAGGGGACCTCGTTGGACATTCACATTGGCCGGTTTACAATGCCATTGGGCCTGGCACACGGGTCGTGCCTAGCCCAGCATGAGCCATGCCTCATGCCGACCCAACATAGCATGAACCAAGCCATGGGGTGGCCTAGCCCAGCCTGAGGCATGGTTCTAGACTGTGTCGTGCTAAGCCATGAACTATTGAATCGGGCTATGCCTAGGCCCCCTATCCCATTTGACACCTCTACTCAGTGGTGATGTTTCAAGGGGAACACTATGAGAGCACCACCATTAGGATAGGCTCAATGATGATAATCACTTTATGTGCTATTAAGGAAATGAATTATTGCACAACACCCAAATCTTTATTTTATGTATAAACATAATATAATTTGAGCTAATTTGAATACTGATCATATAAATAAAATAAATAAACCTATCTGTCTAAGATTGATACCACAATCAAAATATTTATTTTACTAGAATTGAATTATTTTACTATTGAATAACTAAATTGCTGATAAAATCTCCATGTGATTGATATCTAAATAAAAATTCATTTACTATTTGTATGTCTTATGCACCTGTGGATCTCTATTGATGAGATATTGTCACCAAAGAGCTTTTGGGACACCACCTAACTAAAAAAATTATATAGCATAACAAAGTTAAAATAATAAAATGTATTATATTCTCCACATTGAGGTGATTGAATCCTCAAAAGAGCTTAGTGTAGAGTATATATATTTCTAATTCTCATTGCACTTCTTTAAATCTATATATGATCTACTATTTCTCTCTATATATTATGTTACTCTCTATATCTTTATCTCTAAACTCTATCATGTTTTGCCAATCACTTATAATATATTTGTATAGTTTTCCAAAGGGTTTGGTATTTCTCATCACTCTAGTCTCAAGTCTTTTCATCACTACTTCCAAGATCTCCAAAACCTGACCCTTGAACTTTTCTTAGGTAAACACAAATAAGCACACCTTGTTGAGATGCATCGCCCATGATGCATCATGTTTTCCCACCTTAACTTTGTTTTTCTTTTCCTTTCTCTTCATGTTTTCTTTCTGCCTATTTTCTCTTTTCTCTTATTCTATCACTAAGAAGCTGTTCATCAATTTTATCTCTAGCTTTAATCGAATATTTCTATCATCTACCTCCAACTTTATATTCTTCAAAAGGATGCGGACTTATTTCAATTCCTATCTACCCATTGGAAAATCATATCCTAGCATTGTTTTTTTATTAAATCTCTTTCCAATTCCTTCCACTATTTCTATGCTAGCTTTGAGGAAGGCTGATACTTCTTGCCCTATATTGGTTGATTAAATTCCTTCAAATACAACTCTATTTTTTATCTTTTTCAAGCCCTCTCTTCACACCCACTAATATTAGGGGGGACATCTATGGGCACCATTTATCTTTTTCTTCGAAAGTTGAGACTCCTTCAACTTGGTTTAACATTGTCACCAAGGAGGTATAAACTATATGACTAGAGAATTCCCCTCTTTGGAAGTCAAGATTTGACTTCTCCAATATATTTCTTACATGTGTCTTGTGACTTGTAATCTCTTATTAGGGCATAAAGAAAAATAACCATATCTTGCATTATAGTATAGAGGTGGTGAGTCAGCTACAAAATTGAGTATAATAAGTACAACAAAACCTTGCTCTCTTTATGAGTATTTCCCTCACTAAGTGTCCATAGATACTCTTTGATGAAACTTTCAAACTACTCTTACCATCCGTCAATGTATTGGCAATGAGCTGGTAGCTTGGTTGTATCAAAATGGTTTTGAAGGCTGTACTATCCACAACACTGTATATTCCAAACACCTCATTTATAAACTTTTTATTAAAATATACCCAAACTTCTTGTACATAGTTCCACTTATCTTGTATATCTTCAAGATCAAAGTAAAACTTCCTAACAATCATCAAATTACACCACTCCATGTGATTGCAAAATTGTACCTAATTTCTTTTCTCTATCATATGTTGGAAAGGGTAGATGAATTCTCCAAATCTTCGCTCTCTCAAAAAGCTCTTATTATCTAGGGTAGATGTTAACAATATCTTCCCCCCTTTTAGTCAAAAATATTAGTTTGGGCACCATGACTTGAGAGCAAGTCTCCATGGTGGGTGCCTTTTATCACTTTCCTTTAACTTTACAACTAGTTTTAATTTCCTCACTCCTCTCTCCTAAGCTTTGAAATTAGCATTTCTTACTCCATCATAACTTCAATCTTTGAAAAAATGTGTATCACGATGAGTTTTGTCAGTAGTTAAAAAAATGAAGAGATTTTGCTAAAAAAATTAGGGTTAGTGTATTTTATGAAGTAAGGATTTTATTCATGAATGTTAAAAAAGTACGAATTTTCATGTGATCATGATTTTTCTTTTAAAAGTATAGTTATATTTGGGTTTGAGTGTCACAACTTTATTTCTCATGTAAGAAAGTTACAACTAGGTTTGAATGTCATGACTTCTTTTAGTGTATATCCAAGTATCGAGTAAAATGTATACATAATAAAATAAAATAAATTATATTACACATCACAAAAAATAAATCTTGGGTTGCCTCCCAAGTAATACTATATTTAATAATTGTAACTAGTTTAACTTTTTAACTTTATAATTCAATTAGTAATTTTAGTAGTCAAATAAATCTTCTCAGCATAATCATTCTTCTATGCATGTATTCTAAAATTTATCTTCAACAAGGGCGCCATCTATTAGGTGCCTTTGTTTGAGATATTCTTTGGTGGATACCTCGACTTTATGAATAGTCACGATATCATTGAGTGTGCTTCTCTTCACTATGGTTATAGTTTTGTGAAGTTGTGGCATTGATATTTTTTCTCTAGAATAGTAAAATCATGGATGTGAAAAAAGTCACAGCTTCTTTATTAAGCTTCAACTTCTTCAAAGCCAAAACTTATTCTCCTACCACGACTTCTTCGTTCATTAATCCTGCATGTAAAGTCATGAAGTTTGAAAAAGTCATGACTTTCTTCTATGCTACAAATATTATTTTTTCTTCCTTCTGATGTTCAGTGATAATTATCTTTGTTTTATCTTTCTTTTTTGGTACACCAACATTTAGTAGTAGACTTTCCTTTTTTGGTATTTTTTCTATAGCATCAAAAGTTTTTTTATAAATCCATTATGATGTAACATTGAGATTTTTGTCATTTCATCTTCATCTTTTATCTTCAATGTAGTTTGACCTTAGTTCTTCTATCATGTCTTGAAAAATGTCATGACTTCAAAATAATTTTTTTCATTCAAGTCTATTGTAATATTTTCTTCATCTAGAATTTTATCTAGTTCATCAGCTTCTCCATCTTTTTTAGAATAACAATTAGATTATTCAACAAGTCATTCCATCTAAAATTTACTTTTTGTTTTTCAATAGTGCATAAGAGGCTATCTATTATATAGTAATTTTTCTCGTCATCATATGAAATATATAAGATTTTGTACATGTTAAATATTAGTTGATCTTTGCCTATGTGAAGTGTAAATTCACTCTTATTCATGTCAAATAATACCTATCACATCACCAAAAATGATATTCTTGAGATTAATAGAGCTTATTGGTCCTTCTCCAAATCTAACACAACATAATCAATAGGTAAACTAAACTTTCCAACCATTATTATCAAACTTCAATAATCTCACTTAGAAACTTGATTTTTTAGTTAACCATCCATAGTGAAAGGTAAGTTAGAGTAATCTCACTAAGGCTCAACCTACATGCTATGGACAATGACATCAAGTTGACACTTGATCCCAAGTTACATAATACTTTTCTGAAAGTATGCTTCAAATAATGCACGGAATCATAAAATCCTCTGGATTTTTGAACTTTCTCTAGAGTTTATATTGAATGATAGTAATATACTTTTTGGTCATGCTCATAATTCCATGTCTTTAATTTCTTCTTGCTACTCATGATATCATTCACAAATTTTATTTTGTGCTACACATAGGATAGTGTTTTAGTGAAGGGAATGATGATTTCTAGCTTCCTAAAGATATTGAGAAATCCCTCTAACCCATCATCTAGCTTTCCCTTTCTAAATCAATGTGGAAAAGGAAGATTAGGTTAGATAATTTATTTACCACATGCATAGTCATTCTCTAGTATGTTATCCTTTGTTCATTGTATTGGTTACTCTGTATCTCCTCTTTCAATTCTACATTTTCGCATGTAATATTTTGTGCCAAAAATTGGACAATGAGTTTTGGTAATTCCATAACTTTTGGAAATATCATATCATTGCAAATCACATTGTTGTGTGACCCAACTCTGGGAAAAGTCACGATATTATTAATTGTTCAACACTCCATGTATCAATTTTTTTGTGGTTTAGTATGTATTTATTGGTGTGTTTGCACATATTTATGCATTTTTTTAGTGATTTTACTAACTTTATACTTTGATAAATTTTGAAGAATCTTAATAAAATCATAGTTATTTAAATAGAAATTGGTAGACTTTGTGGAGTGAAGGCTTGGAGGAAAGATATATGTGATGAGGAATCATGATATTTTCCATGTCATAATTTGAGTTCACCATCTATTATCTTACCAAATAGTTACAATACATTTTATTGATCATAATTTTACCAAATTAGTCATAACAAAATTTGTACTAGATGACTCAACTACCAAGTTAATATAATCTTTCCATTGTGCAATATAGTCTTCTTGGCCATTACATTATCCTATAGCCATAACTACATTATCTCTAAAAAAATTTAAGGTCCGTGATGTAATTTTCACAACATGACATCCATGTATCTCATTGTATAAATAGTTGTGACAAATTCCAATGCTTCATCATAGAGCCAAAACTCTAATTGTTTTGAGTTGCGATATTATTTTCTTCATGATATTTTATTCCTAAGAGCATTTATTCTAGTCACGACTTTTTTTAGTATCATAACTTTGTGCTCTATAGAGAAATATAAAAAATCATAGTCATTCTAAACAACACTACTTTGAGTTATAGATAGTAAATATAATAATCATGGTCATTCCCAGAACTATGATATTTTGCGATAAAGAAAAAATATTAGTCATGGCTATTCCCAGCATCATGACATTTTGTTCTAAAAAGAAATTATCTTAGTCACAACCCTTCCTAATGCTATGATATTATGTTCTAGAGAAAAGTTACATGAGTTACAACATTCATTATTATCATGACTTTGATACTCTAAAAAAGATCTGATGAGATATATAAGTCATGACCTCAAGCCAATGTCATGACTTCCAACTAAAAGAAAAATAAAGTATAAAGAGAGAGATTTTATATTTCAAGCCAAGAGCTAATACAAACCTTAAGCAAATGATTCCAACCCCAATTAGGAATAAATTTAATATGAACATTAAAAACTTTTGATTGAGTTTAGGTTTTAAAACATAGATTTATGTTTGGGCTTATATTAGAGATCCTTGATTCATACAAGATGCCTCTCAATACATCTCACCTAAATTCTTTTCCAATGTTAGGCTAAATTGATATCTAGGGTTGGGTTATATACTTGTGTATGATGAATATGTTACTTTTATATTATTGATGTTTTTTGTTAATGTTGTGTTATAGAATGTTGATGGATAAAGATATGTTGAGAACTAAGGTTTAGGATTTTCAGCATATCATAGTTCTTTGCATGCTGGTCATGGAAGATGATGATATGTTTGTCTTGATACACACTCATGCACTATGGTAAGATACAAGTGATAGTCTTAATCTTAATGCATGGAATAAATTTATGTGTGGAATCTAAGATCGAGACAAGTTTAATTATATAAGTATGGTGCTCACGAAGCCTAAATTATGAAAACATTTATGACCAATTCATTGTACATACTTTAAAAGAATTGAATTCAAGTAATTTGTGAGTTAAATAGAATATATAAACTATATGTTTCACCATAGTATGAAAGTTATGTATTGGTCATAGTTGATGAAAACCTGTAAGTCATTGATAACCATCACTAGAATTGAGTGTCACGATGGACTTTTATTTTGGAAATAAGATTTAGATTTTTGGGATTTGTTAGGCAGTATATGGTATGTGCGGTGAAGGGTTTGTTCATCATACAACACAAAAAAAATTTGGGTTACCTCCCAAGTAGTCTTATATTTAATCTTCATGGCTAGACCTTCGTTAGATCTCCACATAACTTCAACTGTTCAAGCTAGCTTCTTAGTGTAATCTTTTTCTTTAGCTTATCTTTCTGATTTCTTTCTCATAATCATCATCTTTTCATCAAGATATTTAGCCATGGATTTCATAGCTTTGGGAAATAACACAACTTCATTACTATGACTTTGTAAATTATTATGACTTCTTGTATGATCAAGGTTTGTGAAATATATCTCTGGATCAAATTAGTCATGAATTTTTCTTCTACCATGACTTTGGTCATTTCTTCTATAGGAAACATCATGACATCCATTGAAGTAGTGAATTTCCTCATCACATTTTATTCTTTCTTATTTTTTTCTTTAGATGTTCCACCATTTTTATTTCAGTATTGTCTTCATTCTTCATCATGTCAATGATTAGCTAGGAATTTTCTTTCACTTGTATTTCTAACACCATATCTAGATTCTTTTTAATAGATGCTACATGTTTTTGTATTGATTTTTTTACTTTTTTCAACTCACCTTTTGCATCTTTTAAATTGTATGAATCAGAGTTCCAGAAAGTTACAACTTTAAAGATTCTTATGACTTTAGTAGTATTTATCTTAATTTTCTTTTCCATCTTTTCTTTCATGCCATGATTTAAATTCTTCATCATTTTGTCTATATTCTTTCAGGCCAACATTCTTCTATGAATTTTTTCCATTTGAAATCCATCTTCTGTTTCATTACAATATGTTGGAGGCTATTCATAATGTAGCAATTTTTATCATTAAAATTTGAATATATTGGTCATTGTATTGTTTGAACTTCATTTATTCTTCACTCACCCAAAATAAGAATTCCCCTTTCTCAGTGTCAATCAATGCCTATTCATTGACTAAAAATGATCATCCCAATATCAATAGAGCATATTGATCTTCTTTCATATGAGACATAATAAAATAAGCCAAAAAATGTATCTACTTTTGCCAAAATGTCCTCAATTACTCCACTTGGAAATTTGATAAGATGATCAATTTATTTGAAGTGCAAGAGATATTAAAGTTTCTCACAAAGATTTAATATTTATACTATAGATAATGACATCAAGTTCACAATTGATCCTAAGTCACATAAAATCTTCTAAAAAGCGTGATCCCCAATTATGCATAGAATATTAAAAGTTTCTAAGTCTTTTAGCTTTCTTGGAAGTTTATGTTGAATTATGACTCTATATTTCTCAGTCATATTTACCATTTCATAAGTCTCTAACTTTTTTCTGTTACTCATTATGTCATTCATTAACTTCACATAATTTTCATTTGGGCAATCACTTTAGTAAATGAAATGTTCACCTCTAACTTGAGAAAAATATTTAAAAACTTCTTGAATTACTTGTCCATTGTTCTCTTTCTAAATAACGAAAGTCAGAAAAAAATCTTTATTTTTTTTGGCATGATTTATCTTCTCCTCCTTTTCTACTTATTTATTTAATTCTAATAGCAGCAAAAATTGTGCTCCAAGTTTTGGAGATACTACAATTTTGGAAAATAATGTAGCTTATTGTGTCATGACACTAAAGATATCATGACATTTTCTACTTCATTTAAGGATGATATCACAACTATAGGGAATGTTATGACTTCTTCTATCATAACTTCCTTTTTTGCTTTCATTTTAGATTGTACCCTTCTGCTTACTTGTTACATCTCAATAGAATAGACATGCATTTTCTTGCATTTGTATTGGCATCACTCGGTAATTCACTTCCATTCTTATCTTTCACTGAGTATACTAATTATCAAAATTGATTCTCAATAATTTTTATCATTGTATTTGTATATTCTATCCTCTTTTAAATATATGTTATATGACAATCTTTAAAATCATTTCTTCTTTTCATTTAATTCTATAAGGCCATAATATTATCTTCAAATATCAACTTCTCTATTCCCTTAGGTACTTAAAAATATTGAATAAATGGTATCACTTGGAAAGTAAAATACGGAGTATCTAAATGAATTCTAATGATTATTAAAGAGATTTCACTAAAACTTATTTTAAAGAGGAAGTAATGAATATAATCAAAATCTAAAAGACTTTGGATGAAATTAGTAGACTCGATAGAGAATGTAGGAGAAAAGTGATAGAGAGTCATGATAATTCTCTTATCAAAACTGATATATATCTTTCATATTAGCATTAAGTAGTTGAGGTATTTTTTCTTTGTTATAACTCTACTTAAATAGTCATAGTTTTTTTGTATGTCATGACTCTACATAATTATCATAGCCTTGACATTTTCTTGGATTTGCAATCACACTAACTCTAAACTACCTAAGAGCCTTGATATTGCTTTATAAATTGTGGTAGCTGAGTACCCATGTGATACAAGTAGTTGTGGCACATTCTAGAGTCACGACTTATTTAAATAGAGCCAAAATATCAAAATATATAGGTTGCAACATCATTTTTATCCATGCCCTTTTTTTCGAGAGAGTAAGTACTCCAATCATGATTTTTTCTAATGCCATGATATTGTACTTTTGGAAGAAAATACCAAAACTATGATAATATCTAGTAACACAACTTTGTGTTAGAGAGAGTATTTGACTTAGTTGTGGCATTCACAAGGTTGTTACATTTTCCTATAAAGCCAACACTGAAGTGATAGTCAATTCTTAGTGTTGTGACTTTGTGTTATAAATAGAATTTGATTTAGTCATGGCAATCCCAATGGCATGATATTTTTCTCAAAAAACCAAGAACAAAGCTGTGACTAATTCCTAGCATCGTGACTTTGTCATATATAGAGTTTAAGCATCAATCTTAGCCATTTACAATATCATGACAATTATACTCTAGAGAGGTCTAAAGAGATGATAAAGTCATAACCTTAACTTTGTGTTGTGACATTCAACTTAAAATATTGCATGGATTTCTAAAATATAAAAGCCACACTTAGAGAATTAATAAAAAGATAGAGCAAGAGAAAAGAAAGAAAAAGGAGAGAATTAAAAGAAGATCATGATGTAATCCAAGCTTAGGCACCATTACCTCAACCACAATTAGAGGCTAATCCAAGGTAAAAAACAAGTAAAATTAATTAGAATTAGTGTTTTCTTCTTTTAAAATAGTTTGAGTGTTCATTAGGAATCTTACAATTTACTAGATAACTTTTTACATATCTCATGCGATTTTATCCGCAATATCCAGTTAAATTGAATTTTAAGGTTGATTATATAAGTATGTAGTGATATATAATTGAATTAATAAATATATATTTAGTTTATAAGTATTTGGACATTGATGGATATGTTGTACTTAAGAACCTCAAATTAGGAATTTCATAAATAAGTCATTTTATGTTTGTTAGACATGGAGAATGTTGATAAGTATGTTATAGGATAGATTCATGTGGTTGAAATAGAAAAAAAAATGATAGCCCTTTTAATCTTAATGTCTGAGATAAACAAATATGTAAAAATTCTAAGTTTAGGTATGTTAATCTTTATGAGTTTGATGCTCATGAAGCTAAAAGCACTAATATATTAAAGACTAATTCATTATGTACTATCTAGAGAAACTCACCTTGGAGTAATGTATGGCTTAAATAGAAAATCTAACCTAGGAGTTTCATTATAGTCTGATAGTCAAGTGTTTGCCATGACAGTTAGTGATGGGTATGTCATAAATCAAATGCAAATGAGAGAGACTTGTAGGGTGATGATAGCCTTATGAATTATTGCCACTTATATGATTTTCATGAGTATTTAATTATGATAAGTATGGTGCTCATGAAGTCGAAAATATAAAGAAATATGGTATCACATGATCTCAAATCATTGAGATAATAAGAGATTAAAGAATAAAAGTACATACTTGAAACAAACACAAAATGAACTAATTTTCTTAGGTAGTGATAGTCTAATAAATAATAGTCCCTTGTATGCCATAAGGTCACATAGACATTTAATATAAATCTACCATCTATCTAATAACCAAACACAATATGAATATACATCAAGAAACATCATCATGCATAAGTATGTATGCCAACCCTAGAGTTCAAGTTTCTCTATGAACAAGTACATCTAATAAACTCATATAATTGTTAGTTTATTATTAATCAATCAAACTATCAAATAATCTCTATAAATTTGATATCTAGACTTACATCTACTTTATTACTTTTATGACTCATATACTGTGATGCTATGTTGGCTAAGAGTTACTCACTTAATTATGTTTTGTGATCATATCAAATAACTTAAGTTTTGACACCCTTAAAAGTTGAACAAGGTTATAAAATATTAGAGCATATTCAAAGTAATCATCAAAAGTATTCAATGATTTGTATAAAAGGAGTAGATGTGTAAATGACCCATGAATGGAATAATGTATTTCTTTAGTTGGAAAATATCAACGAGACAATAATAACGTAATCATTCATGGTACTGATAATCTAAGGATGATAACTACCTTATATGCCAAGAGAGTAATTAGGTATTTTTACACTAATCTACTATTTATTCAGAAATCAAACATAATATTGACCAAATACTGGAAAAATATTCTCATACACAAAGAAGTGAGTTAATCGAAAAGTCTATGTATCTTGCTGAAAACTCAAGTTTATTGACTCAACTCAAACAATAGTTGATTCATTGTTGATTATGCAAACAACCGATTTAATCTTTATGTGCATAGTCATTCTTCGGATACTCTATATCTCAATATCAAATTCAACTTCTTCATGTCGAATACCTAGTAGCATGACTTAAGTAGTGAGTCTTGATAATTTCATGACTTTTATCATGGTATTAAGAGTTATGGTTCTAGGTGGCATAACTTTGGGAAAAGTTGCAACATTATGAGTCATTACTTTTTCATCAACTTTAGCACCCTTTTTTGAGTTCTATTCTATTTTCTATCCTAATCCTTTATTGTTTCTGAGTATTATGGACATGCGCCTCTTTAGATTGTCTCAGTATTGTTTGGTAATTAAATTATTTTTCTTCATCAAAAGTGTTATTGCTTAAGTTGATTCTCAATAAGTTTTATTATTGTATTTATGTATTCTAGTTTTATTTCTATCTATTTCACCTAGTTCTCTTGTAGATCATTCATCTACTTTGTCTCCATAAATAGCATAAAAATATTATCTTCAAGCAATGACCTTTCTACTCTCTTTGGCTGGTTGTAATTGAAACTCGAATCTCCTTACATTTGATATCATACTGAGTTCCTCCCAAAATTCTTTTGAAATTATGCCCTATTCTATTGACATTATTTTGAATTCCATATTATAGACTTTGAAATTTTTTTTCATTCGAATGATAGTGTATGAAGACATTATTGTTGGGTTGGAACATCTACCCTCTATTCTTCAAAATAATGCCTTTCTCCACTTAATACACAAGGTTAAAATTGGCCACTTCCTTCTACTACAAAATTGTCATCTCTTTCATAATATGTCTTCTTATTTGGGTTTTAAATTTACTAACAAATGCATGTAGCTTTTTTTCTATTTTCATTAGTATATCAAACTATAATTCTCTAGCTTAATTCATTTCAAATACTCTTTCATTCAGAGTTGAATAGTTGTTCTTGGCTTGTTCTACAAATAGAAAATGAGTTTTCCCAAGTGGCTTGTTCAAAATGTAGTTACCCGAGTCTTAATTAACTGTGTGCCTTATCATATAATTTAAATCATTGTAGAAGGTTTGAGCTTGGAACGATAATTCAAATTCATATTGTGGATACCTCATTATTACATCTTTGAATCTCTCCTAAACATCATATAATATTTCTTTCTCCTTTTATTTAAATTGGTTTTTCTCGCTCCTTAGTTAAGAGGTAACTTGAGGTAGAAAGAAATTTGTGATGAAAAGCTTGTACAAGTTCATCCTAAATCTCAATTGATCAATTAGACAAGCACTAAAACTAGCTTTCGGCTTTGTCTCTCAATGAAATTGGGAAATATCTAAGCTTTATCATTTCTGAGCTAACTATATATTCATTTTCATGGTGTTGCACAATTCCAAGAATATCATAACATGGCTATTTGGATCTTCTGAAAATTATCCACCATACTAATATCAGTGCACTATGACTATGAAACTAAGCTTCAACTTAAAGTGGTTTGGATATATTAGTTGTATCTAAATTCTAGCATAGTTATCTATCAATATTGGCTACTATTAGTCTTTTAATGTATAGCGAGGAATGATCTATTTGATAGTTTTTTTATACTCCCTTTATTAAATTTATTGCTTCCATTATCCTCCATATTTTCTATAATAAACGATGGGCCCCACTGACCTTCAGTCCCATGGGTGGCCCCACCCAAGTGTTAATCGGTTGCCCGGTCACCCATCTAGGTATACAAATATTGTATGCTTTACCTCGAAGGTGCATGATTTTACACTTGGGTCAGGGCTTAATTTCTACCTCCCAAGTCGTGTCTCCTAGATTTGAATTCAAGTCCTAAAATTCCCACCATAGAATACAGATTGACCTACCTGGCTCATTCAGTATTTTATGGTGGGAATTCAAGGAATTGAGTTCAAATCAAGGGGACACGACTTGGGAGGCAGAAATTAAATCTTGACCCAAGTGTAAAACAGTGTGCTTTTAGGTCAAAGCATACAATATTAGTATGTCTAGATGGGGGGCCGAAAAATTGGTTAACACTCGAGTGGGGCTGCTTGGGGGAATGAAGGCATGAGGCCCACTGTTTGTTACATTTTCTCTATCAATTCTATGTCTAAAATTATTTCTCCTTATTCTTTTAATTTTTGGGTCCATAATAGTAGGCTTAGTCTCAGATCTTTGATTCATATAAGTGTGGTAGCTACAAAACAAATAAAAAGAAAGACAGAAACAAAAAAAAAACACATCAACTCATTTTGCAATGATAGTTACATCAACTCAAATTAATCATTCAAACTAAAAAAGTCATTGGTAATGGCACCAAAAAAATATTGTGACTTTGTTATAATATCTAAACTTATCATATGTGACATGGTCAAAAAAGTTCATTGGGTGATTAATTTTATCCAATAGCGATTCACATGTATATAAGTCATACATATCATAAAATAGATGTAAGTTTAGATATTAAACTTAGTAAGAATGTATGAGTAGTTTGACAACCAACAACGAACTAGCTACTGCTCAAGTTGGGTAGATAAACTTGAATTTTGGAATAATACTTATATACTAGGGTTTGCTTACTTCCTTGTGTGTAATTAGATTTCTTTAGTATTAAGGCAATAATATGCTCAAAGGTCAGATGAAAGATAGATTGATGTGAATTGCCTTTTTTTCCTTTTGGAATATAAAGTTGTTGTTACCCTTGAACTATTACTACCAAGGAAGGTCACCTCATAAATGAGTGTCTTGTATTTAACTAATAAAACCACACATTTTCTATTTATAGATCATTCACATGTCTACTACTTTTAAAAAATATATTAATTTTTTTGATAACTATTTCTAGTATACATTTATATCTTTCGATCTCAAAAATCATAAAAGATAGAAAATGTCGTGGTCATAATTGTGTTTGCATTTTTAGTTTTATAAGTATCATACTGATATTAATTAACTTATATCTTTATATAAAGTTCACATATGTAAATTATATAAGAGAAAATGATTTGTAAAGCTATCACTACCTTATGAAATACCTCAATTTACATGTGTCCCATGGCTTACTTTTTAGTATATATCATAGTTAACACATGACTCCTACTCTATGGAGAAACCCATGAGTTAGGTATTTTATATAGCCCACAAATTATTTTAAAGTCAGTTCTTCTAGAATATGCATAATTGAATAATCATAATTTTGTTTGTACTTCTAGATTCATGAGTACTATAGTCATATAAATTAAATCTATATAAATTTAGTATTTCCACATATAGAATTATCTGATATCTCTTGGAAAAAATTAGAAGGGTTGTCATTTTCTTCAAATCAAATATTATTAGTGTGCATCATGACTAACCCATCATTATTTTCCTTAACTAACACACATAAATTTATATTAAATTGGAATCCAAAATTTTTGTTCTAAATAATATCCATTTCTATTAACAACCAAACAATAACATTACCTAATAAACTAAAAAATAAAATAAAAAAATAAAAAACAAAAAAAATATCATAGCATTACCACAAATAAACATAATACAAACAAAATCATTACACACAATACAATAAACTAATTGTAAATCCCTATTTATACTAATATTAGAAAAAAATTCAAGTGAGATATTTTGTAGTTCAATGTTTGGTGTTCAAACTACCAAATATTAATATGTATTTTGATAATTTATGATGATGCGTAGATATTGAAATGAAGTTATTATATATTGATTTCATGACATTAGAGTTTTAGTTGATTTTAATGAATAATCATGAAATCAATAAAATTTTGGAGATATTTAACTAAAGGGTAGGGTATGAAGTCTTGTATAGTTTAGACATTTATTCTTAGTTGAAAGTTGAAAATCTCTCTAATTCGTCATGTCAATCTTTTTATGCCATGACCTTGCCAACTCATTAGCATAATCAATTCATTATGTGATATATATTTTATAGCTATGATATTATTATGGAATCATAATCATTCACGTCAGAGTCACGACACATTCAAGTCAAGCTAAAACCTTTTTACAAAGTTGTAACTTTTGAGCTATACAAAATTATTGAGCCAAAATAACTCATGCCAAAGCTATGATAATTATTTAGTCTTGTGACTTTTGGGACATAAAATATTATAGGGTGTATTACTTTATTATGATCATTCCACAAGGCTGCAATTATTATCTTCAAAGAAAGAAAAAGCCATAACTTTTATGTAAAGACTAATTACTAGTGTCGTGATATCTTGTAATGCTATGATGACATGATATATGAGAGACCTGAAGGCTAGTATCATGGTTACTCATAGCACCATGGACACTTGAGACATATAAAATGTAATTTTAATGGCATGGTCATTTACCAACACTACAACCATAGGATACATATAATAGATCTCAATACTATGACTATTTTCTAATGTCGTGGTCATATAATGATCAAGAAATACTAATAGTAATGTCGTGGCTATTTTCACAATATTGTAGTAACATAACAATATGAGAGGCCATTCACAATGCCATGGCCTTTCCTAGCACTATGACCCTTTATGAAAAATAAGAAAGACTAATAGTTGTGGTCATTTCTCAATGTTACAACTTTGTGTTATAAAAAGATTAAGATGCATTCTAGATTCATGACCATTTTCTAGAGTTGCGACCTCAAGCATAAGATATGAAGACCAAGGTTGAGATTTTCTTTTAAAAGTAATGATTTCTTACTTAGAGAAATATAGAATTTTTTGAGTATAAAAGTAAAAGATAGAAAACTTTTATTTATCTTTTATTTTTTTTCTCACTCTACATAATAAGCAAAGATATTGTGTAACTACAAAACCTAGAGGTAGATTTCACACTACCTAAGGTTTACACGTAAGCAAGGTATGCAATACTTAAGATTAATCCCTATAATTGTGGGGTGATACTTTCATACCCCCTCTCAAAGGTAGATTCAAAATTTTTTATTAAAATAGAATGTGACTTAGGAATTTAGTAATTTATTTTATGTGATATGATAATAGTTTTATATTAATGAATATTTTTTTTATGTTGTTTATGGATATTAATGGATAGGTAATTATCATGGTTGATGGTGATATGTAAACCATGAGGCTCACTCTTACATATGGTAAGAAGAAAATGTGTGCCCTTTTGACTATGATGTATGAGATAAACCTATACATTAAAACCTAAAATTTGGGTATGTTAAACATTGTGAGTATAATGCTTATGAAACTAAAAGTATGAATAGTTTACATATCAATCCATTGTACACTTTTTAGAAGAACTACTCATTGATTGGAATGTATATTATATATAAAATACTCCTAAACATTTCACTTTTAGCGTATGAGTTGCATCATTGCCAAGGTGGTAGGTGAAACGTGAAAGCAATCCTTGGGATATGCATGAGCTTGATGTGACTCACATGGTGGTGATAAACCTTGTGAGTTGCTTTTACTCATATGGTTCACATATGTGAAACTTGAGAGAAGCATACTTTAAATATGTGAGTATGGAACTTATAAATCCAAAAGTTCAAATGCTTACAAATAATGTCGATATTTAGTCTTTATGACACTTGATATCAAAGAATAAAAGTGTGCATACAAAGTAACTGTTAAGGAGAGTTGATAAAGTTATTTAAATGTATGATATTATGAATGACTCTCAAGTAGAGATCATTTATTATCTTAGTAGAGATCATTTATTATCTTGGTAGTGATGTATATAGGGGGCAACTACGAAGGAACCACCATTGAGATGGACATCATGGTGACAACCATCTCATATACCATTAGGGCAAGAAGTCATCACACAATACTCCAACCTTTATAATGTGACCTAACATAAAATAATTCTAGCCAATTTAAATAAATATCTCATAAATTAAATGAATAAGCTCATAGATCAAAGATTAATCCCATAATCTGAATATCCATTTTATTAAAATTGAATTGTCTTATATTTGAATAACTAAATTGCTAATACAATCCTTGTAGGATTGATATCTGGACAAAAGTATTCTTTACTACTTGTATGACCCATTCACTTATGAATCTATATTGATGAGATACTCTTATTGAGCTTTTTGGACATTGTCTAATAACCAACAAATTACGTAGCATAACAAAGTCACAATAAAATTTTGGTATCATTATTGGGGATTATTTTATTTGGTTAGTAAATGTGATTTTACATAATTATCCCTATAAAAGAATAATTTTTTTAAAAGGCTAGACAATATTTAGTTTGATATGTCTTCTCAAATCTAAATAATAAGACTTGTTAACTTGTTTGGAAAGTGGATAGTTGTATTTTGAGTTTTGCTTGTATTTTTTAGCCATCAATATACAAAATCAAAATGTGTAGCCAATATCTTTAAGAAGACCTAATGAATTTATTTAAGGAGCTATGAGAGAAGAATGAAGCATACAAAATTTATTTTGAGAAATGTGAGATAAAATTGAGCAAAAATATTCCAAACTATTAGTATTGGAGACTTATTATGCTAAAAGTAGTAACTTAGAGCATAAACCTTATGGAAACTAGTATCAATGGCAATATCAATAAAAAAAAGTTATGAAGATTAGGGATATATAATCCTTAAGGATAGAATAGTTCATGATTCTCACTCATCTTCAAAATTTTCATTCACATTTAAGTTCGAAGAAATGTTGAATGAATTGAAAAGATTCTATGCCACTATGAAAGAGGAGGTAAGATAATCTTCATATTAGCTACAATGATTTCTGATATAGCACTTTCTTTTGGTTAAGTCCAAAGAAAGTGTTCTATTTGAAATCATTGTAGCTAATATGAAGATTATTATGGTTGAAAAGTTATAAGCAAAAATTTAGGATACGACCTCAATTATTGAAGGAGAAAAGGAAGCGAGTTATGAAATCTCAATGGATGATATGAATACCTTTATGGTATAGAATTTAGAAGAGAAATTTAAAGATATGACCTCAATTATTTAAGAAGAAGATAAAGAAAAATAACAAAATCTTCATGATTAATAAAGAGACATTTATAGTAGAGAATCTAAAAGATGTAATTAACGATATGACCTAAATTAATCAGGAAGAAGAAGATGAAGTGAGTGATGAAATTTTGGTGGTTGATATGGAGAAAGTTATGGAAGAGCATTATGAGCAAAAAGATGAAAAAGCTAATTCATTTTGCAATATTGAGGCTAGGGAGAAATTAAAAAGAGAATCTCAACCCAAATTATCTTCATGGATGATGGTATTGAGATAATCATTTATCCAACTTTCATGACTGACACAAAAAGTACAAGAAATAAACTAGTAAAATAGCATACTAAAAAATTATCATGGAGAACAAAGATCTTAGATAGAAGAAAATAAGTTCTGATAGTCTAGCTATGAACATTTAACATAACACTACTTGGGAGGAAACCTAACAATTTGTTTGTTGTGTTTCTTATTTGATTAAGTATATGTGCAATAAAAATAAATGTTAGATGTACATATTTACAATTAAACTTTCCACCCTTAAAGAATAGTAGATTCAAACTAGTTATGATTTTGAAATTTTTTTATGTTAAAGCCATGACTATTTTTTCTCTCTATGAATTTGATGTTATAAAAAGAAAAAACCACCAGAAAGTTAATGATAAAGTTATGATAGTTTTTAGAGCCTCAAATTTGGTATTACCATAGGAAAAATATTATACAAGCTATATGGAATATTCATGACTTTGACCTAATACAATGACTTTGAAGGAATACTTGACATTTTTCCATGATATTTCATTTATATAAAAAAAACACAGAGTCATGAAATTTACCAGGTTATGATGATAAATACCTACCCCTCGAATCTCCTCCATAAAAATTCTTAATCTTTTAATGATACCATTACATTCAAACCCTAAATCCTCTCTAATTGTTGTTTCGACAATGGAAGATAGAATAACTCCAAAGAAAAATGACATAGAAATGAGCCATAAGAAGAAAGGAAATAGATATAAACATAGTGCCATTGTATACTACCTAAAGTTGGGGCACTTGCATTGATTATTATTTTAGAAATTAGAAAAACATGGATGGATTCTAAACTATCCAAAAAAGGGTTTATTGGAGAGAGGGTATTTGCAAATTCTTTCCTCCTTTTGTAGATATTATCAGAATAAAAAAATAGGTATTTAATTGTATGTATAGAAAATAGGGGAATACTTTGGTTATGAAGAAATTCTATGCAAATTTGGAGGATAGTAGAAGAAAAAATACTATATGAGAGGCAATTGGGTTTGCTTGGATATTGAAATTATTAATGAGTTACTTGGATTCTAGAGCATGATAAAAAGCATGAATTTTAAATCCATTCATAGACAACCAAAATTTCCAACTATCACAAATTTGTTGATGAATGAAAATGGCACATAGAGGGTAACATTGAGAAGTGCAAATAGATATTTGATGAGGGGAGAACTCATGTAGGTGAGTAAAGTTTTATTGTAGTTCATATGTTCATTTATATTATATACTCTCCATATTTTGATGGACATTCTAGAGAGAGTAATTATGATATATGACATCTTTTTTTAGTATAATTTTGGTTTGGGAAAGATTCTAGAGAAATTAATTATTTGGTTTCTTAAGGGTGAATTTTTTGGTCAACTAATTCATCCTTTATTACTTTTTTATGTCTAGTTGAGGGAGTCTCCATGGATGAATAAGTTAATGAAATATATCTGATGGTACCTCCCTAACATTGTTGGGCATAAAAAGGAAAATATAATAAGATAGAAAAGGGAAGAAGCCAATGCTTAAAGGGGAAGGACCAATAGAAGTTTGAGAAGAAGGCTTATCCTTCACAACAATTGACATCATAGAGATGGAATGAAGAATAAGAATGTGAGAACATGAGCTAGCTTGCATCGAACTTTCTTTAGCTACACATAGAAGCATATTTATTGATATTTTATGTATTTTGGAGAATGTGCAGTGGAATATTGAAAGAAACAACGAAGACTTGAAAATAAATATTCATTCCTTATGTACAATTGTAGAAGAAGTTGTTGGAAAATATGACATGATGTAAAAAAATCATCTCCATCAAAAAGATGTCTTTTATTGTAATATATGAAAAATTTAAAGATGAGATATACAAACTCTTTAAGGAAGGAATGAGACACATATATACTAGATAGATGTAGAGTGTTGAATCATTTAAAGTGTTATATGAGGCTATTGAAGAGGATCGGAAAATAATAATAAAGGAAAGAGACAATGTGAATGGGGATGAAACAGAATATGTATTGGAAGCATCGGGATAAAGAAAATAGAAAAATAAGTTCAAATGAAAAAAATAAATATTTTACAATGGAATCCTTTATAGGTGCACTAAATTTGATTGGGCAAAGACAAAGTATACTTTGTGCTATTTTGGCCAAGATATTGGATTTTAGCTACACATAAGGGAGATTTAGAGAGGCAATCCACTTTTATGCCACTATTTGATTTCTAAATGTTAGATTTCACCTTTAAGAAGTATGATCCTAAAGAGAAATCATACCAGCCACCCTTATTACTGTGGTGATTTGTATTTTTGTTATTTATTTTCATATTATGATGATATATCCATTATGTGGAATTAATTTGAGATATTGGAATGTTATTTGTTTTTATCTGTCAAAGCATGGAAAGTTATTACTCATGGACAAATACTTATTTTAGTAAGTGAGTTTGTTTGGAGTTTAAACTAGCAAACATTCTTAAATATTTTAGTGATTTATCATTATGTGTAGGCATGAGAATAAAATATCTATGTATTGATTTCACATATTTGGATTTTTGGCGAGTTTGATGAATAGTTATGAGATCAATAAGTTTTTGGAACTATTTGGCTAATGGGTAGAGTATAGAGTTTGACATAGTTTTGATATCCATTTTTGCCTAAAGGTCTACCTAATTGATCATGATAATCTTTGTATGATATGGCCGTACAAATTATTGGCATAATTTATTCCACTATTTGATATATTCATTATGGTTATGATATTATCATTGAGTCACAACCTTACTTGTCTCAAAATTTAAATAACTATAATATTAATTTTATGTTGTAGTAATCAAGTATCACACTAGTACTAAAAGTTGTCATCATGTCCTAGTACCATGATTTTATCTGTAATATGGCTTTATAGTATCAAGTCAGTCGGTTTTTTTATAAAGTCGTGATTTTTATGCTATAACAACTTATAGAGCCAAAACTACTTAGGCTAATGTCATGGTAATTATTCAGTATTATGACTTTTTGAATATGAAATGTTATATAGGACATTACTTGAGTATGTCAATTCCACAATGTCATGATTCTTATCCTCAAAGGAAGGCAAAGGCATAGCTTTCATGTATGTGTTAATTGACAATGCTGTGATATCAATATAGCACCATGACAACATGATATATGAGAGAAGTGAATGCTACTATTATGACCATTCATAGTTATGCGGATACTTGAGACATATGAAAGGTAATTTTTGTGTCATAACTATTTCTCAGTGTTATGACTACAAAATACACATGAAAGACTTTCTTAGTACCACAACTATTTATTAGTGCCATGATAATATAATGATCAAAAAGAAAAATGTCATTGCCATGACTATTTAACAACATTGTTGCTATATAATAATATGAGAGGTCATTCATAATGTCATATCATTTCATATCACCATGAACCTTTATGAAGAACAAAAATACAAACACATAAAGTTGTGACCACTTCACAATACCATGACTTTATGTTACACAGACATTATACCCATGTCACGGTCATGTCCTATTACCATGACTTTGTGTTATAAAAAATTTAATATGCATTATAGAGTCATGACCATTTTCTCTAGTCAATATCTCAATCATATGAAATGAAGGTCAAAGTTATGATTTTCTTCTAAAATATGTGAATTTCTCTTATTGTAATTTAGAATTGCCCGAGTATAAAAGTGGAAGAAAGAGAAATTCTAGATATCTCTCATTTTTTTTTCTCACCACACAATAAGCAAAGCTATAGCGAAACAATTAAACCCTAAGGGTGAACATTGCACTCATAGGGGCTCAACAAGCAAGCAAGGGGTACAAGACTTAATGCTAATCCCTAGAGTTGTGAGGTAGAACCTTCAAACCTCATTCTCTAGGGTAGATTTTGAAATTTTAATTAAAATAGCATGTAGTCATGTGTTTTGTAATTATTTTTATGTGAAATGACATTAGTGAATTCATTTGATTTATGTTGTGTTATAGATATTTACGGATATTTGATTAAACTGAATTTGGCCTAGGATTTTGACTATTAGTATATTTTTATGAGATTATCATGATAGATGATAATAAGTAATCTATGAGATTCACTCGTTCATATGGTAGGAAGGAAGTGATAACCATCCTGCCTATGATGCACATGATTAAACTATACATTAAAATACAAAATTTGGGTATATTAATCATTTTGAATATAATGCTTATGAAGCTAAATGTATGAATACTTTTACACACTAATCTATTTTATTTATCTTAGAAAAAATGATTATTGATTGGGATTATATATATATATATAATATTATCTTAAGAGTCAATTTTTAGTGTAAGAGTTATCATCATCACTGGAGAAGGATAGTCATAGGCAATCCTTAGGACAACATGAGTTTATTGTAATTCGTATGACGTTGACATTCCTTGTGAGTTACTTTCACGCTATAGTTTGTGACTATTGAAATTTGAAAAGTATATATTAATTGTTTCAGTATTATACTTTCAAATTTAAAAGTAAAATACTTGTAAATACATGAGGATAAAAATAAGAGCATTATAGGAAGCAATCATTAATGATACATGATGAAGTTGCCTAAAAAAGTATAGAATTGTGAATGATCTGAAAATAGATGATTTGTTATCTTTGTTAGTGATATAACAGAGGGTAAAATTATGAGGAGACACTATAGGGTTGGTCCTAACGATAAACACTCTCCTTATATGCCATTATGACAAAGAGTTATGTGCACAATACTCCAATCTTCATTCAATGTTAAAATATAATATAATTAAGCTAATTTGAATAAATATCACATAAAATTAAATAAATAAGGCCATATATCTAAGATTAATTCCATAATTTGAATATCCATTTTATAGAATTGAGTCATCTCATTATTAAAATAACCAAACTACCAATATAATATTTATATGATCTATATATGAATGAAAGTCTTCGTTACTACTTCCATTATAGTATGACTAATGCACCTTTAGATCTCTATTGATGAGATTATTCTCATTACAAATTTTGTGACATTGCTTAACCAATAAAATTTAATGGCATAACAAAGTCACAACATTCTCCTCATTTGAATCGAGGGTTCCTAATGATAATCAATATGAAGATATAAGTCTCAAATCATATTCCCAATTAAACTTTACTATGTTTTCCTTGAATTTAATTTTAAGTAGGGATTTAAATATGTGAGCCAAGGGTTTGGTGTGCTCTTGGGCTTGTCTGCATATGCTTCTCATTCTGGAAAAATCTTAATTCCCCTTTTATACTATCATGGTCACATTGAGTTGATGTCAGCTTTTAAAACTAGAAGTCACGACTTTAGGTTGAAGCCAATAATTTATCATCCCTTTTAATCTCTAATGGAGTGTAAAAGTTGCGGTGGCTATGGAATTCTATGATTAATGAAATTATTCTTTAGAATACAAAGTTATGGTGAAACGAATGTCATGATTGATGTAATTCTTCTCTAAAATACAAATTCATGGGAGCTATAATTCCATGGCTTAGATTATTTTTTTCTAGAACACAAAGTCACGATAGCATGAATGATGATGAATGAGATATTTACTATATAGAGCACATAGTCATGGTGATAAAAAAGTTCTAATTGAGGCATACCCCCTTTGAAATACAAACATAAGGCAGTAAGAATGTTATGCATGAGGATATTCCTCTCAAGTGTTAAGAGTTGGTGAAGAAAAATTTTTTTCATAACTAAAAATAACATGGTATTATGTGATTTTTAGCTCATAATGAATATGTCATAGTACTAGAAAAATATTATGATTTCTTGTATTAATGTGGCACTTAGTTGGCATGACATCAAAATAATATCAAGGCCAAAATTGTATTTTAGTAATAATGTGCTATGACTCTATGATAATATTGTGGTATCAATATATTTAGTATTTAATTTATCAATATTTTGGTATATTTTGAAAGCTGAGAATAGTGTATGTGTGGAAATGAAGCTAATTTGTGTTAATTTCATAATTTTTAGTATTTGGAGAACTTTGATGAATTGTTATGAATTGAGGAGTTTTGGAGATATTTAGCTAAGAAGATGAGTGTATAAGTTTTTCTAATTTTGACATCTATTATTGTATGAATCTTTATCTAAATGGTCATTGAAAATTCTCGTAAGTCATGATTCTACTCTCATTTACATTTATTTCCTACTATACAACACATTTGAGAATAAATGATATTATCATAGAGTCACAACCATACCTAGCTTATGGCTATAATATAAATGTTTCATCGAAGCAACCAACTACCCCACTAGTGATCAAGATTGTGACTAATTTCATAAAGTCATAACTTATCTTTATATAGTTTGATAGTCTCAAGTTAAAGTCATATATCTGACATAAAGTCATTACTTTTCACTATAAAAAATAAAGAGCAATAAGTACCTAGGCCAATGCTGTGATGATTATTTAAAGCCACAACTTTTGGGTCACTAAATACTACATAAAATATTACTTGAGTACGACTATTTCTAATATTGTGACTCTTGTCCTCAAAGGAAGACATAGTTGCGACTTATACACACAAGCTAAGTGTAAGCACTATGATCACTTTATAGCTTCGCTACCATATACTTATCAAAAAGGATGAATAGTTGATGGTGTGACCTCCACATAGCACCATGACCATAAACAATGTGGGAGCTATCACACCTTTCATGATCATTTCATGGTACCATGGGCATCTATGGGACTACAAATGAATGGAAGCACAAAGTTGAAACTATTTCATAGTGACATGACTTTGTGTACAGAGAGATTAGGCCCAAATTGTGGTTATTGCCAGAGACAAGACCATTGTTATAAAAAAATTAAGATGTCAAATAGAGTCATGACCTCAGCTAAAAATAAAGGACAAAGTCATGACTTCTTTCAAAAATTCATGATTTCTTACTTAAAGCAATATAAGGTTTCCCGATTATAAAAGCTAAAATCATAGAATTTTTGAAAAATCTCTCTTCTTCTTTTTCCTCCTCATAAAAGAAGAAAAATTTATAACTACAAAACCTATGGCCAAATTATATGCTTACTAGGGGCTCTACAAGCAAGCAAGGGATGCATGATTAATGTTAATTCCTTGAGTTTTGGGGCACGGTTCTCTAACCCACCTTCTCTAAAGATAAATTTGGGAATCTGTATTAAACTTATGTGGTTTAGAGTTTGTGTTTTTTGATTATATGAAGTGAGAGTTTAGAATGATTGATACAATATTACTCTGCATATAATTTATATTTATAAATATTGATGGATGGTAATAAAATAGAACTCAAATTAGGATTTTGACTAATAGTGAGTTTATGTGAAGTTTTCATGATGAATAACGATAGGAAAGCCACGAGACTCACTCATGAATATGATAAGAATGTGATAATAGCCCTTTAATTGCAATGTATGAGATGAACATATACATCAAAACCCAATGTTTGGGCATATTAATCATAATGCATGTGATGCTTATGAAGCTGAAAGTCCAAATATTTTTACATGTTAATCAGTTGTATATGTCTTTAGAGGGGCTAGTTCTTGATTGGGATGGATGTGATATAGATCATTCTTTTAATGGGTTCACGTTTAGTGTGGAAAATATATAATCACCGAGGAGGATAATGATAGGTAATTCTTGGTACATGCATGAGTGTGTTGCTTGTAAGGTAGTGATAGTCGTTGTGAGTTCATTTTACTCAAATGGTTCTCACTAGTGAAATTTGAATGAAACATATGTTAATTGTGTGAGTATGATACTTATGAAGTCAAAAGTATAAATACTTATAAGCTATATTAATCATTATTCTTAAGGAAATAAAGGCTAGTAAGAGTGTGCATACGAAGTAAGTAATATTGGTAGTTAAGGAAGTTGCATAAAGGTATGAGAATGTGAATGACCTTAGCTCATGGATGAAGTGTTGTCTTGATGTTGACATATCAAAGTTATAGCTATGAGCGAACTATTATTGGAAATAGTTTAATAGTAAAAACCACCTTGTATGTCAATAGAGCAAGGAGTTATTTGTACAATACTCCAACCTTTATTTAGTGCCTAGCATAAAATATATATAAAAAATTAACGGCATCACATAGATTAGGCAATTCATCCCTAGACCTAAGGTTGGTTTAAATCTTAGTATCTTTTCTATAAAAAATGAGTTTCCTTTAGTTAGATAACTAAACCGCAAATACAATATCTATGTGATTGATATCTAGACTTAAATCTATTATATTACTCATATGACATATACACTTTTAGATCTTAGTTGATGGACAATCTCATAATGAGCCTTTCGAGATGTTTCCTAATTGATCAAATTAGGTAGAGTAACAAAGTTACAACAAGTTTTTTGTACCATTGATATGAATTATTTTATTTGGTTGGTCAATATTAGTTGACATAATTATTCTTACAAAAAAAAATTTCTTTTTAGTAAATTATAAAATGTTATATTTGATAAATATTTTTGGATTAAATAACTAAGTTGTGCTAACTTCCATGAATGTGGATAGTTACCTTTTGGATTTGCTTCCATATATTTGATTTTCTTTTGTTTTTCTTTTCTTTTTTTTCAGCCACCATATCTTAAATTTGAATGTACAACTACCCCTACCAATACTCCCATGTAAGTTATCATAAAGAGCTATGAGGGGTCAATCACATATTATTTGTGTTTTTGGAAAACAATATCAATGAGCAAGAAAGTGATGTCTATGTTAAACCTTATGTTAACCATTTCACCCCTATTATTTGTAGGAAATGAATCAAGAAAGTTGGGTATGTAGAAGACATGATAAGATGATAGATTATGGCTCTCTGCCATTTAAAGTATCTTATTGGATGTCTAAACTTGAGAAATTACTAGTAGATTTGAGAAGAGTCAATACTTGAGAAGAGGAAAGGGTGAGACCATAAAGTGAGATGGAAGAAGTCACAAATGAGGTTAAGTCTAAATAAAATGCATCATTTGAAATTCTAGTAGCTATGGTAGAAATAGTTGTGGATGATACTTAAAAAAAGTGAAATGAAAGAGATAATCTTCGTAGCTAATACACAAAAAATTATGATGGAAAATCTTGAAGAAGAATTTGAAGATATAGCTCAACTATCTTTGAGGAAGAAGAAGAAGTGGACTATGATGCTTTGGTTGCTGAATTGAAGAAAGTCGATAAATTGTATGCTGGAGCAAATGAAAAATTCAATACTTTTTGTGATGCCAATGCTAAGAAGAAAATATAAATGTAAAGAAGTGTGGAGCTTAATCATATGAATGAAGAAATATAATTAATTGTTCCTCCATCATCTACAAATAATACCAAAAGTATAAAAAAGAAGGAAGTAGGGTAATACACTAAAAAGATTACTTGGATCTTTGAGATTTTGAAAGATGGGATGAAGTTTTAAAGGTCTTGGTATAGATGTTAACCATAGTACTACTTTGGAAGAAACCCATAAACTTTTTTAAGTTTTGTGTGATGAATTGTAATGTTGAAAAATACAATTACATGTGCATAACTATATTTACACTTCTACCACATACAATAGAATAGAAAATTCAAATTAATTACTATTTAAAAATATTTTTTACCCAAAGCCACTACAATTCTTTAGAGTTACAACTTTGATGATACAGAAATAAAAAAACCCAAAGCCATGACAATTCTATAGAATTTACATGACAAGACTATGGTAATTTTTCAAAGCCATAACTTTTGTTTTATAGAAAGAAGAGCAATATAGAAACTAAGTGGAAAAGCTACAACTTTGATGTAATGTTGTGACTTTGATGATACTGCTTGTCCCAAAGACATGACTATTCATTTATAGAGAAAAAAATTAAATTCAAAGTCATGATTTTCAATTATCAGGCCATGACTATAAATATTTAACACTATGTGAATTTGGAGGGTAGGTGAGGAATGATGTACTATGTAAGAGGTAATCTAGTTCAATTGAATAATGAATCATTAATGGATTACTTGGAATTTTGAGCACAAAAGATAGTATGAATTTCAAATCTTTCCACAAGGACATTGATTTTCTAGTTATTACTATTCTATTGAAGAATGGAAAATACACATAAAAGAGTGACATCGAAAAGTACGTATGAATATCTGAAAATGGGAAAGATCATGGAGGCATGTAAAGTATAATTGTATTTCATATGCTCATTTTTATTACCTATATTCCATATTTTTAGTATTGTTCCAGAAAGAGTGATATTGATATATGTGATTCTCATTGTGTATCACTTTTATGTAAGAAAGATTTTGAAGAAATTAATTCGTGAAAATTTTTTGGCCAAATAATTCACTTTTCCTTTATTACTTTATTTTGTTTGGTTGAGGGAGTTCCCACAGATGAACATGTGAATATAATTTGTTTGATGGTGTCCCTCCTGACATTGTTAAGCATGTTGAGAGAACTTGAACATGACAAAGAAGAAGAAGTTGATGCTTGAAGGGGAAGAACTAGTAGAAAATTTGGAAGAAGGCTTATCCTTTACTATGGGTGAAACACATGAAACAGAAATAAAGGAACTCAAGAAGATGAGCTAACCTACATTGAATATTTCTTAGTTGCACATAGTAGTATGTTAATGGATAATTTGCAGCATAATATTTTGCAATAGAAATAATGTGCAACATAATATCGAAAAAACCAAGGGAAAACTAAAAATAAAAATATATTCCCTATCTACTAGAGTAATTGAAGAGGTTATAAAATATGAAAACAAAGTTTTAAACTCTTGTAGCAAAAAATTTAACACATGGAAGTTTGATTAATGGGAAGAACTAAATCTTTTGGAGTTGTTTATCAAATGGCTATAGTGGAATGAAAAAAAAAAACAAGGAAGGAAAATACATTACAAATGTGTAGGGAACTAACTTCAAAGATTAGTTGCAGATGGATAAAATAGAAAAAAGTAGTGCCAACCAAAAAAAATTTAATATGTGATGGAAAGATTTGAGGTTGTAATAAATTTTATGGGATGAAGACATGAAGCATTGTATAGCATGTTGGAAAAAATATTTGATGGGATATCAACATTGAAGGGAGATTCTAAAGGGCCATCCATTTTTTTCCACCTCTAGAGCAAGCATCTATGGACTTACATTTTAAAAAGTATGATCCTAAAGGAAAATCATAGTTTTCACCTCTATTAATTTCATGACTTTGAGATATAGTTATTTTTCGTTCTTATGTTGTGATGATTTATCCATTGTATGAAATCAAATTTAAATGTTATAATGTTATGTTTCTATATATTTATTTATCTGATGGGGGACGTTATTGATTGATGATGAGCAATTTATTTAGTGTGGGAGTTTGTTTGTTGTTTAATTTCCCAAAATTCTAGCATATTTTAGTAGTTGAGAATGGTGTGTATATATGGAAATAAGGTTGATTTGTGTTGATTTTTTAATTATATTTGTTTTGGTCAACTTTGATGAATAGTTGTGAAATATACAAGTTTTTGGAGGTGTTTAGTAGGGGAGGTGAGTCTATAAGCTCTTTGTAGTTTCGACATCCATTCTTGGTCAAACCTTTATATAAATAGCTATAGCAAAATTTTGTATGCCATGCCCATATTCTCTTGCTATCACAATCTTTCAACTTTGTGATACTTTCTTAATAATTATGATATTATCATGGAGTTATAGTAATACATAGATCATAAAATTTTAATGGGTATGACATTAATTATTAGTTGCAGCAACCAAATACTCTACTAGAGCTCAAGTTCATGACTAATTTTATAAGATTATAACTTTATCTTTATATGGCTGGGAAGTCTAAAGTCAGAGCCAAAACTTTCTTAAAAGCCACAACTTTTTTGCTATAGAAAAAAAAAGAGCTACAAATACTCAAGCCAAAACTATGTCAATTATTCAAAGTCATGATTTTTAGCTCACTAAATATTATAGAGAATATAATTACTAGAGTATCACTATTTCTAAGGCTGAATCTTGTCCTCAAAAGAAGACATGACCATTACTTGTAAGTGCAAGCTAAGTGCAAGAGCCACGGATACTTTATAGCACCACATCCATATATTTATCAAGAAGGATGAATGATTAATGTCGTAGTCTCCACACAGCACTACGACCATAAAATAATGTGGAAACCATCACACCTTCTATGGTCATATATGGACTAAAAATAATGAAAGCACGAAGCTGTAGATATTTAACAATACAATGACTTTATGTTATAAAATAATTAGGCCCAAGACATGATTTCTGCCAGAACTATGACCAAAATAGATCAAGATGTCAAATAGAGTCAAGATCATATTCTAGATTCATGACATCAAGCTGAAGAGATGAATGATAAAGTCATGACCTCAAGCAGAAGAAATGAAGGTCACAGTCATGACTTTTATTGAAAAGTTATGACTTTTTACTTAGAGCAATGCAAGATTGCTCGACTATAAAAAAAATTAAAGAATTTTTAGAAAATCTTTTTTATCTTCTCTCTCCCCCTCACAAACCAAAAAAAGCAATCACAACTACAAATCCTAGGGGCAAATTTTATACTCCCTAGAAAGATAGAAAAGAAAGTAAGGGACACAAGACTAATGTCAATCTTTAATGATGGGGGTGTAACACTCAAACCCTCTCCCTTTAGAGATAAATCTAGAAAAATTTGTATTAAATTTGCATGTTTTAGGATTCATGTTATTTGGATTATGTGATGTGATAATTTGGAATGATTGATACAATATTAGTTTGCTTATATTTTATGTTTATGAATATTAATAGATGGTAATTAATTAGAATTTAAATTAGAAAGATGGAAGGTGATGGGTATGCAATTAGACTCACTCATACATATGATAGAAAGATGGTGACATCTTTTCCAATTGCAATACATGACATGAAACTATATGTTGAAACTTGAGGTTTTGGTATGTTAATCATCATAAGTATAGTACTCATGAAGCTGGAACTTATAATATTTTTATATGTCAATCCATTATACATGTTTTAGAGGAACTAGTTCTTGATTGGAGAGGATGTTATATACAATATTCTTCTAGGGAGTTCACCTTTAGTGCAGAGTCACATCATCATCGAGGAGGACAGTGACTGGAAATCTATGGGATATGCTTGAGTGCGTGACTCAAATGTTGGCGACAACCTATGTGAGTTATTTTACTTGTATGGTTCCCAAAAGTGAAACTTGAAATAAATAAATATTAATTGTGCATGTATGATGCTTATGAATCAGAAAGTGCAAATACTTATAAACTATGATAATTATTATTCTTAAGAAAATGGAAGACAATGAATACGAGTGCATATGAAATAATCATTAAGGTCATTTGATGAAGTTGCCTTAAGTATGGAATTTTAACTGACCCTTGCACAAGGATCAAATGTTGTCTCGGTGGTGACATACCGATGGGATGCTTCGAGGAGACCATCATTGGAAAGGGCTTAATGGTGACAATCACCTCGTATGATGATAAGGAAAGAGGTGTACCGTACAACACCTCAACCTTCGAATAGTGTCCCATATAAAATATATCAAACAAATTAATAGTATCACATAAATTAGGCAATTAGACCCTAGACCTAAGGTTGACTAAAATTTTAGTATCTCTTCTACTTAAAATGGGTTGTATCTAGTTGGACAACCAAACTGCTAATACAATCTATCTATGAACAATATATTGACTAAAGTCTGTTATATTACTTGTACAACTCATATAATTATGAAATTTAATTAATATGACAATATCATTAATAATCATTTTAGGATGTCGCCTAACTAATTAAATTAGGTGGAGCAACAAAGTTGTAATATATTTCTGGTTCCATTTCCAAAGTTATTTAGTTTAGTTGGTCAACATGAGTTGGTGCAATCATTCTTACAATGGAATAATTTCTTTTTAGTAAATTAGATGATAATATATTTGATAAATATTTCTAGATTAAATGGCAAAGTCATGTTAACTTGCTTGAAAAAAAATAAAAGAATATAATATATATTATATTCTTTTATTTTTTTATTTTACTTTCTTTCAGCTACCATATCTCAAATTTGAATATACAACTATCCCTACCAAGAATTCCATGCAAGTTATCATATAGAGCTATGAACTGATGATGAATCAAACGATGAGTGTTTTTGGAAAATGATGTTAATGAGCGATAATGTGCAAAACTACAATTATGATAAGACATATTATGCTTAAAGAAGTGACATCTATGTTAAATATTATGGAGACCATTATCATCCCTATTATCTACAAGAAAAGAATCATGAGCATTGGGGGGGTATAAAAGCCATGAGTAGTTGATAGATTATGGCTCTAAACTATTTTTAGTATCTTATTGGATGGTTGAACTCATAAAATTATAGACTTGAGTAGAGGTGCTACTAGTGAAGAGGAAAGGATGAGACCAAAAAATGAGATGGAAGAAGTCACAAATTGGGTTAAGTCTGAAGAAATTATTTCATTTGAAATTCTTATAGCCGAGGTAGAAATAGATACAAATATACTTTAGAAGATAGTAAAATGAAAGAGACAATCTTCATAGCTAATACACAAAAAATTATGATAGAAAATGTTAAAGAAGGATTTGAATATTTGGTATCAACTAATTTCAATGATGAAGATAAAGTAGACAATGTAGCTTTGGTAGCTGAATTGAAGAAAGTCAATAAATTATACTCTATTGTAATTGAAAAATTTAAGTTTTTTATGATGTCAAAGCTAAGGATAGAAGATGGATGAATAGAAATGAGGGACAAATAAAATTAGTTTTTCCTCCATCATCTACAATTGATATTGAAAATACCGGAAAGAAAGAAGTAAAATGGTATATTAAAAAGATTACTTGGAATGCAAATATTTCTATTGGATGGGAGGAAGTTATGAAGGTCTAGTTATTGACATAAAAGGTAGCACTGCTTGGAGGCAACCCAAGAATTATTTTTGGTGATGAATTGTGATGTTGTAAAAATAAAATTACATGTGCATTACTATATTTATACTCTCTACCACAACAAAAGAATAACAGAATCAAACTAATAGCTATTCAAAAATATTTTTATCTACTGTCCTAACAATTTTTTAGACTCACGACTTTGGTGATACAAAAAGAAAAAACCCATTAGAAGCCATATGAAAAAACCATGGCATTTTTTTAGAGCCATGACTTTGGTACTATAGAAAGAAATTGCATCATAGGAGATGAATAACAAGGTTGTTGTAGTTTTTTCTAATCCATGACTTTTTTGCTATAGAAATAAGAGCAATGTAGAAGCTATGTGGGAAAGACTCGACTTTGATATAATGTTATGGCTTTAATGATACTACTTGCTTCAAAGCTATGATTATTTATTTATAAAATAAAAATTAAACCCAAAGAGTCATGACTTTCAATTATCAAGTAGTGACTATAAATATTTAACCCCCACATTTTTTCCACATTAAAATCCTAATCTCTACTAGATGCCATGATGATCCACTAAAAATCCTCATTGCTTATTGATTTGATGATGGAAAGAATAAGATCATCAAAGAAACATATCATAGAGATGAGCCATAAGGCAAAAGGGAAGAGAAGGAGAACCAGTGCCACAAAGATTCTGTTAGAACACATGCCACCCAAAGTGACTTTTGTTATAAAAGTTGGGTAGAAATGGATGGATCTAGTGCTTTACAAAAATAATTTTATTTGAGAGAGAGATAAAGAGAGTAAATTCAATGAGTTCATTTCTTCATTTGGAAATATTATCAAGAAGTAGAATTGAATAATATTTTATATGCATAGTGAACAAATAAATTATGAAGGGTCTTCCATTCCTATACCACCTTTTGAGAAAACATCTATAGACTTCTCTTTTAAAAAGTATGATCCTAAAAAGAAATCATACCAGTTAGTTCCATCATTATTGTGACTTGTACTATAATAATTTTCTCTCCTCATGTTGTGATGATGTACCTATTATATGGAATGAAATATAAATGTTGAAAGTCATGTTTTGATTTATTTATTTTTTGGTGGGGAAAGTTATTGCTTTGTGACGAGCAATAAATTTCATTAGAGAGTTTGTTTGGTATTTAATTTACCAAATATTCTAGCATATTTTTGTGGTTGAGAATAGTGTGTATATGTGGAAATGGGGTTGATTTTTATTGATTTCACAAATTTTGGTGTTTTGGATAATTTTGATAAATAATTGTGAAATTGATGAGTTTTTGGAGATGTTCAATAGATGATGTCAGTTCATGAGTTCTTTGTAGTCTTGGCATATATTGTTAGTCAAAACACTATCTAAATGGTCATGGAAAAATCTTGTATGTCATGATCTTTCCCTTTTATTAGCCCAATCTTTCCATTATGCAAAACTTTTTCAATGATTGTGATATTATCATGGAGTTATAAACATAACTATCTTAAAAAATTTTAATGGTTAAGATATTAATTTTTTATTATAGCAACTACATACCCCACTAATGCTCAAAGTCACAATTAATTTCATAAGGTCACGACTTTATCTTTAAATGAATCGGTAATCTCAAGTTAGAGTCGTGACTTTGTCATAACGTCACAACTTTTTTGCTACACAATAATAAATAGCTATAGGTACTCATGGCTTTGGCATGACCATATGCACAAGCTAAGTGCAAGTGTCATGACTACTTTACAATTTTGTGACCATATACTTATTAACAAGGATGAATGGTTGATGTTGTGGCCCCAAACAACTCCATGACCATAAAACAATGTGAAAGCTATCGTACCCTCCACATCTTCTTCACAATGTCCTGATCATCTATGGATTACAAATGATGAAAGAATGAAGCCATTGCTATTTCACAATACCATAACTTTGTTTTACTGAAAAATTATGCTCAAATCATGGTTTTTGCTAGTGTCACAACCATGTGTTACAAAAAAATTAAGATGTCAAAAAGAGTCATGGCTATGTTCTAGAGTCACAACCTCAAGCTGAATAGATAAAGACCAAAGTCATGACTTTTATTGAAAAGTCATGACTTCTTACTTAGCAATGTATGATCACATGAGTATAAAAGGTGAAATTAGAAAATTTTCTGAATATCTCGTTTCTTCTCATTCTTCCTCACAAAATAAGAAAAAGTCATGATAACTATAAATCATAAGAATGAATTTCACATTCATTAGGGGCTCCACAACCAAACAAGGGATGCATGATTAATACCAATTTCTAGAGTTGGGGGGAATGACTCTCAAACCCTCCTCCTTTGGAGATAAATATAAAAATTTATATTAAACTTGTGTGGTTTAGATTTTGTGTTATGTGGATTATGTGAAGTAATAGTTTGGAATGATTGATATAATTTTGGTTTGCTTATATTTTATGTTAATGAATGTTGATAGATAATAATTAAATAGAATTCAAATTAGGATTTTGACTAATAGTGGATTGTGCGAGGCTATCATTGCAGAAAATGACATGTCAACCATAAGACTCACTCATGTCTTAGAGGGATGACACTCACGAAGATAAAAGTATACATACTTTTACATGTCAATCCATTATACATGTCATAGAGGAATTAGTTCTTAATTAGAATAAATTTATATAAAGCATTCTCCTAAATGTTTCACCTTTAGTATGAGAGCCACATTATCAATGAAAAGAATAACGATAGATAATTCTTAGGATATGCATGAGTGTGTGACTCACATGGTAGTAATAATTCTTGTGAGTTCATTTCACTAGTATGGTTCTAACTACTAAAACTAGAAGCTGAAAGTACGAATAGTTCTCACTAGTATGATATTTATGAAGCTGAAAGTATAAATGCTTACAAACCATATCAATCATTGGTCTTAAGAAAATCGAGATCAATGATTAAGAGTGTGAAAACTAAGCAACAATCAAGAGCAGTTGATAAAGTTACATAAAAGGTATAGAATTGTGAATAAGAATAACTTTCACAAAAGAAAAAAATGTTATTTCAGTGGTGATATACCAAAGGTAATAGCTATGAGGTGACCATCATTGGAAAGTACTCAATGGTAAAAACCATCTTGTATACTAAGTGGTGGAAAGTGGGCCGGGTAGCTTGGGCATGGCCTAAGGCATGGAATGACGAAGCCATTCTTAGCCCGGCATGGCATGGTCCAGAACTATGCCTGGACCCAGGTCATGTAGGCCAAGGGGTGCCCATCCTCATGCCGGGCTAGGCACAACTCTATTGCCTAGCCCCATAGGCATAGTCCAGATGCATGGGTACTTACCATTCCCCAAAACTTAGACTAAGTTTCGAGAGTGGTCTTATTGGACCGTGCCTAACCTACCTAATTTTTACAAACAAGTATTATTTTTTTCATAAAAAAAGGCACCCCCTCCGCCTAGTGCATGTGGCATGTTTTTTAATAAACACACCAGGTGGTTGGTTGAGGGCATCCACGTGGTAGGGTCTATGTGTATGTGGACAACACACCTCCCTAGCCTGACCCCAAGGCTCGATGCCCTAAAAGCCAAAGCCTGATTCTCAAAGGCCAAATTGAATGCCGAAGCTTCTAGATGCTTGTGTTCTAATGGTCCAAAAAAATTAAAATTAATTTTGCATCCAGGCCATTGGATGCACTTCCAATGGCTGGGCAGAAGATTTGATAGCTATCAAGTTTTCGTCTTATTTAATTAATAAAAAACATTCAAAAAAATATATTTTTTAAAAATATCTTTATAAATAGGATCATTTAATAGTTCAAAAAAAATCAATATCTCAATTCTCAAATCTCTCCTCTCTCAACTCTCAAGTCTCACTCTCTCTCATCTTTATATCTTTCTCTAACTCTCTCTCTCTCCAGGTCTCTCGTCTCTCCTCTTGGTTTGGCTTTGCTCTTGATTTTTTTATAAAGCTTAAAGAACGTAAACACTAGACCATGGATGTGAATGGTAGATAGAAAAAACATCCAGTGTGGTGTAGGCTTTGATTTTCTCTCTCCTATCCAAAAACTTATGGCTATTCCGACCTAACACTAAGTTGCTAAATGAGTATTGTTTTTTAATTTTATTTAGTTTTTTTAATTTTGTCATATCAATTCATTTTTATTTTAGAAATTATAATAAAATTACTAAACTAAAAAAAATTAGAATGACAATAGTAAATTTAATAATAATGAAATTAATATTAAAAATGATAACTCTACGGAAAGATCTAAGGCTGAAGCCATGTTTTTTTCCCATGGCCTCGACCCAAACTCAACATTTAAAAAACAAAAAATTTAAAAAATATCTATAGTTTGAACTCACTTTAACATAGTACAAAATAAAATGATATGGATGTCAATGAAGAATTGACACAATTGCATAGTATTGTAAGAAAATATATATATGTAGGAGTTCATATAACTAGGCACCTAAAGGGATATACCAATTATTATATCAAAAAATATGGTACATTAGATCCTAGAAAAACCTAACTGAGTAGTGAGGTCATTGAGGCTGGACGTAGTCCAGCTTTTATGCAGCCCCCCTTCATATACCACAATGAGTTAAGGAGGGAAGACATGACCAAACAGATCACCACCGATGGGTCTTCGGATTAGATTTTCAAATAATCTAAGGGTACTCAGTATCATGTAAACTTATTTTCAACATGTATATCATAGGATTCTTAGGTCCACATGTAGGAATGACATACTAAAATATTATAAGTTAGAAAAATAAATAATAAATAATGAATTTAGGTAATATAGTGGTGTGGTGTTTGTGACGTCTCATATTTGGACTAGTCGCGATGCTGCATCTTTTGCATCCCTCACCACCCAATATATAGATTCTAAATTGATACTAAATAAAATGATATTAGATTTTTAGAGATTATCTATCCTCATGATGGCCGGACCATATATGAGTGCATGATGAGAGTCTTTAAAGAATATAATATTCAAAATAAAATATAGTATTATATTTTATAATGCATCTAACAATAGAGTAGTAATTAACATGTTTGTTAGGACTATTAGAGATGAGCCTTTAGAATAGATTTTTTATGTTAGATGCATGTGTCACATCATTAATCTAATAGTATAAGCGGGGATGAACCACTTTAAAAAAAATACATAACTCACTAAAATATCTTCAGATGCCTAGAAGACAACTTGAATTTGGTAGTCTTTATTTGTCTATGTTTCTAAAGAAATAGAAATTCCAAACTGATGTGAGACACCATTTGATTTACACATACATAATATTTGAGTTATCTATTTGATATGAACACATGATATTCGACTTCGTCAATAATAAGAGTGAAGAACTTATTATTGATGATAAGACTATGATATAAGATTTTCATTTATGAAATTCCTAAAGATTTTTTATGACACAATGAACATGTATTCATCAGTTTATACTTCCACCACTTATATTATCCTTAGGTATATATGCAACATTAGTGGTATGTTTAGGAAGTTTAAAAATAACTCAACATTTAGTAATATGGCTATTGAAATGGAAATCAAGTACTTAAAGTACTTGTCCACCATTCCATCTCTTTATTGTCTGGTTGCCTACATGGATCCTAAGGTTAATGTGAAAGTGGTAAAGAATATTTTGACATAGATATCCTTGTGCATGAACTAGGAACATTGACTTGAAGGGTTTATTCATGAAAAATAAACTAAGCTATTTATATACTATGATACTAGGTATGATAGTAGTTGTAGCTAGGCTCCAAGTATGGACATGAACACTATATTTAGAGATAATGACTTCTCCATATAGTTAGCGAGGGGGAAATGATGGGATAGACCATAAAATAGGAGCAAACTATCTCGTAACTTAGATACTGATTACTACTCAATCCTATCATATAATAATACCAATAACCTTGATATTTAATAATGGTGAAAATCATATGAGTCCACCTATCACATGCTTTCTAAGATAGCATGAGATCTACTGACTCCTCCAGTGTCAAGCATAATATCAGTGTCTACTTTTTCTATTATAGTCAATGTGATTTTGGATAGGAGATCGAGACTATGCCTAGATATCACGGCACTAGTATGTATGAAAGATTGGGAGGATTCAAGGTTGGGCATCTAGGATTGTGCTAGAACAATTGCGGAAGAGTTAATAGTTGATGATGACTCGTGGGACATTGAGGAGGCTGAGCCCATCACTAGTGATACCATTAGACACTTATGCGATGATGATCAGTTGCATACTTATACTTGTTGACATTGTGATTGAGCTTACATATCTTGTCGTATAAATCATGATCATGATTGTCACTTTTTATTTTATGTTGTTGTGACATTGTATTTTTTTAATCTTTTTTGATTGGATTAGATGATGATTGAATATTTATGGATGTATTTTTTTGATTATTAAATTGTGTCATTTGTGATTTATGTTAATGAATTTTTTTTTGTGATTTATGTGAAATAAATAAATAAGGTAATGTCACAACTCATATAGGGTAACTTAAATTTAATATTTGTAAAAATAAATAACTAGTGGGAGATTGGCGGTGAGTCAAGACTGAGCCACCAAAACTAGGACGTGCTGGCACGACATGACCCATTTGACCCATCTATGTATATTGATAGAGAAACTTATCATTTTCATAATGCCCCAATATTCATCCATTGTCCATCATAAAATATTTCAAAAAAATTAATGGAATCACATAAATTAGGCTATTAGATCCTTGACCCAAGGTTGATTAAAATCTTAGTATCTATTCTACCAAAAATGGGTTGCCTCTAGTTGGACAACTGAATTGGGATACAATTCATATGTGATTGATATATGGACTTCTACTATATTACATGTACTACCCATGTACTTGTAGATCTTGAGTTGCTGGTACAACCTCATAAATAAGTCTTTTGGGATGTCACATAATTGATTAAATTAAGCAGAGTAATAAAGTTGCAACATATTATAAAGTGAAAAGATTATGATAATTAAGTGGTAGAGTAATGACATGCAAAGATTACCATGACTTGATTTGTTGAGTCACATCAAAGAAAGGATATCATGACTACTCAATAGGCTTTTACTAGTATAACATGTTGTGACATTAAAAATTTCATGACTTTCCATTACTTTACTACCTTTCAAGTCAAATTTTCACCAAGTACTCCAATTCTATTCAAATTATATCCGATTTCACTATTATTCATCTAAATCCAAAAAATCATTATTTAGTAAAATATTTTTATTATAAGCTCATATTTCATACAAATACATAATGAAATCAATATAAATTATCCCAAAATAATAGGTACTTTTAGTGCCAAATAGTTTTCTATCACCAACAAATTTTTCTCATGAGTATTTATACACAAAGTTTAATTAATTGTTCTATATGAGCCAAACAACTCAAAAATTTTATTAGAAGCATATTTCTTCACTCATATCACACTTGAAACATTTGACAAAAATAGAGTAATAAGTTTTTACAAGAGCATGAAAAGTCTTGTATATCTCAAAGAATTCAGAATAATGTTTTATCAAATAAACTCAATAATAGTAAGTATGATCATCAATAAAGAAGACATAATATTGAAACACTTCTTTAGTGTGAATAGGAGAAGGCCCTAAGGCTTCATGATGAATTATATCAACTGAATAAGAGGAAATAGAAGCACCTCAATTAAAGAGAAGCTAAAAATTTTGCAAATTCACATCCACTACAATAAAAAATATCATGAGTCTTTAACTTTCCTAAAGTCCCCGAGGACTCTTAAAATTTTTAAATGAAATAATGAAATATGACCAAGATGAGAATGCCATAAATAAAAACTAGAAGAAGAATGATTCAAATGAAAAGATGACAAATCAACACTAGCACCAATAATAGCAATAGGTACTTTTAGTTCATCTAGAACATTTAATCCCCTCTTTTGTTGCCTATCTTAATTGACTTCTAAGACTAGAGTTCCAAAACATAAAAATAAAAAAAATATTATTAAATTACTAGATTCACATAGCTGATCAAGCGAAGCAATATAGAATTTATGGTTTGAAATATGATAAACATTAGAAATGGAAAGGTGTGGAGTAACAACACTACTAAGACTTGTTGAAGGCATATGAGTGCCATTAATAATCATAAAAAATATAAGATGGAATAGATAAAAAAGAAAAATAACAAGAATCTGGAGACATAAGATGAGAAGTACCATAATCTAAGATCTATGACAAACATGGAGGACTATGAGTTAAGTGACCTATGAAAGTAGAGGCAGATATAGCTTGCAGATATTGGAAGAGAAACTTTTGAAATTACTCAGCTAGAATACTAGGTTTGATGAAAGAACATGATGTGGTAACTATTGTAGTATTAAATTGTGGTGGTCCCAAAGGTGATCTATTTACATTAGATTGGGTATGGTAGATAGGTTTTTAAGCTTGAAATTGTTCCTACAAATGATTATAGTTTCTCAACTTAGGATTTTGAGCCTTTTATTGACCTTTCTACTTATAAAAAATATACTCTTTATTGGTACTTTTTGTGTGAGTTCTATTTTGATTATTGAAATATATCTTAGAAAATATTCGCAACATTGAAATATCCAGAGAAAAAAAAAATTTGTTTTTTCAGAATGAGACTTAAGATCTATTTCTTCAGCCAATAACTTGTCTACAATTGAATCAATAGACGAAAGCAGAGAATGGTACAAAATTGAACATCTAAGTCCTTCAAAGTCACTATGAAGAGCTATCAAGAACTACACTAATCTTGCTTCTCTCTATGAGAAATATAAGCATGACATGCATTCAATTCATCTGATTCTATAAAAGCTAATAGATCCCAAAGATTGGTCATTGAGGAATAAAAACTTGATTACTCATATTTCTTTGCTAAAGAGCACGTATGTCGATCTCTAACTTATATTATCTTGCAAAATTTGATTGAGTATTTAACATCTGCAGATGATCTCATACCTCTTTTCTCATCATGTGCATTATCAACTATGAACCTAGTGAATGCTTGACAAAAGTATTAACTGAAGTAGTAATTTTTTGTATTGTTCGCTACCCATGTATACATCTCAATCACATAATTATGATCACCACTTCTAGGTTTTTTAGTCAATGAAAAATATTCGATAATCATTAATATTGTAATATATAGATTGAGTCTCTATTACTTCCCTATATATTGCTTTTTTAGTTATTCACAATTATCTTATTCTCTATAAGTTGTCTTTCATGACAAATTATTTCTAATTTTATTTTTACTTATACTAATATTTGTTTATAGTATTGAGAGACCTTGAGAAAGATTCTATTAGAGATTGGTAATTACCAAGTTGAGAATACTTTATCCTAGTCTTAAGAATAAATCAATCTAAAGTGTGAAGCATGATTGTCAGAAAAACTTACTAAAACTTTCTATCCTACATGTCAGTCTTATTTCAGTAGGGACTTATTCGATTTAATGCACTCATATGTATAAAGATCTAATAAATATAGGGCTGGAGAGGGATTTTAGTATCTAATTAATTTTGTTGTTGATTGCTCAAGTTATTCATGAATATATATCTTTATAGATTAATCATAAGTTTTTGTATTTTTTAGTTTTTTCATAAAATAAAAAAATCAATTTGATAAAAATTTAAAAAAATTAAGAAGTGATAATATATTAGAATATATATCATACCAATTCAATACTTATTATATGAATTATGAGATTATATACAAAACTTACTATGTTGGCATACCCGAATAGAAGAAGGTTGCTGAAATACAGAATACACATCTGGTTGAGGTATATTAGGTACTTCTATTTGAGAAAGTATTCCAAAATATTTTTGGGAAAATTTTGCTTTAATCATAATCTACCTCATCAATCAGATATCATATTCTATTATTTCTCAACATGTACCTAATTAGATCCTACATATTGTAGAGAGGCTATTAAGTCTGCCTCCTAGAGTTTTTAAGTGGACTTATTTTGCTATTTATCACTCTCTAGGATGGGATAACTCGATATCTATGGTCTTGAGATATGCCTTATTGGATACTTTAGTACTTAATGAGATTACATGTATTTTTCACTAAAGACTAGTAGGATTTTAATGGGTGTGAGTATTATCTTTTTGGATTATGACTTATTTTTAATGAATCTAGGAATAGTGTTACTCCATATTTTATAGTTGGATCCATTGCTCTTCCTCTCTTACCTATATCAATGTCTGGACCACCAAATAATAGAGAGAGTCACATGACAATTGTAATTCAGCATGTTGATCTTCAAGATGATCTTACTCTTTGAGTAATAATTTCCATTAAAAAATTCAGATTATGTCAAGTTTGGAAAGTGTGAGAATTTTTGAATAAGGAGATCTCATTCAAACCCAGATGACATAATAATTAATAAGTCTTCACAAATAAAAACACATATTGAGTCGATTACTAAGAGACTCGACCAATCATAGGATAGAGACATACTTAGCATATTTAGACTAGAGACAAGTCTATTGAGGTGATAGATGATCATGCAACTAGCTTCTCTCATATTGACTTTTTATTTACTCTCTAAAAAAGACAAATAAGTCATATTTAACACCTAATTTCATAGTTTTTATTTTACTCCCACTTAGTTTCTTTTTTAATTTATTTCATAACTTTTTTATATTATACTAGCATACTAAAGTCTCCTTCTAAGAGATTGTCTCATGTAGGATGACACTAAGCCATGATGGAAGAGATGCATGCTCTCCACTTTAAAGAGACTTGAAAACTAATATCAAAACCTTCAAAAAGGTATATTGTTAGTTGCAAATGGATGTTCATTATGAAGATAAATCTAGATGAGAACATTGATTATCTTAAGCTGAGACTTGTAGCAAAAAGATTTAATTAGATATTCATGTGGATTACTTGAGCACTTTTTCTAAAGTGGACAAGATGATATCAATATGAATTTTTATATCTCACACATCATGATCAAAAGGGATATCACTTCTTTTCTACCATTATGTGTAAGCATGTTAACCTTTTACTATTCACCATGATAATATGTACAAATCTACTGATAATAAAACTTTAAATTCAATTTTATAAATACCATATCCATCAATAAGCAAACTGAAACACAATTGAAACATAAAATCCATTAATTAAGTATTCATTACAAAAAAAATGAAATACACCAATCCTAAATCTTAATTTAGCATGATATTATGGAAAAATTCATGTGAGATAATTTGAAGTGTTCCTCATGAAATTTTGGGTTCTTAATGATAACCCTCAAGTGTGTATAAGAATCAAACCTTAAATATATAATTCTCATTCATGTAACGTGCCTTGGATTTTACCCTGAGTGGGAGTCAAAATTTGTGCTCTTTTCATTCTCAGAGTTTATGCATATGTCTTTCATCACTTTTTTGCTCATACATCTTCCCTAGTTTTGGGAAAATTTGTGCTTCCCAAACCCTAGCTTTTCATCTCTTTTTCATTCTTTTAACTTACATTTTTGTTTTCACCTCATTTTTCTTTTTTAATGAGGATAGGTGAGTGTGATTTTAAGTAGAAAGGTAGGCACTGATCAATACCATGACCTTGGCTTTTCTTCTTTATAACATGAAGTCATGGTGTTAGGAATAAATCATGACTTTAGTCTATTTCTTGCTTTATTACCATAGAGATGTCAAACGAGCTGTGTCCTACTGGAATGTCCCATTTTTAGTGGCCTAGTCAAGCCATCTTGCTATGGTAGACATGAATATATTTGTTAAAAAAACAAATATATTCATTATATATATATATATGTTTATACAATATATATGTTCATATGTATAAATGTATGCAATATATATCTTAATTCATATAAGTATATATATTTGTTTTCAAAAATAGTGTTTGCAAAAGCACTATTTTCATTCTAATTTTATTTTTTTTCAAGTTGATGTGTACTTGTGCAAGAGTATTTTTGGGTTTGCTTTTTTAATATATAAAAATATAAATATTTTTCATTTTGATGTACTTTTTACTAAATATGAAAATTTGAGTATTATTTTTCAAATATTTTCAAACTAGTGTATTATTACAATATTTTCCTTCAAATTTTGAGTATTTTGATGTACTTTGTGCTCGTGCTATGTTCATACTATGCTCATGCTATGCTCGTGATGTGTTTGTGCTATGCTTTTACTGTGTTTGTATTGTGCTCGTATCTTGTACAATTTTCATGCTATGATAGTAGTGCTTTAAGTTTTTCTAAAATACCTTGCTCATAATTGAAACATAATTGTATAAGTGTTTTGAAATACTTTTACATATCTCCTAATTTATAATAATTTGAATTGCGACTTTGTGTGTGTTTAAATATTTTGCTAATTTTGAGGGTAGAATATTTGTTGTAATTGTGTGATATTTTTAAGAGTTTATTTTTATACTTTACAACATAAGTATATTAGTGTAAATATATATATATATATTTCAGATAGTTTGGAATATGTTTATTTATGTTGTTTGATAGAAAATTTTAGTAACCGGAAAAGTTTATTTTTATTCCTCTATGAATTTTCGGGAAATGTTTCTAACAAAATTTAAACAGTTTTAAGAAAATAAAAAATATGAAATCAACCTAACAATTAGACAGACAAATTGTTCTATGACTATTCTTTATTTTTTAGGCAATATCTCGGTTGGTCCCCAACAAAAATAATCATGTGAGGCACACCATGTAAATATATAAAATAATGGTAGAAGTGCCCTTATATTGTATGTTCTACATATGTAATTCCATATACTAAAAAAAAGAAAAAAATATTTGGTATAATAATTTCAAAATGTACATATCTATCTATCTATCTGTGTGTGTGTGTGTGTGTGTGTGTGTGATTGTGCATAAAAAATCTTTATCTATCATGAAGCATCTATTGTGATTACTAGATCTAATCTCAAATTTAAAACATTTTAATTATTAAGCATACTTTCTTGATCAGATTATAGAAAAAATTATTTGATTATAACAATTATGAATTTGACAAATCTAACCTTGAGCATTAAAAAATTAGAAAATTTTTGAAAGGTCACATCCCAAAACTAATATAAGATCAACAATATTTATATTCAAGTTCTTTCAAACTATAGAAACATTTATATTAAAATATATTTCATTGTGATTCCATATATGTTTGTGCTTACATATCACTAATCATAACTTTCCTCTAGCAATATAGAATGTGATTCCCTCACCGAATCCTATATACCATTATAGTCATCTTCTCTCTGGGTCCAAAGTATATATGTTTTTTTTTCATCATGTGCAAAATGGTCATATTATTAGTTAGCTCATCCCTCGATATCAATTACAATAACTTCATTAAATCATAAAAGATATTGATTGTCACTCATTAACCTCATTATCTTGTCATTCTATATATGGGTAAATAGAAATTCTAGATGGTCATCCATTATTCAACTTTCCAAACCTATCACTATTAATGATAAAGTTCTTCCTAAAAAAAGAAAAAAAATAAGAGTTCTTCCAAATCATATTGTCATACTTGCAAAAAACTCTCATTGTGATTTCATATGCATGTCCACTTGTATATCACCGATCTTAATCATCCCTTGGTGATGTAGGATGAATCTCACTCTAAAATCTAACTCCCTCACTTTAATATGACAAAATAGATATAGCTTATAATGCAATAAAGTGCTTAAGTGAGAGTTACATTCCAAAGAGGAAGACATACCACATAAATTATTAAATTCTATGATCAATGATATATGAGTAAATGCTAATCACAATGAAGTCTCCATTGGTAGGGTGACCTAGTACTTCATAAGAACTCTAATGTTAATAGTACATGTGATCATCCACTATATGTGTGGTCAAAATAATTTATAAACCTTTACTTTGTATCAAGTGTTAACTAAATGAACTACCATAGTATAGTGGTTTAGGGCCATCCACTAGGATAGATATTCTCATCATAAGCAAAAAGAAAGATGAGATAGAGTATTTAAGTACTTAAGAATGATGAGATAGAATATTCATAAGTAAAACTTGCTTGAACAAAAATGATACAAATTCACAATACTTTGTGAAATATTAAAGTACTTAGAGTAATTTTGCTACACTTTGCAAAGATTTCAAGATAGAAAAAAAAATACAAATAAGTTGAATTTAAAAGTGCTCTTAAAGTCAAAATCTATTAGACAACAATCTATAGACTAATTAGGGTTGATATTTTGAAGATGGTTCAATAATTTCTAATGGTTAATCTCAAAATTCATGTATACTCATCTCAAATTACTTTCTGATGGTCAATTAAGGATAAATTTTGATTGATGATAAATTTAGTAATAAGCACCTATTATTTCATATTTACTCAGGCTAAGGCATCCATCAATGGGACAACTACTAACCTTCTTAATGGGAAGCATATGAAGAGAAATTTGTGGTGTAGGACCTTCGTTGCTACTAATGGTTCAACAAGCACTATGAGGAAGCTTGTGGGAATAGAGCTTAGAGAAGACAAAATAATCAAAAGCTAGTTAGTATACATTTTTTCAGTTGAGAACTTGGTCAGTACTTGTTTCATAGGAGACCTGAAATTTTGTTTGTTATTTATATTATTAAAGCTGCATGGGCCCTTGTTGCTCATGATCTAATGCATGAATTCATAATGTAGTCATTATTCTATCCTCTTCAATAAAGTATTGAAGATTTCAGCCCAAAGGCATGCAAGAAATTAATTTTCAAATTGATAAGCCTAGAGCTTTTAGACATTGATGTTATTTATGTAAAACCATGGGTGATGAATGTTGAAGTTGCAAAGAAATTTGTAACTTCTAATAATCGAATCATACTTGTTGGTGATGTTGCTCATTGATTTATTCAAGTTAGTGGTTTTGATAAAGTGCAAGAGTGATTCTTATATATTTGCTTCCATCAAAATAGTTTGAGAAGAAGTAATAAGAGTTTGACTCAATGCTTGATGATAACCCTTGCTACAAGACTAGTTAGATGTTCTATGTGCATCTCTATTTTTATTTGTATGTGTGTGTATGTGTGGGTGTGTGCTTGTGTGTGGATGTGTGTGTGTGTGTGTGTGTGTGTGTGTAGTCCCACACCTATGTGAGTTATGTTTCCATTAATGGTCCCAAGTTTGGATAAAAAAGGAGGGCGGCATCCGATAGACATACATGTAAACCTTAATAAACATGTAATAATTTAATATGGATCTTGAATTTTGATATCTTTTAATGCTAAAAAGTTGCGTGCTTTATGCAATGTGCTATATATTTTGAATGTAGTGGCTTGGCAATGACCTCTAGATGTCACCCAACCATTGTGTTAAAATAGCAAGGGTTTACATGTTGTCTTGGATGAGTGTGGGTAAAAAAGTGAGTCCAAAGTTAGTAGGATTAAGATATATTTTGAAATATTGACTTGTTAAATGACAATAGCATATTGTTAGTTGATACCCTAAAGCATAGAAATGTCAATATAGAATATCTAGAAGAGAAAAAGTAGAAGGGTAAGAAAACTATAGATATAGATAGTTATAAGCTATGATATTTGGGCAAAGAAACAAAAAGAAATGCAATTAGAATAATCATGGAAAGAGACTTAAAAGATAAGATTATGAAGGTCAATAGAACTAGTAATGAACTTATAGTATTCAAACTAGAAGTAAGCATAGAGATTCTAAATGAGATTAATGCTTATGCTTCATATTGGTATTCTATGTACTAATTTTTGGGTGATTTGATATATATTTATTGTTATATTTATATATATTTGAATGCTTATTGAGAGATTTTACTAAATACCTATTTTGAGGGAATTTGATGAATGTTAATGAAATCATAGTTATTTTGGATGAAATTAATAGGCTTAGTAGTGCAATGACTTGGATGAAGACAAATAATAGAAAGTCAAGATATTTCCTATGTCATAATTTGGGTACACCTTCCATGATCATAATGATTAATTGTAACATTGATTCTTAGTCATAAATCTATAAAATTAGTCATGACTATCTTTGTGGCTATGACTCTACCATAGAGTTGGTACAATTATTATACTATGCAACATAGTCTTCATGACTATGATATTTTTGTAGAGTCATAGCTGCACTAACTTTAAAACATAATAATGGATATGACCTTATTTTTATGTAATGGAAGCCAAATATACCACTGGTATAATTAATCATAGCAATATAAATAGCTAATTCTTAATTGATATAGAACCCAAACACAAAGCATTTTGAGTCATGACAATAATTATCTTTCATGACTTTTCAATCCCAAGAGTATTTAATCTAGCCATGATATTTTCAATGTCATGATTTTGTGCTCCGGTGAGAAAAGATCAAAGTTAGTGCCATTACCAACACAACAACTTATGTTCTAGAGAGAATTTATCTTAGTCATAGTATTCTCAATACTACATCTGCTCCAAACAAGTCTTACTTGAGTCATGACATTCATTGCAACCATGACTTTTATACTCTAGAAAAGATTTGATGAGACAATATCATGACATTTGAGACACAAAACTATGACTTTTGAGCTACAAAAATATATAGAGCCCAAATTACTCAGGTTAAAGTTATGATAATTATTTAGAGCTACAACATTTGAGACACTAAAAGTTATAGAGAATATTACTAGAGTATGGTTATTTTCCAAGGATGTGACTCTTGTCCTCAAAGGAATGAAAAACTATACATTTTATGCTCAAGCTAATTACTAGTACCATAACATCCTTGTAGTGCTACACCAATATGATATATGAGATAAGTAAAGACTAATGTCATAACCATATATAGTTCCATAGACACTTGAGACATATGAATGACAAATTTTGTATCATGGTCATTTCCTAGCTCCATAGCCACAAAAGATATAAGAGACCTTCTTAATGCTATGACTATTTCTCAACATTGTATCTATATAATAATCAAGATAGATGAATGAAAACACCATGGCTATTTCATAGCACCACAACTATATAACAATTAGAGGTCCTTCACCTCGTCGTGGCAATTATTAGTGCCGAAACCTTTTATTAAAGATAAGAAGACAAATTCATAAAGTTATAATCACTTCACAAAGCCATGACTTTGTATTATACAAATATTAGGCCTAAATTGTGGTCATTTCCAATGCCATGAATTTGTATTACAAAAAAATCAAGTTGCAGTCCAGAGTCATGGTCACTTTCTAGAGTCATGATCTCAAGTATAAGAGTTGAAGTCTAAAGTTATAACTTTCTTTTAAAATTCATGACTTTTTACTTAGAGAAATGTATATTTACCTGAGTATAAAAGTAGAAGATAAAAAATTCTGAAAAATATCTTTCATTTTTTCCCTCTTCCTTCATGCAACAAGCAAGGCACTGTGTAGATATTAATAGATGATGATTAAAATTTATGTAAATTGATATTGATATATATTGATAGATATCAAAGCCTAGGTTAGATTTCACACCTATTAGGGTTTCCATAAGCAAGCAAGGGATGCAAGTTTAATAATACTTCCTAGAGTTGGAGTATGACTCTTAAACCTCCTTCTCTAGGGTACATTTGATTTTTTTTCCAAAATAGTATGTGGTCTAAAATTTATGTAAATTGATATATATGATGTGACATACTTTTTATTTATGAATAAATATGTTTAATTTATTTTATATTATAGATATTGATAGATGATGATTAAATAGAAATAGAATTAGAGTCTTGACTATTAATGGGTTTGTATGAAATTGTCATGGTGAATTGTGATAGGTAAATCATGAGACTCACTCATATATATGGTAGGAAGGAAGTGATAGTCCTTCCGTCTAAGATATGCAAGAAAAACCTATACATTGAAACTCAAAATTTGAGCATATTAATTATCATGAGTATGGTACTTATGAAGTCAAAAATATGAATACTTATATATGTCAATCTATTATATACATCTTTAAAAAATTAGTTCTCGATTGGAGTAGATGTTATATAGATTATTCTCCTAAGGAGTTCATCTTTAGTATGAAGGTTATATTGTCATCAAAGAGGATATTGACAGGCAATCCTCGAGACATGCATAAGTATGTTGTAACTCATAAGATAGTGAAAGCCCATATGAGTTACTTTTGCTCATATGGTTTCTATTGGTGAAACTTGAGAGATGCATATAATAATTATAAGAGTATGGTACTTACAAACCATGTCAATCTTTAATCTTTATGATACATAAGACTAAAAAATAAAAGTATGCATATAAAGTAACCATCAATGATAGTTGCTGAAATTACATAAAAGGTATTAGATTGTGAATGACTCTTGAGCAAAGATAATTTATTATCTTGGTAGTGACATACCAATGAGATAACTATGAGGAAACTATCTTTAGAACAAACTTGATGGTAACAATCATATTATATGCCATCAGGGCAAGTAGTCATTGTACAATACCCCAATCTTCATTGTATATCTAAATATAATATAAGTTGAACAAATTAAAGAAATATCACATATATTAATTGAAAAAACCTTTGAATCAAAGATTGTTCACAATCCAAATATCCATTTTATTAAAAATAAGTTGTCTCAACATTCCATGATCGAACTACTGATATAATCTTTGTATGATTGATATCTAGATGAAAGTTATCTTTAATACTTGTATAATCTATTTGGGTTCTGGTAAATTTCATATCAGAATTTCATAGTGGACTTGGAATCAACTAATGATCCAAGTGAATACAATTAAATGTTGGAAAAAATATGTTAACTATTGTAGTGCAAAATTAAACCTTTATTTCTGAATGGTTCGGTCGAATCTTAGCATAGTCAAGTGTCCATGCCTCTAGCAGTATCCACACAAATGTATCTTCATTATATATTTTTTGTTTTCTATCTCTCTCATTTTATATAACCTTTTAGTTTTTCACACATATTTCTAAAAGAATGCGTCATTAACTAAAAGGATGTGTCATTAACTAAAAGGATATGTCATTAACTAAAATGATATGTCATTAACTAAAATGATGTGTCATTAATGAAACATTTTGATTTTTCACACACATTTCTAAAAGGATGTGTCATTAACTAAAAGGATGTGTCATTAATGAAGCCTTTTTATTTTTCACACACCTTTCTAAAAGGATGTGTCATTAATGAAAATGATATGTAATTAAATGACACACCTTTCTAAAAGAGAGAAACATGAGCTTTAAGTTTGAACCCATTTTAAAGGTCCAAATATCTACTAATTGGACCAACCTCTTTAGACTAATTAGCTTAATATCTGAAATGAATTTTAAACTTAAGATTAGGCCTAGTTTATTTAGTCTAACTAAAATAAAATGAACTCCAAATATATATCCATTTTTATGTGTGTGACCCAATAAGTTCGCATAATATTGACAGTGACTTTAAAATCTTATTTTAAAGAAACAAGTAATGAGCAACATTTAGCAATACATCATTGCTACCCAAGTGACGAAAATATAAAAGATTCGACTGAACCTAATTTCATGACTTATTTTATTGAATGACTTAGTCCTTTTGTCTATGATATCTAGATTGATTTATGAGGTATGAATCATGTCATCGATCATGTCATCCTCACATCAATCTATATGTTTCTTGATCTTTGAGTAGACTAACTTAAATAAATAAGCTTAATATCTCATATTGAGTTATTTGAGCATGATCATATATTTTAGTAGTCCTACTCAATCAAGGTGTCAACTGATATCATTTCATTACATATAAAGGACAAATTCTATCTACATCAATCACATTCCTCTACATAATTTATTGTAACATAGTAAATAACTTTATAATCATCTTTGTTACAAGTAGCATTTGCTAAATCTAAAGTATATAACTCTTTATATAGGAAACTATAGTGAGTTTTGGTCAAAATAAATTCATACTAATAGTCACTATGTAAATGTGTATGACACTTATATAATAATCCATGCAACATTCTCATAGTAGGCTAGTTTAGTATATGTTCTCTAATATATACTCATGTGTTAACTTAATATCTCATATTTAGTTAAACTACATGCTAGTTTTAATGTATTAATATTGCCATTGAATATTAATACTTGACTAGGGAACATATACTAATATATTCATCTAATATTCATCTAATATTAATACTTGAATATTAATATTGCCCTTGAATATTAATATTTGAATATTTAGTTAAATTTAGAGTAGTATTCCATAGAATATATCACTCTAGAACATTATTATATTCATCTAATATTTGTACGAATCTAAATAAATATAATAATCATAAAATAATGTCTTGATACATATAAGATATGATACAAAAGTCTCGAAAGAATCAGCAAGTGATTAACTTTTAGGGCATACTCTAACATGATCCATATACTTATAGATCTCTGTTAGTAAGATACTCTCATTAAAAAGCTTTTGGGATACCACATAACTCATAAAATTAGACAGCATAATAAAGTCAGAATATGTTTGTAGTACAATTATTGGGATTGCTTAGTTTGATGATCAGTCAACATAATTTGACATAATTTTCCTTGTAAAAAATAAAATAATTTTTAGTAGTTTAGATAATGTTGAATTTAATAAATCTTCCCAAATGTAAATGTTAAATCTTGTTAACTTATTTGAAAAATGTATATAGTTGTATATTAGATTTTGTATGTATCTTTTTGTTTTTTAGCCACCAAATTTATAACTTCAAATGTTTAGAAAATATTTTCATAAATATCTAATGTATTATCTAAAGGAGTTATGAGAGAAGAACAAAGTAGAAAAAATTCATTTTGAGATTGAGAAAAAACTAAGCGAGAACATCTCAAACTATCATTATAATGAGATTTATTATGCTTGAGGCAATGTCTATTATTATGAAGCTTATGGCATCTAGTATTAACCCCTATTATTAGCCAAAAGAAAGTTAAGAAGACTAGAAATATAAAAGCTATGAGGAGAAAACATATTATGATTCTTAACCCTCTTCAGAATTATAATTTCCAACTGAACTTGAAGAAATATTGAAGGAATTGATAGAGCACATTCCATAGAAGAAGAGAAGTTATGATAATTGTGAAAAGAATTATAAAGTCATGGATTTGGTTGAGTCTACAAAATGTTCTACATAAAAAATCATTATGGCTAATATAGAGACAATTGTGGTTGAGAATCAAGAAGATAAAATTGAAGATACAGCCTCAACTATTCAAGAAGAAAAAGTTGAAGCAAGTGATGAAATTTCCATGGATAATATAGAGACAATTATGGTAGGAAATATATAAGTGGAATTTAAAGATATGGTCTCTATTTTTAAAGAAGAATTAGAAGAAGCAAGTGATAGAATATCTTTAGTTAATATGGAGATGTTTGTAGTAGAGAATCTAAATGAGAAAATTGAAGATATGGCCTCAATTACTCAAGAAAAAGAAAATGAAGTGAACCATAAAGCTTTGGTGGCTAAAATAGAAAAATTTGTGGAGGAGAAGTTTGTATGAAAAAATAAATATGCCAAGATATTTGGCAATGTCAAGCCTAAGGAGAAAAAAAAAGAAAAAGAGCTTCACCCAAACTACCTTTGTGGATGAGGGTATCGATATGATCATTCATCCAATATCCATTATTGATATTGAAAGCATAAAAAATAAAGAGATAATATAATATGCTATTAAGCTAACATGGGCATCATATATCTCTAACAATTAGAAAATAAGTTTGAAAGGTCTACCTATTGATGATAAATGTCGAATTGCTTGGAAAGTAACTTAAAAATATTTTTGTATGCTACAAGTTTGATGAAGTATGATTGTTGTGAGAATAAGCTTCACACACTCACATACTTAAACCTCCCACACAAAAGAATAGTAGATTTAAACCAGTTATGATTTTGATTTTTTTTATTAAAGCCATGATAATTTGTTAGAGCTTTTACTTTGATGCTATAGAAAGAAATGGCACACTAGAAGCTACATGACAAAGTTGTAATAGTTTTTTAGAGCCTCAACTTTAGTATCACAAAAAGAAAAAGTATCAAAAAAGCTATTTTGCATGGCCACAATAGTTTTCCAGAGCTATAATTTTTATGTTGTAGAAGAAAATGTATAATAGAAGCTATATGGAAAAGCTGTGTCTTTGATTCAATACCATGACTTTGAAGGAACTGTAGATTCATGACATTTTATTTATAGGATAAAAATAAAACCGTTTAGTCAAGACCTTTAATTTTCAATAGAATTATTCAATACTGTAAAGTCATGACAATAATCCACCCTAAATCCTTTCATTTTATTGATTTGACAATAGAAGGGAATAGAGCACCGAAGAAGAATTTCATGGAAATGAGTTGTAAAGAGAAAGGGAAAACACAGAAACCTGACATTGCATAAATACTACCCAAATTCATGGCACCCATGTTTACTTTTGTTACATAAATAAATGAATTATGTGTTGTCCAAAAAGGGGGTTATTGGAGAGATGATATTCAATGAATTCATTTTTCCCTTTGAGTATATTATTAGAAAAAAAAATTGAATATTATTTTGTACGCATAAAGAATGATGGAATACTTTGGTTGTGAATGAGTGTTATATAAATTTAGAGGATATGCAAGAAAAGACATACTAAGTGAGAGGTAGTTAGATTCATTTTGATTGAGGAATCATAAAAAATGAGCTACTTGGATTCCCAAATACTAAAGATAGTGTGGATTTTGAATCCCTCCATAAGAAACTAGATTTTCTAGCTATCGCTAAATTATTGATGAATGGAAAGAGAACATGGAAGAAAATATTGAAGAGAGCGTATGGATATTTGATGAGTAGAGAACTCATAGATATGAGTCAAGATTGATTATATTTCATATGTTCGTTTATATTACTGAATCTCTTTATTTGTATGATCATTCTAGAGAGAGCAACTTTGCTATATACCATCACCTAGAGGTGTCAACCGTGCCGGGCCGGCCCGGCCCGGCACGAGGCACGGCACGGTTCAGCCGTGCCTGGGCCGGCCCGGCACGGATAAAATCCGTGCCCGGGCCCGTGCCGTGCCAAGCTTTGGCACGAACCATGCCGTGCCGTGCCGTGCCGTGCATGGCCAGGCACGGTTCGGCCCCTGGCACGGCAAACCGGCACGGCAAACCGCATGCCTCCCCTCCAGCAAAAAAAGACCGCGGGTCGGGTCAAATTCGACCCGACCCGCGGTCCCCGTTTCCCGAACCGCTCGGACAGGTTTGCCCGAGCGGGCCAGGCGAGGCACGGCACGGCCCGTCGTGCCTGCGGGCCATGCCGGGCCCAGTTTTTTTAAACCGTGCCGTGCCGGGCACGGCACGGTAGCACGGTCGTGCTCGTGAAAAACGGGCCGTGCCGGGCCGGCCCGTTTGACACCTCTACCATCACCATTGGGTACCATTTTGATATGGAAAAGATTTTAGAGAAAATGATTCTTGGGTTTCTCAATAATAAATTTTATGGCAAACTAATTCATTATTCCCTTATTGCTTTGCTATATCTAGATGAGAGAATCCCAATGGATGAATAAGTCAATGCAATGTATCCAATGATGTTGCCCATAATAGAGTATGAAATAACAAGAGAAATAGGAGAGATAAAATGAAAGAAACTGATACTTGAAGAAGAAGAATTAATAGAAATTTGGAAAGAAGGTTTATCCTTCACCACAACAGACATAAAATAGATGGAAAAAAATGGGAGAAATGTAAGAATACATGTAAGCTTGCATTGAATATTCCTTAGATGCACATAATAGTATGTTTGTTGTTATTTTGCATATTTTATAGAATGTGTAGCCAAATGCCAAAAGAACAAATAAAGAGTCAAAATGGGTGATCCATTCCCTATGCATAGTAATAGTGGAAGAGGTTGGAAAATTTGATGCAATATGAGAAAAATATCTCCATCAAAAAGAGATATCTTTTATCAGAATGCAAGACAAGTTTGAAGATATGATCTGCAAACTATTGGGGGAAGGAATGAGATGCATGGATTTTGGATTGATGAAGAGTGCCAAATCATTTGGAATACTATATGAGAATATCATGGTAGATTGGAAAAAAAAATGAAAGATAGAAAAAAAAGAGCATAGGAATTGAACAATATATCAGGAGTGCTAGTAGATAGAAGAAGTAAAAAAGTAAACTACAAACCAAAAAACTTTTTATTTTATGATGAGATATTTTGAATGTATATTGAAATCAATTGGGTGAACATAAGAGTGTATTATGATATTTTGGAAATGATATTAGATTAGTTAGCTATACAGATAGGAGATTCTGAAAGGTCATTCACTTCTCTACCACCAATTGAGTATTCTTTGTTGGATTTCACCTTTAAGAAATATGAACCTAAGCAAAAATCATACTGGCCACCCCTATCACTACTTTGATTTGTATATTTGTTGTTTATTTTTATATTATGATGATGTTCCTATTATGCGTAATTGATTTGAGATGTTAGATTGTTGTATTTTTTTTATGGAGGGAAAGTTATTGCTTGGGGATGAAAAATTATTTTAGTGTATAAGTTTGTTTGGTATAAAAAATTCCGAACATTCATAGGTATTTTGGTGCTACAATAAATTGTTGTGAAATTAATAAGTTTTTGGAAGTGTTTAGCTAAATGGGTAGAACATAGAGTTTAATGAAGTTTTGATTTCTATTCTTGGCTAAAACTCTACCTAAAAGATCATGACATTCTTTGCACGTCACGATCCAACTAACTTGTTAGAACAATCCTTTTGCTACACGACATATATTTAGTGACTATGATATTATTATAGAGTCACATCATACCTATCATGTAAAATTTAAATTTAGCTGTGATATTAATTCTACAATGTAACAACTAAATACCTCACTTATACTAAAGATCACGATCATTTCATAGTGCTCAACTCTATCTTTAAATAGTTTGGTAGTCCCAAGTCAGAACCATGACTTTTTATAATTTTATAACTTTTAAACTATAAAAAATTATAAAGTCAAAACTACTCATGCCAAAATCACGATAAGTATTTAGAGCCATGACTTTTGGAAGACAAAAAGTTATAGAGGACATTACATGAGTATGACTATTTTTAAGGCTGCGTCTCTTATCTTTAAAGGTAAAAAAATCCAAGAATATTATGCTTGAAATAATTACCAATGCCATAATATTTTCACATCACCATGATAACAATGTATACGAGAGAAGTAAATGCCAATATTGTGACTATTTCCCAATGTCACAGCAACAAAAAACACAATAGATACATTCTCAATGTCGTGACTATTTCCTAGCATCGCGACCATATAATAATCAAAAAGACCAATGTCAATTTCATGAATATTTCAAAATGCCACAACCATGTAACAATTAGAAGCTCTCCACTATTTCACAAAGTCATGACCACTTCACAATATCATGACTTTGTGTAATAGAGACATTAGGCCCAAATTGTAGTCATTATCAGTGTCACGACTTTGTGTTATAAAAAGATTAATTATAGTCTAGAGTCACTGCCACTTTCTAGAATCACAGCCTCATGTTTAAGACATAAAGGGAAGTAGTGACTTTATTTTGGAAGCTATGATTTCCTACTTAGATTAAAGTAGAGTCATTCGAGTATAAAAGTGATATCTAAAGAAATTTTGAAAAATCTCTTTCATTCTTCTTCTTCTACCTCCACTGAACAAGTAAAGCCATGTGAAACTACCAAACCCTATGATGGATTTCACACCTCCTAAGGTTCCATAAGTAAGCAAGGGACACAAGATTAATACTAATAATTAAAGTTGGAGAGTACAACTCTCGAACCATCTATCTCTAAGGTAGACTTAGGAATTTTTACCAAACTAGTATGTGGTCTATAATTTGGGTAAATTGATATATATAATATGATAATAATCTATATATATAAATAAATATATTTAATTTATTTTATAATATGAATATTGATGGATGATAAAATAAAATATGAACTCTTATTTTGACTATTTGAAGGTTTGTGCAAAATTATCAGGGTCAATGATGATAGATAAACCAGAGGCTCACTCGTGCATATGGAAGGAAGGAAGTGATAGCCCCTTTTCTGACTATAATTTATGAGATAAACCTATATGATGAAACCCAAAATTTGGGTATATTATTCACTATAAATATGATGCTTATGAAACTAAAAGTGTAAATACATTTACATGCCAATCCATTATATATGTCTTAAAAGAACTTATTCTCAATTGGGATAAATGTTATATAGACCACTCTTTTAAGGGGTTCACCTTTAGTATGAGAGTCGGATTATCACTAAAAAGGATAGTGGAAGCTAATCTTACGGATATGCATGAGTATGTTATGACTCGCAAGGTGGTGACAACTCTTATGAGTTACTTTTATTGATATGATTCCCACCAGTGAAACTTGAAGAAAGCATACATTAATTGTGTGAGCTTATTATTATTATTATTATTCTTCTTCTTATTATTCGCCTTTTTTTTCTTCTTCTTATTCTTATTCTTCTTCTCCTTCTACTACTTTTTATTCTCATCCTCTCTCCTCTCCTCATTCTCCTCCTCCTCCTTCTCCTCCTCCTTCTCCTCCTCCTCCTCCTCCTCCTCCTCCTCCTCCTCCTTCTTCTCCTCCTTCTTCTTCTTTATAAACTATAAATTACAAAACTAAAAATATAAATATTTATAAACTATGTTAATCTTTGTTCTTTATGATACCCAAGGTTAGAGAATATGAGCGTGCATACAAAGTAACTTTCAAGGGTAGTTGATAAAGTTGCCTAAAAATTATGACATTTTGAATGACTCAAGAAAATATGATTTATAATCTTAGTGGTAACATATAGAGGGGGAACTATGAGAATACCATTATTGTGAATTTGTTACTCAGCCTAATTTAATTAGTTAGGCGATGTCTTAAAAGCTTGCTAATGATAATTTCTTATCAACTGAGTTCCGCAAGTACATGGGTCATATAAGTAGTATAATGAACTTTAATCTAAATATCGATCTTACATAGAGTATATCGGTAGTTTAGTTATTTAACAATGAGACAACTCATTTTTAGTAAAATGGATACTTATATTATCAAACAATCTTATATTCATGGTTCATTTATTTAATCTATATGATGCTATTAGGTCACTCGACATATATTATGTTGGACATAGATTGAAAGTTGAGGTGTTGTGTATTGACCTCTTTCCCTAATAATAAATAAGGTAGTTGTCACCATTGAGCCCTTCTCAATGGTGATTTACTCATAGCTATCTCCTAGGTATGTTACCACTAAGATAATAATTCATCTCTGCATATGAGTTATTCACAATCTCATACATTTTAGTCAACTTTATCAACTACATTTGATAGTTGTTTCGTATGCATAATCTTATTCTTTGATATCCATTGCCTTAGATAAATGTTTGACATGTAATCTTTTATACTTTAGGCTTGTAACTATCATACTAGCATAATTAATGCACGGTTCCCTTGAGTTTCATGGGTGGGAACCATATTAGTAAATGTAGCTCACAAGGGATGTTACCACACCACCTTGCAAGTAACAACATACTCGCTCATGTCTAAAAAATTGCCTATCACTCTCCTCCTTGATGATGATGTGATTTACATACTAAAGGTGACACCTGGGAGAATGTTCTATATAATGTCCATTTCAATTGAAAACTTTTTTATTTAAAATGTATATAAAGGATTAGCACGTAAATTTATTTGTATTTTCAACTTCATAAATATCATACTAGTAATATTTAATATATCCAAATTTTGGGGTTCAACATATAGGTTTATTTCATGTATCATAATTAGAAGGGCTGCCACTTCCTTCTTATCATATGCTCGAGTGAGCCTCATGGTTTACCTATCACCATCCACCATGACAATCTCATAAAAATTCATCAATAATTAAAACCTTAATTCAAGTTCTATTTAGTCACCATGCAATAGTATTCATATATAATATAATTTAAACCATTAAGGCATTCAAAATTAAAACTAATAATATCATATAATCAAAATTACATAACTTCTAGACTATGCTAATTTGATACAAATTCTTGAATATATTCTTAGAGGAGAGGAATTTGAGAGCTATGCCCCCCAACTCTAGGGATTGACATAAGTCATGCATTCCTTGCTTGCTTGTTGAACCATACGAAGTGCAAAATTTACCCATAATATTTTTAGTTACTATGACTTTGCTTGTTGTATGAGGTAGGAGTAGAAATGAGAGTTTTTTTTGAAAATTTTCTATCTTTTACATTTATACTATGTGGTTTTACATAACTCTATGTAGGAAGTCATGACTTTTAGAAGAAATTCATAACTTTTACCTTCATCTTTTTAGCTTGAGGTCACAAGTTTACAACTCTAGAAAATGATCATTACTCTACTCAATAACTTGATCTTTCTGTAACACAAAGTCACAATATTGGTAATGATCATGATTTGGGCCTAATCTTTCTATAATACAAAGTTGTAGTATTATAAAATAACCATGAATTCATGCTTTCATCCATTTGTAGTCCATGGATGGTCATGGTACTATGAATTATATGTGGAGTTTAGATGACTTCTCATATTGTTATATAGCTATGATCTTGTGTGGAAGCCATGATATTGAAAATAGTTTTTTTATATGTATGTGGCCATTGTACTAAAAAATATCCATGGCATTGAGAATACATTTTGTGAGTTGGTTGTGGTCATAATGCTGAGAATTAGCTGCAATGAAAAAGTAATCATTTATATTTCTGAAGTGTCTATAGCACTATGACTTTCCATGATATTGACCTTTCCTTCCCTCATATAACATATTATTGTAGTGATATTAGGGTGTTGTAGCATTGGTACTTAGCTTGTGGATGCTCCAGGCATTGAGAAGACATTTTGAGATAGTGCTGAGCATTTTGTTGTAGTCATGGCTATGTCTTTCTTTGAAGACGAGTCATGGGCTCGGAAATGGTTATACTCGAGTCATGCCCTCTATAATGTTTATTATCTCAAAAATCATAAATTTGCATAGTTTCCATGACCTTGGCATGAGTAGTTGTGGTTATATAATTTTTTGTAGCTCAAAAGCTATGACTTCATAAAAACTATTGTGATTTTAACTTGAAACCACCAAGCCATATAAAGAAAAAGTTGCGGCACTATAAAATTGTCTACGTCTTTCAAGTATAGTTGGTATGTTGTTGCTATATTAAAAAAGTAATATTACATCCATTAAAATTTATTGAGTTAAATATAATTGCAACTCTATGATAATATTTCAACTATTAAGAATATGTCACATAATAAAAAGATTGTGCTAATACATTGGTAGGGTTGTGTCATACAAGAATTTTCTCTAACTAATTACTTTGAATTTTGACCAAGAATGGTAGGGTTGTGCTAATTGAACAAATCCATAAATCTAAGATTGCTCAGAATCTAAATATTCATTTTACTAAAAATAAGTTGTCTCACTGTCAAATGACTGAATTGCCAATATAATCCTTATGAGATTGATATCTGAATAAAAATCCTCTTTACTTTTTTATTCAACCAATATATCTGAGAATCTAAGTTGGTTAGATACTCGAGTTAATGAACCTTTGCAACATTGCATAACTGATAACATTAGATCGCATAAAAAGTTGCAACAAAGGTATATTTAATTTTTATAAGTATGATTCTTATGAAGTCAAAAATACGAATATACTTATGAATAATATATTGTACATATTCTTTAAGAACTAACCTTAGAGTGATACAAGGGTTAAATAGATTATCTAACCTAGAGTTTTCACCAGTGTGAAAGTTATGTGTTGGTTGTGGTGGATAATGGGAAGTTTTTCATGAGACATATGCAAGTGAAGTAGATTCATTTGGTGGTGAAAACCTTGTTACTTATTTTTTTGTATGACTTCCATAGGTAAGATTCATGAAAAGATATATATTAATTGTCATAGTATGACATTTACAAAGCAGAAAATACAAATATATTTATTACCATATTATTTTATGCCATTAAGACATTAGAGGTTAGAGAATAAAATTGCACACTCAAAGTAATTATTAAAGGTAGTTAACATATTTCCTAAATGGAGTAGATAAGTGAAGAAACCATGAATGAAATAATGTATTCTTTTGATGGTTAAATATCTAGGACACAACTACGAGAGGTTCATCCTTGGTAACTACCTTATATGCCAAAAGGGTACAAAAATATTTTAATACAAATCTACTCTTAGTTTGACAATCAAAAACAAAATTGCCTAATTACTATAGAAATTTTATAATACACAAGGAAGTGAGACAACCCCATAGTCTAAGTACTTTTCCAAGAACCAAATTTTATATAATTAACTCAAACAATAGTTAGTTCACTATTGGTAAATTAAAATTCCTATATAATTTATATGCAATTGATATCTAGACTTAAATCCAATTTACTATGTATATAACTTATGTACTTGTATAACTTCATTTGATGAAAGACAATCACCCAATGAGCTTTTGGGACTATATCACAATGATAAGTTTTGACACCAAAACAAATTCACAACAAGTTAATGGTAACACTGTCGAAGATTGTTAGTTTGATTTGTCAACTTGAGTTGACATAACTATCCTTGCAAAATAATAGTTCTATTTCTAGTTGTTTGGAAATAATTATTTCTTTGTGTTTGTATTGTATTTTTTAGTATTTTTTAGTATTTTTTTGTTTCTCCACTATCATTATATGAGAAAAATTTTTGGACACAGTTAATACCTTTGGAACTAGGAATTAACAGAAAAATGAAAGCAATTTTGAGATACAAAGTTGAGAGAGATGATATAAGAAACTAGCAGTAACAAAGACTGCCAAGCTGATGAAGGATAAGCTATCCAATAGCCCAAACCTCACCATAACTTAGGTGGCCATTAGTGGTTGCTTATGATGAACAAGTATTCTGAGATTAGAATGCAACTTATTCAAGTGAATTACTTTGAGTTGAAGCCTAGTTTGATAGCTATGATGCAACAACATTAGTATAGTGAAAGATTTTGAGATGAACCAAATAGCCGCATCTCAACTTTTTTGGAGTTGTTTGATATGATAAAGATGAACAAAAAAGTTAGTTTGGATATGATAAGATTATGAGTTTATTATTTTTCTTTGAGAGATACAACTTGGAGTTGGTTCAAGTGCTTATCTAGAGACTTAATTGAGAGTTAGGATGAATTTGTGTAAGTATTACTCACTAAGTTATTTTCATCTCAAATCACCTATTAATTAAGGGGATAGATAAGCCATTTTTTATAAGAGTATGCGATTTTATATGATACTTAGGATTGATTCAAAAAGTTTTTGAGAAGATAGTCACAATTTGAATTTGAATTATGATTCCAAGCTCAAACTTTTTATAATATGTTGAACTACAAATGAGACACATGATTAATACGGCATTGGATGATTCTATTGTGAACAAGTCACCAGGGGAAGTATATTATCTATTTGAAAAGCTTGTAAAGAATACCTACCAAACATCAAATGATCAAGTTTATAGAAGAAAGAAAGCCAAAATATTTGAGCTAGATGGACTAACCACAATGAAAGTCAAGATTGATGAAATTTTCAATAAGTATGGAGTACAAAGAACAATCATCTAAGTATGAACGATTTTTTTTTTCAAAGCAATAGGAAATAGTATATTTTAGCTTCGTATATCAAGTAGAAGAAGACAATATTTTGTAGAAATAAGGTACATATTTCAATCTTAAAAACAATGCCCCACATACTACTATCTGAACTTGAAAAAAAATCATATGAGAGTTATGAGGATGCACAGTAGTTTGTAGGTTAATTCTAGTAGAATTTTGGGAATAACTCAATAGAATATCATATACAAGAAGGATCAAGCTTTAATTACAACTGCTCAAATGGAGTAGAAGAGTTATTACTTAGAGATAATATACTTTCCTTGCTTATAAAGACAAAGAAAAGAAGTAATCTTTAAGAGAACTAGATGTAATATATTGAAATAAGGCTAGAACACATGAACGTGATAATAAAGATTATTAAGAACTAACTTGGACAACTAGCACTATCAATGAAGGAGAAGAAGCATGACTAAACTATCAAGCAATAATAATACAAATACAAATAAGTCCATGTCTATCATACTTATAAGTGACAAAGTTTTAGAGGGGCAATAAGTAGGAAAGAAAGCCAAAAGGGAAACAAAAGTAGAAGAGAAAGTTATGACTAATAGGATCAAGAATCTTTTCAATGGTATGATATAATCCACTACCATGACACCAAATGTCATGATATTTTCTAAAGTCTCGACATCCATAGAAATTAGTGCCCAACTCACACCCTCAACCATGATAAATGAAGAAAAGGAAAGAGAGAAAGATATGTAGATTACTCAAAGTAATAATTACAAGGATGTGCAAGAGAATGACTATGCAAATGAGTAAATAAAATCTCAAATAGTAATCTGATATATTTTTTAATATCTTTCAGAATTTGAAGTTTAGTATTTCATTTGCCAAAGTATTATCTCTGATACCAAATTATATACAGTTCATAAAAGATATAATAAGTAACAAGAGAAAGTTTGAGACTTATGGAATAGTGAACATGAATGATAGGCATAATGTTATCATCCAACATAAATTCCTAAGAAAGCTGAAAGATCCATTAAATTTTATAATTTCATATATTATGGAGAATCAGATATAGGGAATGAGAAGGTGTTTGATGTTTACATTATTACATATTCTTATATATTTTAGTGATTTGTGATGATGTGTAGGTATGGAATGAGATATTTATGGATCAATTTTATGATTTTAGAGTTTTAGTAGATTTTGATGAATAATCATAAAATTAATAAGTTTTTGGAAGTATTTGGATAGAAGTAGAGCATGAAGTCTCGCATAGTCTTACCATCCATTCTTAGCTGAAACTTTACTTAATTAATTGTGGAAATCTTTGTATGCCACAACCCTACTAATCCGTTAATACAATCCTTTCATTATGCATCATATTTTTTGTGGCTATGATATTATCATAGAGTTGTAGCTTTTTTACAAAATCTAAATGATTGTGATATTAATTTAATATCATAGAAACTAAGTATCCCACTAGTAGAAAAAGTTATAGTCATGTCCTAGCATTATAACTTTATCTCTAATATGACTAAGTAGTCTCGAGTCAGAGTTGCATCTCTTATACAAAGCTATAATTTTTGAACTATAAAAATTACATAGTCAAAAGTATCAAGTCAAAGCAATGCTATTTACTCAGATTCATGACATTTTGGATACAAAATATTATATAGAAAATTACTTGAGTACAACCATTCCCCAAAGCTATGACTCTTTTCCTTAAGAGAAGGTAAAACTATAATTTTTGTGTTTAGGCTAATTGCCAGTACCATAGCTTCATCGTGGCACCATAGCTTCATTGCAGCACCATAGTGATATGATATATGAAAGAAGTCAAGGTTAGTATCATGTCCACCCATATTATCATGACCATTTGAGATACATGAAAAGCCAATTTTTGCATCATGACTATATTCTTGCACATCGGCCATATGATACACACAAGAGACATTCTCAGTACCATGACCATTTTCTAATGTCATGCATATGATGATTAAAGAGAGACTAATGCTAATGTCATGGTCATTTTCTAATGTTGTATTTGGTATTTAAATTATTGAATATTCATCATTATTTTGGTACTCTATGATGTTGTTTAGGCATATAATGGGAAAATTTAGATAGGTTTCATTTCTTGCAGTTTTTTGAGTTTTGATGAATAGTCATAAAATCCATATGTTTTTGGAGGTATTTAGTCGAAAGTGTGGAATAATAAATCTTGAATATTTTTAGTATCCATTCTTAGCCAAAATAATATCTAATTGGCATGACAATTCTTATAAATCATGACCCTAGCAACTCATGGTACAATCCTTCAACTATACAATTTATTCTTAATGGCTTTATTATTAACATGTAGTCATGGCCAAACCTATATCATAAGATTTTAAAAACTATAATTTTAATTATACATCATAGCAACTAAGTACCCTACTAGTACTTAAGGTCATGACCAAGTCTAATTGTCACAACTTTATCTTTAAAATAGTTCTATAGTCTTAAGTTAAAGGCACAACCTTTTTACAAAATCATGATTTTTGAGATATAGAAAGTTACATAGCCAAAACTACTTAGGCCAAATCCATGGACTATTATTCTAATTGTGACTTTTAGGATACTAAAAGTTATAGATGATATTACTTAAGTATGATTATTTCCCAATATTGTGGCTCTTATCTTTAAAGAAAGGTAATCAATGACTTTTATGCTCAAGTTAATTTGTAGAATTGTGGCATTCTTATAGTGTCATGGCAATATGATATATGAGAGAAGAAAAGACCAGTTGTTATGACTATCCATAGCACGATAGACACTTGAAGACATATGAAAAGGAAAAAATTATGCTGGGCTACTTCCTAGTGTCATGGACATAGGATATACAAGTCCTTGGTGCTATTGCTATATCACAATGGCATGACCATATACTAATTAAGAATAACCAATACCAATATTATGGCTTATCATAGTGGCACATCCATGTATCAATTTCAAAAATTATTCACCATGCTATGGTCAATTCCCAGTACATCAACCCTTATTAAAAGACAAGAAAGAAAACACATGAATCTGTGGCCATTTAATAGTGAACAACTTCATGGTATAAAGATATTTATCCTAAGTCATGGTTGTTTCAAGCATCATGACTTTTTATTATAAAAAAAATCATGATGTAGTCTAAAGTCACGATCACTTTTTAGAATTCTGACCTCAACATAAGAGATGAAGGCCGAAATGATAACTTTCTTCTGAAAGTCATGATTTATTACTTCTAGTAATGAAAAAATAATCTAAGTTTAAAAGCAAAAGATTAAGATTTTCAAGGGGGTCTTTCTCATTTTTCTTCTTTTTCCTCCATGCAACAAGCAAAACCAAGAAAACTACCAAACTCTAGAGATAATTTTGCTCTCCTCATGAGTTCCATTGGTAAGCAAGGGATGTGAAACTTATTAAAATCTCCAGAGTTTGGGGCACAACTATCAAACCTCTATATATAGGATAGATATAGAAATTTATACAAAAATAGCACTGATTTGTGTAATTAGAATATATATGATATCAAATGAGTTTTATTTAAGAATGAATGTGTTTGATTTATTTTGTGTTATAATTATTGATAGATAATAATTAAATAAAATTTGAACTATGGTTTAGACTATTGGTAAGTTTGTGCAAGTTTGTAATGGTGGATGATGATAGATAAATCATAGGGCTCACTCACACATATGGCAGGAAGGAAATGACAATCCTTCTAACTGCATTGCATGATATAAACCTATACATTAAAACCGAAAATTTGGTTATATTAATTATCATAAGTATGGATTATGAAGCTAAAAGTATGAATTCTTTTACATATCAATCCATTATATACATCTTAAAATAAGTAATTCTTAATTGGGATGGATGTTATATAAAATATTTTTTTCAATGTGTTTATCTTTAGTGTGAGAGTTGAATCATCAATAAAGAGGATAGTGACAAGTAATCCTCGAGACATGCATGAATGTGTGGTGACTAGTAAGGTGATGTAAATCTTTTTAAGTTTTTGTTACTCATTTAGTTCCCATTAGTGAACCTTGAGGGAAGTCAATATTAATTGTGTGAGTATGGTGCTTATGAAGCCCAAAATATAAATACCTACAAACTATGCCAATCTTGACCTTTAATACACATAAGGTTTGATAATAAGAGTATGCATATGAGGCAACTATCAAGAGATATTGATGAATTTTCCTTAAAGATATAGAAATATTAATTACTCTTAAGTAGGGATGAATTATTGTCTCAGTGGTGACATATTGAAGGAAATCTATGAAGAGACCACCATTAGGAAGAACTTAATAATGATAACCATTTTATATGTCATTAGGGCAGGAAATTATTACATAATACCACATCCTTAATTCTATGACTAACACAATATAAGTTGGGTAACCTAAACATCATAACATATATTAAATGAATAATCCTAAGGACCTTAGATTATCTAATAATTCAAATATCGATTTTACTAAAAATGAGTTGTCTCATTATTAAATGATTAAACTACCAAAATAATCCCTATTGGATCGATATATAGATGAAAGTCCAATGTACTAATTATATGATCCATGCACTTGCAGGTCTATGTTAATGAACTTTTGGGATATCACCTAATTAATAAAATTAGATGAGGTAACAAAGTCATAATAAGTTTTTGGTATTATTGTTAAGAGTTATTTAGTTTAGTTAGTCAATATAAATTGATATAATTATCCTTGTAAAGGGATAATTCTTTTTTAGTAGTTTAGATAATGTTAAGTTTGATAAATCTTTTGGAATCTAATTGCTACCTCTCTTTAACTTGTTTAAAAGTGGATGGTTATATTTTGGATTTTTTCTTGTTTCTTTTTCAATTTTAGCCACCAATCTATAAAGTAAAAATCTAAAGTCAATCTTCCCCTAAATACCTAAGTAACAACCTTAAGGAGCTACAAGATTAGAATGAAGTAGACAAATTTAATTATGAGAAACATGCAACAAAAGTGAATAAGAATATCCTAAACTATCATTATAATGAGACTTATCATGCTAAAAAAGTAACTTTTATTATGAACCTTATGAAAATTAGTATTAATCCTATTATCAGTTGGATGAGAGTTATAAAAACTAGAGGTATAAAAGCTACAAAGAAAGAACATATTATGAATCTCAACCAAATTAAAAATCTTTTTGGTCAACTAAACATTAAGAATCATTGAGAGAATTGAGAAGAGACAATGATGTTGATGAAGAAATATTGAGACAATGGAAAGAGAAAGATGAAGTCTTGGATTGGGTTAAGCTTGAAGAAAGTAGTGCATCAAAAATCCTTGTAGCTAATATGGAAATAGTTATAGTTGAAAATCTAGAAGAAAAAATTGAAGATGCATCTTCAATTATTCAAGGTAATGAGGACAATATAAACTATGAAATTTCTATGGCTAATACGAAAATACTTGTGACAGACAAAATTGAAGAGAAAATCAAAGATATGGCCTAAATTATTCAAGAAAAGAAATTGAAACAAGTGATGAAATTTCCATGGCTAATATGGAGAGACTTGTGGTAAAAAATGTTGAAGAGGAAATCAAATATATAGTATCAAGTATTTAAGAAGAAGATGATGAAATAAATCCTAAAGTTTTAGTGGCTGAAATTGAGAAAGTTGCATAGGAGTGAGAGTAAGAGGCTAAAAATGACATGACACTCATTAATGTCAGAGTATGAAAGACAACGAAGAAGAGGAAACCCATCAAAACTATTTTCATGGATGAGGGTATTGAAATAATTACATTTCCAACATCCAATATTGATATATAGTGTTAGGATGGATAGTTGATAATTCTGACAGAGAAAGAAGTATTGAATGCCTAGTTATGAATATTAAATATAGTGATACTTTAGAGGAAAGCCAAATATTTTGTGTTGCTTGTGTGATGAAATATGATTGTTGTGAGAATAAAAGTTATATGTATATATTTACACTTAGACCCCCTCTCTCATACAAAAGAATAGCAGATTCAATCAACTACTATTCAAACTCTTTTTCACAAAGTCATGATAAGTTTTCATAGCCATGACTTTAGTATTATAGAAAGAAATAACTCATTGGAAGCTACATGAAAAATCCATGATGATTATTCAGAGCCATGAGTTTAGTACTATAGAAGGAAAAGCATCATAGGGGCTACATGATAAGGTCGAGGTAGTTTTTTAGAGCCATGACATTTGTACTGTAGAAAAGAAGAGCATTGCAAAAGCTATATTGAAAAGCCATGACTTTGATCTTGATGTAATGATGTGACTTGGAAAATATACTTCCAAAATGCTATGACTTAAATTTATAGAAGAAACACAAACTCATAAGTTGTGACTTTCAATTATCATGTCATGACTATAAATACATAACACTTGAATCTCCTTCACACAAACTAGAAGTGTCAAATGGTATGACCCATTTTTTCAAGGCACGGTCGTGCCACCATGCAGTGTCATGCATGGTGGCACAGTCCATTGGCCCACCACGGCACAGTGGGCACGACCTAGTGCATTGCCATGCCCATCTGTGCCAAAATCCAAAGATGCACGGGACATGCATTTTTGCCATTACTTAACAACTACACAACCTAGTGCATGGCCATGATGGTTAATGGGTGGTCAACTTATGGGCTGACCAATTACAATTGGCCACATGGTCGATAGTATTAAAAAAATGGACCACCTTGTGACAGGGAGGTCGAATTTGTTTTAAAACAAAAATTTTGACTGCCTAGGTGACAGCCCGATTGGGACCCCATCGGGCGGTCACCCAAGCCAATTTGCCTTGCCATCGAGCTTGGCACATGGATAGTACCTAGCCTGACACGAGGCACGACTCATACCGGCCTAGAAAAACATGAACCATACCATAGGGCAACCTGGACCGACCATAGAAATAGTTATTGGCCATGCCATGTTGGGCCATGCACTGCTAAACTGTCTCAGCCCGAGGCATAGTTTTATTCCCAGGCCACCCGATCTATTTGACATCTCTACATAAAATCCATAAATTTCTAGCAATGTCATGACAATCAACCCTAAATTCTCTCAGTTTTTTGACTAAACAACGGAAGGGAGAAAAGTATTGAAGAAAAAGTCATGAAAACAAGCTGTTAGGAGAAAAAGGAAGAGACATGGGTACACATGATGACATTTGTTATGAACATTTAGCAAATATGAATATATTTCATACGGTGTAAAAAGAAGTTTATTGGGGAGAAAAGATTCAATGAAGAAAGGAGACTCAAGCTCTAAACATATGAGAATGTAGGTTGGCTCAAGGTAGACAATTCTACTACCAAGCTATCAATAGGAATAGCTCATGGGATAATGATTAAGATTTGTCTGTGAGAAGGCAAGAATGATTTTATAATAACAACCATGGATAACTTCAAGGTAGTGATCACAATGGATTTCCTATGCCAGATAAAAGCTCTGCCCTTTCCTTTTCTATGTTTAATGGTTATTTTAAAAAATTAGGCACCATGTATGGTTTAAAAAATTAGTGAATATAAAGCTAAGGCTCATATATTATTAGCTATACAATTAAAGATGTAATGACCTACTTGGTAGCTTTTAAGGAAGACATGATTGATCCTATGGGTATTATCATGTGAGGATAGTTGAATGGGATGAATTGAAAACAATATGCATGACAAGGTATCACTCCTATGAGTTCCTAGTGATACCTCTTGGTCTTATTAAAATACCTATTATATTTTATTCTTTGATGAATAAGATATTCCACCATTTTATAGATAAGTTTGTGGTAATATATCTATATGATATTATTATATATAGTAATAGTTTGGAAGAGCATGTTGATTATCTAATGATAATATTTTGGCTAATAAGGCAGAATGAACTATATGTGAAGTTGGATAAATATTTCTTTGCAGTTTGCTCTAGAAAAAGCGAGCTTCCTAGAGTTTCACATTAAATATAGAAAACTTATGATAGATTGGAATAAGACCGACTATTTAGGAATGAGATCCCTCGATTAAGGTGCCAAAATTAAGGTCCTTCCTAGACCTAGTTACTACCATCATCGATTAATCAAAGGATATTCAGTAAGAGTAGCTATATTGATGGATCTTCTCAAGAAGAGTAATACATAAACATGGGATGAAAATTACTAGCAAGTCTTTGAAGATTTGATGAAGACTATAATGGAGAAGCTGATGTTGGAAATAATTGACCACACTAAGGTATTTAAGGTACACAATGATGTTTCTAACTTTACTAATGGTGAGGTTCTTATGCTAGAAAGACACCTTATAGGTTTTGAAAGCCACAAGTTCAATAATATAGAAAAGTGGTAAATGGTCCAAGAGGAGAAGACAAGGATCATCCATTTCTTGTGGACATAAAGAAACTATCTACTAGGGTCACATTTTATAGTAAAAATGGATAACATTACTACTAGTTACTTCCACGCCTAGAAGAAATTAAGCTCCAAGCAAGCAAGGTGGTAAGACTTCCTACCTTAGTTCGACTAAATGTTGGAGTACAAGTCAGACATCACTGATCATGTGGTAGATAACTTAAGCAGTAAAGTTGAGCTATCATCCATGACTGGTATCCCCGGAAAGAGATTATCAATCTTATAAAGGAGATGCTACAACGTTATTTAGTAGCAAAGAGTCTCATTTCCTTAGCCCATGAAGAAAATTCATGGTGATTTTGGATAGAAAATGATCTATTATACACAAAGGGAAAGCGACTTTACATACCTAAGTGGAGAAGCATCATAAAAAATCTCATCAAGAAGTATCATAACTCTAAATTGGCTGGTCACCGTCACCTAGGGCAATGATGCATGAGAGCCTTACTAGAGTTTGTCTATAATTAGCCAAAAATACGTGATGATATAGAGACTTACGTGAAGGCTTCTTTTATGTGTCAACAGAATAAAATGAAATAATAATATCCTGGGAGATTATTGGAGCCACTACCTATAATAGGAGCGACATTGAGAAAACATCACCATGAACTTCATAATTGATCTACCAAAGTTCAAGGGATATGGATTGATCATAGTGGTGATAAATTATTTCTCAAAGTATGTTACTTTCATAGCCGCCTCTAAGAATTACACAACAGAAAAAACAATCTGGTAATTGTTTAAGAATATGGTGAAATCTCATGGGCTCCAAAAATTCATTGTAAGTGAGCATAATTCATGTTTCACTAAAAAATTTTGGATGGTGCTCATCGAGCTCATTGATATGGTGATCCACTTCTCTATTAGTTTCACCCTAGATTGATGGGCAGATAGAATGGATAAATGCATTATTAAAGTTATATTTGATATATTTTGTGAGTGCTAATCAGATTGAATGGGAAAAACTATTGAATGTGGTTTAGTTCTATTACAATTTAGAACAAAGTAAAACAACCAATAGGAGTCCATTTGAGATAGTCATTGGGCAATAAACGAAGACTCCTCATATCTTAGCTGAAGGGAACACAAGGAAACGTCCAGTAGCCTATAATCTTACTAAGTGATAATATGAGCAAGCTGACAAAGCCATGTTCATACTGGGAGAAGCCTACTAGAAAGATGAAAGAGTGGGTTGACAAGGAGAGAAGGCAAGCCGAATTATAGGTTGGAGATTTAGTACTTATCAAGCTTATACCATAATAATTTAAGTCCTTTCAAAAGGTACATACATGATTTGCAAGTAAGTATGAAGGCCCCTTAGTAGTAGCTCAATCTTGTTTGACACCATACCAACCTATAATCAAGATAAAAAGAATCCAGGCTAAAGAATTTCTAAGAGGACACACACAACAGTAATGATATCTTATGATAAAAAGATAAACTACATAATTGTAAGCTAGAATATGAAAAAGAACAATTTCCAAAAATACAAGGAATATTTAGTAATATGAAAGGGACTACCAAAAATCAAAACTGGTTAGAAGCCTATAATGACATTGTGACAGTTCCAAAAAGATAGAGTAGTTTCAAATAGATGGATCAATTAGGATGTCTATGTTATTATTGGAGCAGAATGACATACCACCACTTATGGAGAACCTCTATGCATTAAATGGAGGTAAATAATCCTTAGGAGCTTTATATGGTGAGGTGGAAATCTTCTAGAAACATGAAGAGACCTCCCTCCCTAAGTAGAGTGTGAAAGGTTCTAGAAGATTAAAGTGTCTAAAACCTTCCATGACTCAAGAAATTGACTTAAAAATATCTAAGAGGTAAGTTGTCTAAGTATTGTACAAAAGCTTAGCAGAAAGAGTAAGTTCATGACATGAAGACATTTCTCACTCGTGACCAAGTCTTTTATGTCGGAGACTAATGCTGTTCTTTTGATGAATAACATTTACTTGATATCCAGACACTATTTTTTGTGTGGCATACAAAATACTCTTCTTCTCACTCCTTGCACTGACTAATGTACTATTGATTGATTTCTATTTGTCATCACCAAAATAACTGAAATATCACATATTATCTAGCATGCCAGACATCTCTAAGCATTGGCTGAAATCATGTTTGCATCTACAAACAAATGTCCCTCATGCTTAAAATCTTTCATGTTTCACTATTTCTCATCTTTACTATATCATAATTACTAGATGTATAGTTAGTAAAGAAAATATAAGGAATGATATGTAATAATACTCCCGAGTCAATAAGTCAATCAACCTTCTGAGATATTATATTAGAACATTATTATGGCCAACTATCATCAAGCCACCTTCTAAGGTGACATTGGTCTCTCTCTCTCAAATCTAGCTCCTTTCATGTGTTGAAGCTTGCGGGATAGATTTCAGGTGAGATCCCAACAAATAATTGGGAGCACATTCAGATGCCTTAACGTTGATGGACTTCAATAAAATTTAGACAGTAGCTCGGCATTGAGAAAATCTTTATTTATATATAATTTTTTGATATAATTTATTAAAAAAATACTCGATGGTGGTCGATGGAGCCATTTTGTTTTGGGAAGCAATTTGGAACCCTAATTCAATATATTTCTTAAAACAAAATTGATATTCTTAACCGCTTTATCACAAGCTTTCCAATGGTATATTATTTTTGTGATTTCTGGGCAAAAAAAAAATATTTTTTTGCGATTGCAGACATGGCTATGAATAGTACCTCCGGCGACACGGCGCCGATGGCGCCATCGAGGATGTTGGTCAGACTGGATTGTTTTCTGGGCCTGTTGGCTGGTCTGAAAAGGGCAGCATGGCCAGTAATGTACATTGGCATTTATTTAGTCCCGAAAGTCCCATAGATACACCTTTTTGAGGTATTTTGAGCCCATGATTTTATATTTAGAATTATTTTTGTTGCTGCCTTCTTTAGTGCTATTTTGTACTTTGAACATGTATTTACTATGTTTTTTGATCTAGTACCTTTGTATATTTTCTGTAATGCACTGTATAACCATGCGGGGACATGGGGATGAGGTTAATGGGTGAAAAAAGCTAGGTTTTAACCACCACATTCTTAAGAGTGGTCTTTATGAGTTTGTGACATATAGAACGAGCAACCAACCCGCAATACCATAGGAGACATTTATGTTGACCGCTCCGAAAGGGGATGGTGTGTTTACCAGGGGTTCTCCTATGCGTATTGCCAGGGTGGTGAGGCCCATTTCTACTAGGCAGGGCAGAGGCATAGTCTTCAGCTTGCTCACCCCGATAAGCATGACGAGGGAAGAGTATATGATTGATATTGGAGTGGAGGGCCGTACGACTGCTCCAATTAAGGAAAGATCATATGCTGACATGGTTAGGGGCATGGGAGAAGGAATTGAGCCATGGAGAGATGTTGGGCGGGTTCATCAGGCCGGGTAGACCCCTTGGGCTGCTAATAGGGACGTAGAGGTATAGGATGACCTATTTGAGTTTGATAGTATCCAGCACGAGAGCATGCAAGTTGAGGCTCTGCCTCGTGATAGGGATAGGTCGGGAGCAGAAAAAATGAAGAAAAGAAAGATGATTTTTGATAGATTGGGCTGATTCAAGATGAACCAGGGGCTAGTGGCCACTCTAAGAGATGAGTGCCCAAGGTTATTCATTCCGAGGGAGCAGATTATAGTCAGGAGCCGATTGTACCTGCTCACCCTCATATGGAAGGCTTCGAATGGAAACATTACCAGTAATTAAAAATTTACTAAAGGCAAAAATGAACTTAAGAGGGGATTTCGAGCTGTGTCAAATTGAAGTGAGACACGTATTGATTTTATTTTCACACAAGTTTGATTAGACATGGATCTAGTCTAGCAGAGAAGGATGCTTCATATCAATTTGTTGGCGATTAGACTTCTGAAATTGATGTCGGATTTTAGTTTGCTTAGAGAGAGTTTGATTATCCTAGTTTGGTTATAGTTTCCTCTCTTCTAGATTCACCTCTGTGATGCCCAGATACTATGTATTATTGGCATGATTGATCATTTTCAGTCGGTATCTACCTCATCGAGAGTTTTGGTCGAGGTAGATGTCGCCAAGGAATCGATAAACAATTTATGGATAGGGTCGGAGGACGCCAGATTCTATAAGACAGTGAGATATTTGGGGGATCCCAAGTATTGCCCATACTATCAGAAGGTGGGTCATTCTACCGAGACATGCTATTTTAGGGACCCTAGCCATCGAAAACCCCAAGTGAGTAGAGGGCAGGAGATGAGCATGGATGAGAGAAGAGAGAGACTCATTGTTGGAAGGCTTAGGCCTATTATAAGAAAGGTATGGAGGCCCATAGCTTGGAGGAGAGAGACACTGGTGGGGGAAGTAGTCGAGACCAAGTCTCCCAGGATGGGAATGACGAGGAGGATAGCTCCCGGGGCACGGGACCAGCCTATTGGTGTGTTGGGCATGTTCTAGATCCTATCACCAGAGGTAGAAGATGACATGCTTATCACGGAAATGCATAGCATGTCTGGGTTCTAGGTGGAGAGTGAGGTAAGGGAGGATTTGCACCCAGAGGAAGAGACCATTCATACTGAGCAAGATGAGTTTCAGAGTGAGTCAGAGAGAACCATACTTTCATGGGATGGTACTTTGGAGGATGGTAAGGCCTTGCGAGTAGACAACTCCCAAAGCCCCATACCATTGCTGTGTGGCAGAGTAGATGAGCATTGTGCCTCCTCACAGGTCATTGGGAGTGGACATTCGACAACGGAAGACAGTGAGAAAGGGCAAGGAAGGGAGCTAGGTTTAAGCTCACGACTTCTAAGCCCCTTAGTATGAGGAAGCACACAGCCAAGGGAGAAGAGATAAAGCAGGCCAAGTCATATAGCCCAGAGTATTATCTGGTTACCATAGCATATGAGCATTGGATATCTCCACGGGCATCCATCGTGGTGAGCAGGCGGCCGACAAGGAGAGGAAGCAAAGAGGGTGAGAGGAGGAGAAGTAGAGAGGAAACATTATCAGTAATTAAAAATTTCCTAAAGGCAAAAATGAACTTAAGAGGGGATTTCGAGCTGTGTCAAATCGAAGTGAGACACGTATTGATTTTATTTTCACATGAGTTTGATTAGACATGGATCTGGCTGAGAAGGATGATTCATATCAACTTGCTGGCGATTAGACTTCTAAAATTGATGTCGTATTTTAGTTTGCTTAAGGAGAGTTTGATTATCTTGGTTTGGTTACAGTTTCCTCTCTTCTAGATTCACCTCTGTGATGCCCAGATACTATGTATTATTGACATGATTGATCATTTTCAGTCGGCATCTACCTCATCGAGAGTTTTGGTCGAGGTAGATGTCGCCAAGGAATCGATTAACAATTTATGGATAGGGTCGGAGGATGACAAATTCTAGAAGACAATGAGATATTTGGGGGATCCCAAGTATTGCCCATACAATCAGAAGGTGGGTCATTCTACCAAGACATGCTATTTTAGGGACCCTAGCCTTCGAAAACCCCGAGTGACTAAAGGGCAGGAGATGAACATGGATGAGAGAAGAGAGAGACTCATTGTTGGCAGGCCTAAGCCTATTATAAGAAGGGTATGGCGGCCCATAGCTTGGAGGAGAGAGACACCGCTGGGAGAAGTAGTCGAGACCAAGTCTCCCAGGATGGGAATGACGAGGAGGAGAGCTCCCGGGGCACGAGACCAACCTATTGGTGTGTTGGGCATGTTCTAAATCCTATCACCAGAGGTAGAAGATGACATACTTATCATGGAAATGCCCGACATGATTGGGTCCCAGATGGAGAGTGAGGTAAGGAGGATTCATGCCCAGAGGAAGAGACCATTCATACCGAGCAAGATGAGTTTCAGAGTGAGTCAGAAAGAACCATGCTTTCGTGGGATGGTACTTCGGAGGATAGCAAGGCCTTGTGAGTAGACGACTCCCAGAGCCCCATACCATTGCTGTGTGACAGAGTAGATGAGCACTGTGCCTCCAAAGGTCATTGAGAGTGGACATTCGACAACGAAAGACAGTGAGAAATGGCAAGGGAGCTAGGTCCAAGCTCACGACTTCTAAGCCCCTTAGTATGAGGAAGCACACGACCATCTACTCACTGTCTTTTTTATATTTTATATGATATAAAACACTAGAAATCTAAAACCTAGTATAAATATGTAAACTTATGAATTTGGGGTGAATGCTCCAATTTTTTTTCTATATTATTCTTTAGGTGATAATGTCAAATCATCAAATTTATAGCTAATAATTAACAACATGATCATGTTTCGATTGCTGGACAATAGATAAGAATTCGCTAATATCTTTTCAAATCTTCAAATATTGTTCAAACTTCAATTCCTCACAGTACATAATTTTGCATATAAATAATAAGAAACGTGATACCCATACTATAAAAATATATTTATATAAGCTGGATAATTAAAATAATTTTATAATAAGCACACATAAAAAACATAAAATATAAACCAAGAAAAGATACGCTATATAATTTAAGTAAACAAACCATAATTATATAATAATATTTCTATAAATCAATAATTAAACAATAAGAAATATAAGTATAAATGATTAACTCTAAAATAAAACTATCCCAAACTAATACATAACTGAGAACAAAAAAAAAGAGTGGGCCAGAAAGGGGCAGACCAAAATGTTTGCCCTAAAACAATAGCAGGAAGAAGAGAAAAAAAGAAAAAACTTACTTGGGAAGCTACATAATGGACAACCACGGAGAAAAAAAAAAGCAAAGCACTAAACTTCTACATTTTTAGAAGAAAAATAAACAAAATGCCACAGTAACACCCCAAAAAACCATGCATGCATTGTTTTTTTTTTAAATGCGATTGGATGGTGGCATCCTGTTTTTTCATTTTTTTTATTTTTATTTTTTTCAAAAAAAATCAGAATGTGAAATTTTATCCAATGTTCTTTGTCGTACAAGCACATCACACTTTCAAAAAAAAACAAAGCAAAAAATATGACCAATCTATCTAACTCGGGCAGACACCACAACAATATTCATATGCATATTGTTGTATATGTATGTACACATATATAATATGCTAAGTTATAAACATAGAATCTAAATATACTAGGAGTGAAATTATTTTTGCATGTATGAGGGATGAGGAGAGCAGAGACTAAGCTTTACTCAAAAGAGAGGAGATCAGTCAAATTTTTTGATTGTATTTTTTCTATTAAGGTTTGTTACCATGATGCCATGTGTGTGTGAAGTATAAGATGATTAATGTCAAAAATAATCTTACAAAATTTTGGTTTTATTTCATAATGAATGCTTGTTATCAAAAAATTACAATATACTAAATAAATGATTTATTTTATAATAATTCTTTTTTTTATTTGTTCTTGTTCATTTTATAATGAATAAAACTTTTTGCTAAAGTTTATTTGTCTTGTATGGGATAATTATGTGGTACTAGTACAACATTTCAGACATATTTGGTTTGTAATAATTTTGACTTTTTTTTTTATTTGGAGACTACTCCAAACAAAAATAATATTAAGTTTGAGTGTTTGTAAACTAGACTACTAGTATATATGTATGTCTATATATTTGTATACATATAAATATATACAGACATTTACAAATTTATAATATTGTATATGTGCATATTTTGTTGTATGTATTTATGAATAAAAATATATACAACAAAATATATACTATTGTATATTTATAGATACATACATACATATATATATATATATATAGTGCATATGTATGTTTATATCATACAATAGTAGATACATATATACAATAGTAGATATGTATGTGTATTTACACACAAAAATATTACACACATAGAAATATTACACACACACATACATACATATATATATATATACACATATATATGATAATATAATATTGTTGGTTCCAAAAAATATGTTTTTTTCCAAGGAGATTTGTATTTTAGTATACTAAATACAAAATATTTGATTTTTTGTGTACCAAACTTTTCATAAATAAAAAAAATACTAGATTTTAAAATAATTAAGTTTTGGTACACTAAAATTCATCAACCCAATTTTGACCTCCAAAATAAAAAAAAAGTAAAATAAAATTTACGTAATTGGAAACAAGATGTTAGAAAGTAATAAACCATATAATTCAATAGAATAGTCATTAAGTGAGATTTGAACCAAAACCACTCCAAGTATAAAAATCACAACTAACCAATTAATAATGCTGTTTTTTTATAAGTATACCAAATCAAAATATTTATATATAAAAATAAAATAAATGATACACATATAAATATACATAAATATATGTAGATATATAAATACATATATAAACTGACAAGCATATATGTGTGTGTGTGTGTGTGTGTGTGTGTGTCGATATAGGTATATATATATATATATATGTTTTCAATAAATATATATGTTTATGCATCTACATAAATTTATGTATATTTATATGTATATCATTTATTTTGTTTTTGTATATAAACAGTTTAATTTGATACAACAATAAAAAAAACGCATGATAGATTGATCAATTATGATATTTATACCTGGAGGACATCAGTTTGAATCCCACCAATATATACTATGCTAAATTAAGCAGTTTATTGATTTCTAATACCAAGTTTTCAGTAAATATAATTTTTTTTTTTCAAATTCCAGAGGACAAAATCTAGTTGATGTGCAATGAAACTTTATTATTTTAGAATTTAATGTATTTTTTTTATGAAAACTTTGATGCTCCAAAAATTAAATATTTCATATTTGATGTATCAAAACACAAATTTATCTTTTTTTCACAACTATGCAACTAACATCACCGTCAAGCTCCAGCTAATCATTTTAAAAAAGTAACACCGCCTTTAAAAATTAATTACTTTATATAATAATTTTAAAAATTTATACCCATAAATTATTATCCCTATTTGTTTTAAAGCATAATATTTGTGAATGTTTTATAAATAGATTATGTTCAAAATGAATCAAAATAACACCATTAGATTGAATGCAAATAAATTCGACCTTGTATTTTTAAGTCTATTAACTTCAAAAAAAATAATTTGTTCTGATGAAAAAGAACATCGTTTTATACTTCTATTCAAAAATAAACATTCTATTATGCACAATATTATGGATGCCCATAAACTCTTCATTAATCTCTTAACAATTGATATTCTTGTGACTCCTATTATTCATAAATTAATGTGTATTTAATTGGTATGGATTAATATGTATTCATTAGTATATTTATTTGTGTATTGATGTATATATTCATTGACGTATTTATATACACATTAATGTATTCATGTATTAAACCTTATAAATAGGGAGCCTTTATATGATAAGTGAATAAGAAATCTTTCCCTTATTTCTCCTATATCTTTCGCTCTCTCTTCCTTCTATTTCATAATATGTTATCAGCTCGAAACTCTATTGGATTTTCAAGAGAAATATTGAAGAATATATAAACTCATCTGGTGGGATCCTCAATCGGTAACAATAATACGTGTCTCGCAGATAGTGCATCAACGCATACTATACTTAAAAATATAAAAATAATTCTTTTCCTTTTTAATAATGCAATGATCAGATGTTAATACAATATCGGGTAGTGTAAAATTGATTGAGTGCTTTGAAAGAGCTAATATATTGTTACCCGAATGAACAAAAATTCATATTGATAATGCATTATATTCTACAAAGTCTCAAAAAAATTTATTGAGTTTTAAAGATATTTGATGAAATAGATATCATATTGAGACTATATATGAAGAGAACACTGATATATTTATATATTACTAATGCTGTCTCGGGTAAAAAAAATATATTGGAAAAATTACCCACTTTTTCCTCTCGTTTGTATTGCATAAACATTAGCATAATTGAGGCACATGCCATAGTAAACTAAAAGTTTACTAATAAAAATAATTTTGTTATTTGGCACGACCAATTGGGATATCCTGGGTCTATAATGATGCGAAGAATCATTAAAAATTCAAGTGAACATTCAATGAAAAATCAAAAGATTTTTCTATCCAATGAATTTTCATGTGCTGCTTGTTCTCAAGGGAAGTTAATCATAATGTCATCACCAATAAAAATAAGTATATAACTCCTTACATTTTTGCAACATATACAACGTGATATATGTGAGCCTATTCATCCACCATGTTGATCATTTTGATATTTTATGATTCTGATTGATGCATCAACGAGATGACTACATGTCTATTTGTTATCAACACGTAACCAAGCATTTGCTAGATTATTTGCTCAAATAATTCAATTATGAGCTCATTTTTCATATTATCTGATTAAGTCAATTCGTCTTGACAATGTTGGAGAATTTACTTCCCAAGCTTTTAATGATTTTTTGTATGTCTATTGGAATAACTGTTGAACACCATGTAGCATATCTTCATACACAAAATAGTATTGCAGAATCGTTTATTAAATGTCTTCAATTGATTGCATGGTCATTACTAATGAGGATGAATCTCCCAACTTCTGCTTGGGGCCATGCTATTTTGCATGCAGCAGCAGTGATTCATGTTATACCAACAAATTATCATAAGTTCTCTCCTTTACAATTAGTTTTTGGTCGAGAACCAAATATTACTCCACCACAACGGACTAAGATGTGTCATCAAAGAAGATTGGGAATACATATTAGATATAAATTTCTATCGATAATCAAATATTTAGAGTCATCAACTAGAGATTTATTTACAGCTCAATTTGATGATTATCATTTTGATAAATCAGATTTTCCCACTTTAAAGAAAAAAAATAAATAGTTGAAAAAAACTATTAGTTGGAATTAATTGTCGTTATCTCATATTAACCATTACACATAGGAATGTGAAATGGAAGTTCAAAAAATTATTCATTTGTAAAATTTAGCAAATCAATTGTCAGATGCATTTGCTAATCCGAAGAGAGCAACTACATCTTACATACTAGCTGCTAATGCTTCAATTAGAATTGATATTCATATAGGACAATTTGTTGCTAATGAACTTAAAGCATCAGTGAAACATGATCAACCAGTTGATTCCAAAAATAAAAATCCTCGAAAAAAAAGGATCGACCAGTTGAGAAATTGATGGTTATAGAAGAGTTCATAGTTGTAATTCCATATGAAATTTAGGTACTTGAAACTTGTGACAATCAAGAGATCTCAATAAACTATGTCACAACTGGTCAAATGTGGAATCAAAATAAAATCGATGTTGATGAAATATTTGCAAATAATGTGGCACTCAATATTGTTAAAAATAATGACCTAGAGGCAAAGTCTATCGAGAATTGTAGACAGAGATATGATTGACCAAAATGAAAAGATACAATTAAAGCATAATTAAATTCTTTTTTAAAACACGAAGTTTTTGGTGTCAAACCTTTAAGATACAATGAGTATTTGTGCGAAAATAAGACACGTCAAAAAAAATTATTAAATATAAGGCGTGATTAGTTCTACATAAATTTTCTCAAAGACTTGACATTGTTTATAAATAGACGTATTCCACTGTAGTGGATACTACTACTTTTCAATATTTAATTAGCATGGTAATACATGAAAAACTTGGTATCTATTTAATGGATGTAGTTACGGCTTATTATATAGACCACTTGACAGTGACATTTCAATGAAAATCCTAGAAAGATTAAAATTACCTGCAACACATAATTTAAGTCATCGAGAATTTTACTCAATAAAATTATGTAAATATCTATATGAGTTGAAACAATCTAGATGTTTGTTGTATAATTATCTTAGTGAATATTTATTATGAAAATGATATAAAAATGATCCTCTTTGCCCATGTGCATTTATTAATAGTTCAGGATCCGAATTCGTTATAATTATAGTTTATGTTAATTGTTGGGTAATTGTGCTTCCACGGTAAAGAGATTAAGATACAGAAATAACAGAAACAACAGAAAAATAAGTAATATATATATCCAATCCAGCAACCATTCACGACAGAATCAAAAAAATGAGAAATAAACACCAAAAATAACGTGGTTCACTAGTCGCTCAGTATGATTAGCTACATCTACCATAAAATGCTTATGCATTACAGATTAAACCAACAGAAATTGTCTTACAGTATGCAGCACACAGAACAGCCGTGATAAATCACGCATAGAGGAGAGATAGATGAACAGTTTTACGAGTCCAAAAATAGCCACCCGAAAATAAAATTACAAAATATTTTATATTAAAAATTCTCTCGGTTCATTTAACCTGAGCGGGTCGGATCATGGGACGGGTCAGGCTCTGCTCCAAAAATTTCGATCCGCTGACCAGACAGCGAGACCTCCGTTATTGTATTACTAATGCATCCATGGCCTCTTAATATTTCATTTCCTGCACTTACAAGAAATTATTAAAACAAAAAAAAAAATTTTGTTATACAAATAGATTATTAAAAAACAAATTACATATACAGCATTAATCACCTGAATATTATTGGAACTACGAATAAGCTTTCATAAGTAGTAGTCAACTTTAAAAAAATTTGAGATGAAAAATGAAAAAACAAAACTTTACCTTTATTTCCATATTGAACACTTAGAGAATGAAATTTTTATTCATCAACCAGCTTATATATCAAAGGTGTTGAAACGATTCTATATAGATAATACCCATCCATTGAACACTATAATGGTTGTAAGATCATTAGATGTGAATAAAAATCCTTTCCGACCTCGGATGAATGATGAACTTCTTGTCCCTAAAGTACCACATCTTAGTGATATTGGAGAACTAAAATATCTTACAAGTCATACAAGACTTGATATATCATTTTCTGTAAATTTGTTAGCAATATATAATTCTTGTCCAAAAAGAAGATATTAGAATGGAGTTAAACATATAGTGAGGTATTTTCGAGGTACGAAATATATATCAAAATTAATTAGTTATGCAGATGCGGGATATATATCTGACCCTCATAATGCTCGATCACAAATTGACTATTTATTCACATGTGACGATATAGCCATTTCATTGTGTTCTACGAAATAATCAATTATCACATCTTCTAATCATGTAAAGATCTTAGCAATTCACGAAGCAAATCGAGAATATTTTTAGTTAAGATCTGTAATACATCATATTTGAGGGTCATATAGTTTGTCTTTTAGCAAGGAGGTACCAACGACCTTGTATGAAGATAATGCTGCATGCATTATTCAATTAAAGATGAGTATATTAAAGAGGAATAGAACAAAACATATATTACCAAAATTTTTTTTAACTCATGATCTACAAAAGAATTGTGATATTGATGTTCAATCAATTCTTTCAACTAATAATCTAGCAGATTTATTCACCAAGTCTCTACATTTTACAACATTTGAAAGACTAGTTCATAGCATTAGAATGCACATGCTCAGAGATATAAAATGATGTTTTATACAGTACTCTTTTTTTCTTCACCATAATTTTGTCCAACTATAATTTCTTGGTAAGATTTTTAATGAGACAATATCATGAATATCCAATTGATAATATTATTAACAATATTAAATTATCCATAAACTCTCCATTAATCTCTTGACCATTGATATTCTTATGATTTTTATTATTTATAAATTAATGTGTATTAATTAGCATGGATTAATATGCATTCATTGATACATTTATTTGCGTATTGATGTATATATTCATTAACATATTTATATAAACATTAATGTATTCATATATTAAACCTTTTAAATAATATCTTATATATCTCCCATGTATATTCTATATCTTTCACTTATAATTCTATTTCATAATATAATCCACTTTTTTATCCCCATGCCTCATATCACCCATCCCCTATTATCCCAACAATATGAGTAGACATTTGACAAATACATTGCATGATTCATATCACTCATCCCTAGGTGGCTAGGACTGCCATATTGTTGATAAAGATGAAAAATCTATTTCAAAACTAAATTATTGATTCTTTTTGGGATAAAAAAAGAACATAACTACTTACAAAGAAAAAACAAAAAAAAAAAAAATTAATTTTCAATAAAAAAAAGTCACACAATGCTATCAAACTAGCTGAGATACATATAAAAAAACAAATCCATTTTTATCAACCATAGAAACTTCTAGTTCAGAAGACAACTAAGAACAAGGAGGATGTACACTCCAACCATGGAGACTTGAGTTCGGCTATCATGGGTCAAGAGATAGCATGGGCCTATCCATCGTCGCTTAGTCAGAAACATCAAAACAAAGCTGAGCTTCAACCCATGGCCCATGTATCTCAAACTTGTATTCCTGAATCCTAATAAGCCAGTAAGGGCAAACAACATTCACAAAGAACAACAAGCCCAACATGACGATGAAAAGTAACCGGTGCAATGCGTAGAGAAGGCTCAGGGTGGAGACCATCAACCCGAAAGAAAATAAAAGGTGGAGAGAAAATGAGTATTTCTTGATGCATTGGGCGAAGAAGGGAGCAAAGAGAAAGACTTCAAGGGAGAACAACATGACAGCAAAAACAAGCAGCCTCGACGGAAGGCGCGAAGCAATGAAAACCGAAGCAATAATGGAGGCGTTCAGAGAGATGCAATTTGTCAGTCTAGGTGCTCCGATGGTGTTGGGGGCTGAAATTATGGGTCTCGAGGAATAGTCGTGGAGAAAGAGGTGGATTAGTATGAGTGATATGCTTACCGCCCAAATGGAATCTGAGCTAATTGACCTCGTAAGTGTTTGATAGATTGGAGCCAAAATGTAAAGCAGGGTGGTGAAGAAGGAGATGCTGAGGATGTTTTGGAAGAAGAGATTGAAGGAGAGAATTTGTTCGGTGTGAGCGACGAGCAAGAGACAGAGAGCGATAAGGCTTGCGTCCAACAGCAAGAGGGAGCGCGCCTCGAGAATTGATCGGAGGGCGTAGGTCCACACTAAGCCGACTAGGGCAACAATGCAGACGTACTGGGAAATTGAAATCGAGTCTTTAATTGCTTTCCCAATGTCACGTTTAACGACGTTGGCGTTCGTTATCATGTCTTCGAGAAAAGATTCATCCGTGTAATTATCATCAAATCCGGCTTGCACTCCTCCGTATAATACTTTCTTCCATTTCGGAGGAGGAGATGAAGATGAACAGTCCAACCTATCTTTCATTTGAATCAGGCTACCTCATCTTTTTTTTTTTTTGAAATAATCTGCAAAACAAATTTCGTATGTTATAGTTTATAGTTAATAGTTTTGTCGTGTTCCCCCTCCCCCAACACATCTCATCCCAACGTCCTGCGGTCCTGGCCAGGCATTCGTCCCAGGCGCATGAGTCATGACACAGCACGGCTAGTGAAGGCGAAGAGTGCCACTAACCTGTCAAGAGTCGGATTAATTTTATAACGAAAAACATTAAAAAAAAAAGAGAAACCCAATAACCATTTGATTTCTACCCAAATAAATTAATAAAAAAATTTGAAAATTATATATTATTTATATTTAAAAAAATATTAATAGATAAAAAGTTAACACGTATACTTCTTTACATTAAAATTATAATATATTTGCCTAATTTTTAATATAATCTCGCTCAATTTTTCTAAATTGAGAATACTATTAATTATATTTGTTTAATATTTATTTTAATATCATATAAAATATAATTATGTAATATACTATTAGATGACAAGTCATGTGGGCTAGTTAAAAACCAATTTAAATAACTACAATCCAATCAAAATATCCAACATTAGATTATCTCACACTCACTGTCAAAGATCAACCTCAATCACGACATGATACTTAAAAAACATTAGATAAATAAATATCTTTATAATTAACATATGACAGATTATATATATTATAAAAAATATATATACTTATAAAAATAACGAAGAGACTAGACACCTTAGCCTATATGTTAAACAATACATTTAATAATATTATATATTAAATCCTAGGCAAATCCAACTAAGTATTAGATCCTTAAATTTGAATCATCTTTAAGTTCAATAAGATGCTTGATTTATCACCATTTAGATTTTTAGGAAGATTCTAAATTATATCATTACTTTTAGCTCTCATATCTCATGATCCTAAGGATAACTAGAAATGACATAATAAATAATTAAATAATAAAAAATAATTAAAAATTAATAAATTTAGAATATAAAATTAAATGATCTGTATGATATTTGAATTAATCATATGACAAAGTATTTGTATGTCACCGCTTACTTTATTAATTCTTATTAGAAACTAAATAAAAGAATATTGAGATTTCATAAAATTTTTAATCCTCATAATGAGTCTATCATACATAAGTGTATATCAAATACCTATAGAAAATATGAGATATAAATTAAAATATTTAACATGATATTTAATAACATTTTAGATAATGATGAGAAATATTTACAAAAAACTCATTAGAGATAATCTCTTAATTGAGATTTTTTTACATTCGATATATATATATATATATATATCACATAGTAAACACAATAGCGTAAATCGACTTAAAATTATTTTTTTTATCAAAATAAATATGTAATATATTAAAATATATTATGATACCTAATAAATTACAAAATTTTTACATATTATGCAAGTTAATAGGCCATAAAAAAAATTATCTAGGCATCATATACCATTGGAATTCAACATACTTTTAATGTTGAATTCATAAGTTGGTTATCAACATATGATAATCGACAGTATTAATAATAAAACCAATGAATCCTAGCATTACAGTCGAAAAGATAAAAAATATTATTAAATTTATATCTACTTATATGAATCAACTATCAAAACTAGAAGATTAAACATACAAATAATTATATAACTTTTTTAAATATTATAAAAATAAATTTAATAATTTTAGTGAGCCTTCAAATCAAGTATAGAGATCAATATCATATTTAAAGATAATTTTTTTATTCAATCAACTAGGAGAAAATAACGAAAAGGTCCTTCGAATATAAGTGAATTATCAAGATACTTAGATACTAATTAATACTCTATCTTGTCGCATAATAATAATAATAATAAAATTTATATATTAAATTGATAAAAATGATACAAGTCCACCTTTTCTAAATTATATAAAATGATAAGTGATCTACTGACTTATCTATCATATTTAAAAGAATGAGATAATATACAAATAAATCTTCAAGATAAAATCAAAGAACTACGCATAAAAAATGATATATACAATATATATACAATATATATATATATATATCAATACTTGGAGCTATAATAATCCAAATCAAAAAAAAAAAGTGATATTATATTTATGTTAGTGCCATTGATACTACATTGATATATACTTCATTTCAATATTTTTTTATGCATTTAAATTTATATTTTTCATTATATTTTTTTATATTGATATTTATACACATTATATTTGTAATTTATATTTTTAAAATAATTTAATTTAATATGTATATCTAGACAGTAGACCTAGGCCCCAAGTGCCCAATGGCATTGGCAATTCACATGTCTAGGTTCTAGACTCCATATACAGACAGATATGATTGGGGTACCCATAGGCTCCTAACCATGGGGATATTGGCTAAGGTAGACTAAGGACTTATGGGCGAGGCCTAGGCAGCTAAACCAAGCTAGCATGGTTCAGCCATGGACCGAGCAAGGCACAATATCATGCCTAGCTTGGTTGTGCAAGAGTGACCCCGGTCCGACACAACCCAACCAGCCCAGCAAACCATGTTGCCCTAATCGAGCCAATGAGCAGTATTGGGCTCAGGTCTCCCTTCCTTGCCACACAACTTTTGAGTAATTCACCAATATAAATCAATATATTCGAAAGAGTGAGATACAATGACTTGCAAATGAGATAGACGAAGATTTACTAAAGAGATATCTCACCCAACATATATTGATAGGAGAGAAAGGATAGGATTATTCTCTATAATATTATAAAGAGTTCATTCTTTAATAAATAAAATGTATTTTTCCCAATATTCTCGAGTTATTTTCTCTTCTAAACTGTTGGTAGAAGCTGAACATAACTTGCAAGATGAGTGAAAGATTAAATTATCAATATCCAAGAAACGAGTTGTATAAATATCACACAAAAACTTAGTGAAAATACTAAGTCATAACATTTGATATTGAAGATGAGATTGCATGCAGAGAGAAACTCAAAAAAAAAATGATTGTAAGCTCTTATATAGAAAAGTCTTCAATAAATTTTGATGAATAGACATTGACCCTCCTGCTAAGGGGGGAAAAAAAAAGATAAGTCATGTGATCCTCTCGCAAACATGGCTAATCAAGTGACTAGGTTAGAGGTCACTATGGTGAATACCAAAGAGGGAACGAACCTTATGGAACAAAACATAGAGAATATCAAAAAAGATCTCAAAGTGTAGATCCAAAACCTTCAAATGGGATATAAAGTTCAACAATCTTGATAGTATCACATTAGTAGCGCATGAGAGTAATGAACATGCTAGCTAGTTTAGAGTGCATGGTGAAGGTTTTAACTAAGCATAAAGAGAAACTAAAAAAAGAGTTGATAATTTATAATATAGCACTATCATCTCGAGTCGTACCCACCCATGAGGCACTAAGGGTGGAGGTATCAAAGTCAAACACATCCAATTAACAATGAAATGTCATGAAATTAGATAACTATTTAAGACACAGAGAGATACTTTAAAATTATCATACTAACCGATAAGACAACAAAGATATACATACTGACAATATAACTTTATGGTGGAGTAAAAAGTTTATAAAAATAAAAAAAAAAACATACCCCATAAATATTTGGGCTAGCTTCAAAAAAAAAATCAAGAAATAATTTTACCCAAGAAATATTACATATATGACAAGTAAAAAGACAAGACACCTCAAATACACGGGATCAATTCATGTCAAGGAGTTCTCGTCCTTAATACTTTAGGCGCCTGAAATAAGGGAGGAGGAACTTATCTTTAGATTTATGGATAACCTACAGAGTTGAGCTGATCAAGAGTTGAGAAAACATGGTGTAAGATATAGTCGTAGTTATGATAGTGACAGAGCCACTCATAAATTTTTTAAAGAAAAAGTCATCTCCAACCAAGCTACCATTAAAGAAAAATCATGTTAAATATGAGAGATAGAATGAACCAAAAGATATAATTTTAGAGGAATATCAAGTATAGCATTTATTACCAAAAAGGGTAAAATTCAAGACAAACACAAAAAATTTAAGCCAAAATTAATTACTTGTGTGTTGGACCATATTCAGCTCATGAATATCCTAAGATGAAGATCTTCAATACCATGATTGAAAAATGGAGACTAAGCAAGAGAGTGATAATATTTACATAAGATTAATAGAGTTGTTTAATGCCCTCACAGTCGAACTTATGGTAGTTCAACCTTAAGGGCTAAAGATACATCAAGGCTTTCTTGTTAGCAATATTAAGACATAACATGAAGATAAGAAAAATTCAGATTAAAAAATTTCTAAGAAGACTTTTACAACAATAATGATATCCTATGACAATGAGGTGCAATACATCATGGTAGATCAAGTTTTGAGGAATAATAATCTCCAATTCTACAAGAAATACTTAGTAAAATAAAAAGGACTACCAGAAAGCAAAGGCAATTGAGAGCCAACAACAACATTATTTTAGTTCCAAGAATACATCGAATAATTTCAAGCAGAAGGATCAACGAGAGCGATTACATCTTTGGTGAGAAAGAATATCACACCACAAATCATGAAGAGTAAAAATATGCAAAAAAAAAAAAGATTCTAACAAATATGAAAGATAAATTTTGATCAAATTGAGACAAAAACCCTTAAAAATTTAAATAAGAAAGTAAAAATATTCTAAAAATTTGGAGAGACATTCATTTGCAAAAAAAAATATGAAAGATTCTAGAAAATTTTGAAGATGTATACGCTTATTGAAGAGTATGAAAGAAAAAGGATCATCCTAAATTCTTCTAGATGCCTCTTGAAAATATATGTACACCCTAAGTTATAAAATTTTTTAGACTTGTAGAAAACTTTTAAAAGTTCAATACACTTCATAGATGTATGTAAATAAAAATGTAGGTAATCTCATTTACAAACGACCAAGTTGCAAGCTTTTCTAAAATATTATATAGAGTTTATCTTTAATAATTATTTATTCTTTCTAGTATTCTTTTGAGTTCTCTTTGCTTTTAAACTATAGGTAGAAGCCAAACATAGCTTGCAATGTAGGTAAAAAACTAATTTAGCAATATCTGATAGGCGAGTTGTCTAAATACTATAAGGAAACTTAGTGAAAATGCTATGTTCGTGACAACTAGCATAGTAGAGATAGGCAAATGAGCTTTAGTTCAATGCACACACTACATTAATATGAGTCACATGAGAGTGAATTATTAAAAGGTATTTATAGAGAGAAAACTAAATAATACAAACTACTAAGAGGAATATGCTAATTATCCGAATTGTTACAATCATCTAAGAGTCCTCACATATTTCTCCCTATGCAAACACTTTCCAATTTTCATGTATTAAAAATCTTGTGACTCTTATCCATGCTTCTGATTTATGAGTTATCAACACAAAAGATAACACTCAGGTTAGAAATAAGTATTCTCATATAACTATTTCTTTTCCTATTTATTAAATTTTATCAAGGCAATTACACACTATTAAAAATCTTTGATTATGATGATATTCAATTTAATATATTATTTTTTTTTTCACGTGTTTTTTTATGGGAGAATTATGTTTTGATGCACTCCCCAAAAAATATTTGAAAAAAAGTGAACCCAAATATTAATATTTGAAAAAAATATACCAAACTCTTGACTAATTGATTTTAGGTGCATTCCAATATAATAATTCAAGAATACCCTTAAGCTCTCTCTTCTCTAGCCCCTCTCCCATGTAAATCCATCAATGCTCGATGCCTGTAAATACAACTTCCTATTCACTCCCTAAAGCTAGATGAGCTACATGGAGCTCTTGTTCAAGCTTCATTGAGCACTAGGAGCTCCCGTTAAGCTTCATGGAGCTAGACAAGTTAGTGGAGCTCAGTAGGAGCTCGTCAAGCTTCATAGAGCTCTTGATCGAGCACCATGTAGTTCGTCAAGCTACATGGAGCGAACATTAACATGTAGTTACGAGCATTGGGTGTTGATGAAGTTACAAAGGAGAAAATCCAAAGGAGAAAGAGATTAAGAATATTTTTGGATTATTACATTAAAGTTCACCAAAAATCAATTAGTTAATAATTAGATGCATTTTTTTCAAATATTAAAATTTGAGTTATCTTTTTTCAAATATTTTTTAGGGAGTGCATCAAAACACAATACTTCCTTTTATTATTATTATTTATTCAATTTTTTTTCGCATGCTTTCTAGACAATTCAACTCCAGCTTCATTTCTTTTCCACGAATTTTTGTTTGCATGATAAAAAGACTTTTGAAGAAAATTTTCTTTGAGACTAATTATAATGAGTAATGACCTATATCTTCTTACTTCTACAGCAGGGTGTGACACTAAATATCCAAGTGTTATTGATCAATGATTCACTATTTGTTAAACCTCGAATTGGTCACCTATCACTACCAAGATGAGAATGTTGGATTATAATATTAGAGATATCATTATATTAGAGTGTGACACATGACAATTAAAAAAGTATGCAACTTCCTAGCTTCCACACTAGACTAATGAAGTAATAATACAATTAATCTGATACACTAAGATAAAAGGAGAATTAGTGAAAACGAGACACAATATGAATTTAAATATTTTATCATATTTATTTATGATTCAATGAATTTTATTTTATTTTTTTTATATTATAATTATTTTATTTTTCAATTATTTAATTAAAAAACACATAATTTATTTAATAAAAATATAAAAAATATTAGGAGTAATAATGTACTAGTATACATATCTAATAGCTCTCATATTTATGATAATGATTATAGAAAAACACAAGATTTCCTATGCTAGTGTATTAGGTCGCAAGATTTAATATATATGTGCAGTCTTAGGTTAGAAAGTTCTCTTCCTCAAATTGTGAAAATAAGTTTACTTTTACTATTGCCTCTTAAAAGAATTATACCCACAAGATCACACATATAAGTTTCGCAAAAAAAAAAAAAATATGCAGAGAGAATATATTATAACTTAAACTTGAAAGCTTGAGTGTGATAATGAGAATGATTCTCTCATGCAGTGAGAACTCCACTTCATCAAGAGTCGTGATTTTGTTACATATCACCATCTTATAATAAAATAAATTTCTAAAATATTCTAGAATGAAAGATCTTCAAGCATATGCAATCTTCAAGAATTCTAATAAAAAACTTTCAAACTATCTAGAATCAATTACAATATTTATACTCTTCTAGATCATTCTAGAAATTCATATAGAACCATCTCACATTTCAATATTTTTAGGAAATATATTGGATCGTAACATTCTCCCCCATTGATCTCATCGACATCCTCAACAAATCTTCACTATGAAAACTTGCAGTCTCCTTTTGGAATTACCATAATGCACCAACAAGTTTCATACTAGTTTTGTTGTATGACAGTCATTCTATCTCACTAAGCATATTTATCTCTACATATAATTCTTTTTTTCACAACTCATTATTCCTAAATATTTTTAATAATCTCTTCATATGATACTTTCACTCATATTGGCAATCAATGTGACTCACTTTATGTTAAATCACATTAATCCTCATTAAAAGACTTTAACATATTCACATAAAATATTATTTGCTTTAAGTTTTTGATATCGATTAAATTGGTATAAGATATAACCAACCCCTTTGAGAATGCAGTAAGGTCTCTCATACCTAATAAACATCTATGTCGCATTAGTCATCACCAAGTGAAGCCTTACCAACACCATGTCTCCCACTTGATAGTGCACATCTCTTTATTTATTGTCATTTCATTTCTTTGAAGGCTTAGCTATTTTGTACAATTCAATCCAAGCTAAATTAATTTATTTTTATCACTCCTTGGCAAAAAGATAAGCAGATGAATTTGATCCTGCATAACCTATTATAATAGTGTTTGGGATATGTAATTGTTGCCCAATTACAACTTAAAATGAATTGCCTTATTGATTCTCTCTACTACAAATTATATGAAAATTATGCATCACTAAATAGTTTCAGCCAAATCTTATGTGAACCAATTATAAAGTATCATGAAAAAATCTCCAAAAAAAAAAAAATATTCATCCTTTCTTTCTATTCATTAATTTGAGGTGAATACAAGTTAAAAAATTAAAACATAATCATATCAAATTTAATAGTTCTATCCAAAATAATTTTATGAATCATTAATCTTGATCACTGACTATAAATTAGGAAATATCATAATACTTCATAATATTATTTAGAAATAATTATATTACTCTCATATAATAACATAATATTATATTAAAATTATGCATCACTAAATAGTTTCTGTGAACCAATGAATAAGTGCCAGACAAGCCGCTTTCAAGCTCTCCAACACGGGTTCCTTCCAAGCGAAGGAGTAGCAAAGCGCTTTCAAGCAGTTTTTCAGTATCCGTCTTGTTACCATGAAAATATCTCCAAAAAAATATTCATCCTTTCTGGTCTGCCAATTAATTTGGAGTGAATACTAATTAAAAAAATTAAAATTTAATGATATCAATTTTAATAGTTCTATCCAAAATAATCTTATAAATCATTCATCTTGATCACTGACTATAAATTAGAGAATATCCTAATACTTCATAATATTATTTAGAAACAATTTTATTATAAATATATTCCCTAAATATACTTTCATGATATGAATAAGAATAACATATCTTTAAAATCGATAAACTACCATTATAATGCTTTCAAAGCTATAAATTTTAAGAAATCACACAATTAAGTTCATGAAGATACTCTCCAATGATTGTTTTGAAATTTATAATGGTTGTAGAAGATTCACTATGTTTTTTGATTCACCTGGTCTTGTTAACAAACTAGAAAAATCTTCACATAAGACTTGACATCATTTGCTGTGTAGCTAATAATATTGCTCATTTACAAGAACTAAAATACAATGCATGCCCGTATGACCAACACACTTGGAATGATGACACGCATTATCTCCTTCCACGGCTTCCAGTCAAAATCTGCTAATTTTTCCTCCATAACATGTTCCATAAAAGATTTGATCATCAAATCTTACAAACAATCCCTTTTTAATATTATTTTGCAAACATTCATGTGATTGACTAATTGTCACAAGCTTCATGTTTTAACTTAGTACATTTGCTACCACATTAGTTTTTTCCTGACTTATATTCTAACAAGTAGCCAAATACTTGTTTTGAAGAATATTAGTTTTGGGACTTACTTGGGAGTTGGCTTATATTCATGTTTTGATAAGAAACTTTTGCCATTGGACTTACTTGGGAGTTGGCTTCTTTGTGTTTAGAAATAATTTATAGCTACATTATTAGTTTTTATTACATACCATGATCTTGAAGATTAATGTCTCCATATCCATAAATAATACAACTAGATAGCTTTCATAGACTACGTAAATTATCATTATCATTTCTTTTTCATAGACTATGTAATATAATTAAGTTTCATTCAACTTTCATTTTTCAAATACAACGAGATAGCTTTCCTGGACAAGTACTCTTATAATTATAAAATCCAAAATATTTATGTGCACTTCATATGATTTGGAATGATTCGACAAGGCTAGATCAGACTCTTCAATGATAACTTGCTTCCATTATCAAAAAAATTCTAACAAGCTTTGTTCCACTTCCAAATAGAAGTGGAAAAACAGTTGAAAGGCCTGGGCCATCTAGGCTAGGGTATCGTAAAACATGTGGCAGATCTGGGTGATAAACCCAAGCTAACCTGGATTTATTATCGAACTCAAGTGGTGCCAAGCTCAACCATGCTAGGCAGACATGACTTGACACGACCCAAGTAGCATGCAAGCCAGCAGGTCATGCCGGATTTCCCCCCTTAGGAAGACTGCCAACACGGCACGACTCAGTTTCAAAATTAGGCTCTCACAGCAGGACATGATGGCTTGCAGTAGGCTGCAAAAAACAAGGTCATGCCAACCCAGCACCACCTCTCTTCCAAACTCTTCCCTAATGAAGTATATTAACAATGTATCAATGTGAGAATATCCTAAATTAAATGAAAATAATAATTAGTTAACCCAAAAAATAATTTTAGCTCAATTACTTTAATTGATAGCTTCTATTTGATAATAGCTCGCAATTTGACTGCCTATCCACATCACACATTTTCCCACCATATGATTCAAAAATAAAATTTCTGATGATGTAAAAAAAATAATGCTCCCATTTAACATGCAATTCATTATCCCACAAGATTTAACACACATCTCAAATGATCAATATATTCTTCCAATGATTTGTTATTGATAACCATATCGTCCAAATATATTATAAGAAAATGGTCTAGAAAAGATTGTATTACCTTGTTCATGCATGTACAAAATATGATCGGTACATTTATAAGTCTAAGTGACGTCGCCAAAAATTCATAGGACTCATATCTCAATTCTCATCACACATATTATCTTTGATTCATCCCCTTTAATTATTCGCCCTTGATAATACCACAATCTCAAATAGAATTTGAAAAAGCATCTCTAAGTTGATTAAAAAAAAATCAATAATCAATAAAATCAGATATTTATTTTTCACTATCAACTTATCGAAACCTAATAATCAATGCACAACCAAAATGATTTATTATGTCTTCTTTGAAATAGAACAAAAACACAATATAGAGCTTTTAAAGTCAAAATATAATCAATATTAATCAATTCTTGTAATTGCTTTCATACCTCCTTTAGTTTGGTGAGAGACATTCAATAAGATGTCTTGACCATTTGAAAGACATTTGACACCATTTCAATTTGATGGTCCACTTCTCTCTTTGCTGACTATGCCTTTGATAACATAATATGCATAGCTTTTTGAAATGAATCAAGAAGTTCCAACACCTATATAAGTACCTCACTGATAGCCTTCAAATTTTCATAATTCTTTAGGATTACTAGATATATTATTTTATTTCACCTCATTTTTTTTATGCTAATTATATTGCATATAACATTTCTACAAGGTATTCAACACTCTGTATTATTAGAACAATACATAAGCAAATAAAATCTATGGCCAATATACAATCAGCAAATGAAACTAGAGTCTAGAAGTGCATTCACTCAATCAAGAAAATATAATCCAAGCACCAAGTCATAGTTATCCAAGAAAATTATCTCGATTGTTTCTTTTCCCTTATAATCTCTCAATTACACCTCCATACCAAGTAGAATACTAATTATTGGATTTTCTTTTGGAATTTATCTATCAATTGAAGTATTCTTTAGTGTTAAATTCATATATATCACAAATATCAATTGGTTTACTTTTGGCAATGAGTTTGCCATTAGAACAAAGAATAGTAAACCTTCATGTTAATCATTCAATTTAATTGATTAATGTATTTAAATTATTATATATTTTTTATTAAAATATATGAATTATTCAATTGAAAAATTAATAAAACTAATTATAACTGAATAATAGTGTATATTTGAATTTAGAACTAAAATTTTGTAAAAAATTGTATTGCAGGTTTTCAACCTAACATGTAGTATCTCGGATTTGTAAAATAAATTAAAATATCTTTGAAAATATAAAATACTAGAATAATTAAAGGTAATTTAATTTGTCTTTGCAATATTATTTAATATAATATATAATCATGACATTTATATTTTAAATTCATAGTAAGAGAAGAAATAAGTTGGAACATCAATAATTTAGTATACATTAAGTACAACTAAGACTTGATGAAAAGATATAATAAGTATCACATCATTAATTTTATTTTCTTAAAATAAATAAATGATAATAATAAATAATTGATGGAAAGAAAGATAAAAATATTAAAGAAAATAATTTTAATGTTTGATAGTGATGATTCAACGTGAGATGAAGTATGAATTAATAGAGATAAGGAGTTTAGAATTTATATAAAATCTAAATAAAACTCAAGCAAAACATCAGTATCAAAATCAACATCAAACTCTACACAAACTATATTCTTACTATGATTGATGAAAATAAATAGACAATATATTTATCAAAAGATAAAGATGAAAATGAGAGAGTGCAAGAGTGATTATAAACAAAATAATAATATCCATAATTTTATTGATTTAGAATTTGATGAAGATTTATAAATATTTATTTTGTTTTACTTTTAGAAATTTAAAAATATTTTTTATAATATAAAATATTAATTATATTTAATTTTTATGTCTAATGTGATATATTTAATATTTAAATTTCAAAATTTACATATTAAATTATTAAAATTTCAATATTTTGTTTCATAGTTTTAAATATTTATAATGATAAAAAATACTAATGATGATTTAATTTTTATATTAAATACTATTTATTTGATTATATTTCATTAATAGATAAAAAGTATGAAAATTTATATTTTAACGCATCAAATACAAAAAAAAAAAAAAAACATTTTTCCAAAATTAAAAAAAATGAACGAAAATATAAATTATTACATTTTAATACACCAAAAAATAATAACCCGATTTTTTCTCAATATGACATGCCAACATATTTAAAGAATAAAAAAAATTAATAAAAAGTTTTAACTTACGATAATAATTGCAAGTCAGCTACAAAAAATGACAATGTGATTGCATGCCCTCCAACTTAAAAGTTATGCTAGTATATATGTATATAAACATGAATATATATATATATATATATATATATATATATATATATTCATGTTTATATACATATATATTTGCTAATTGACTGACTTGATACCTATAGCTAGATGGTTGAAGACATAATCTTAAAGCTGATAATCATGGGTTCGAACTCTATCATCACCATCTACAACTGACTTGCAATTATTGTTAAAATTTAAAATATTTTATGACTTTTTTTTTATTTTTTAAGTCAGCTGACATGTCACGTTGTGGGTAAAATTGGTTTCTAATTTTTGACACCAAAACATATATATTTTATGTTTAGTGCATTTTTTTATTTTGAAAAAAAAATGTTATTTTTTTAATTATTTTGTATTTTCTGTATTAAAATACAAATCCCCCTAAAAACTATAAACAATATTTAGTGACACACACACACACATATATATATATATTAGATTAAGTGTGTCACACGCACAAATCCACTCCATAAAAGTTAATTACACCTCAAATAACTATGATATCATTGATGATTGAGTGACTATTATTACTCAATAAAAGTTAAACAATCATTTACCCAATAAACACATTCAGTTCAGCTCTGATCTTTGAGTAGGGAGAAATTTGGTTACTTGACCATAGATCTAATCCTACTGACAATATTGCTAACAAGAATTGAGTTTGAATGATGCTCAAGTTTTGGTATTACTATGACAATCAAGTAATGCTAGTATTCCTAGAATATTTTCTTTTTGCACGATGTACATGGAAATTTGGGATCTGGCAACTGAATTGTATGCAACAGATGAATCATTTTAGTGGAATTCTTTATACTCAGTCTCTTAATGATAAGCATTCAGTTTTGAAGACTCAAATTTAAATGAAGCAAATTTTCCTACTTGAGCATTGATTCATTAGAGAATAATCAAAATTTGGACTAGTAGTAATATATACCAAATGTCATGGTTTATATATATATTTTTTTGTTCTTTTTTATTCTAAATTTGAAACACCTAATATGTTACCCCAATTCAGTTGGTATGTATGTATAAGATTTTCTCTTTTAGCATTTATGTTATTGAGTTTATATGAGTGTTTCATTATATGTGCATAGTTTCTACATGGCATCAAAGCAAAGGAGGGTGCAGACTAAGAAAAGGAAGAGAGAGGAGTGGCTAGAATGTGTTTGTAACAGCACAGACGCACGCATGCTTTAGTATGCACACACTTATTGTACAAAAATTAAAAGTGTGCAGCGTAGACAAGCCATTATTGGTGTTGACGCGTGGTGTGCAGCAACAATCTGCACAATAGGTGCAAGTGTGCAGTGGTAGCATGGAGGCGCACCAGGGTGACTTGTGTGCTGTGGCATCATGGGAAGAGTATGCAGTAGCAGCATGGGCAATGATGTGCACATAATGGATAGTGGCAATGTTAACAGTAAGTGCAATGCTGAAAAATAAAAGGGGCACATTGTTATACACTACAAAAAATAAACCATTTAAAAATGAAAAATAGAAATGCCCAAATCTGTTTTAAAAATTAAGAACAAATTAAAAACAGAATCAACAAAACCAAGAAAAAATTAAAACGGACAAAATTTCTATTACTATTTAGCGATGAAAATTTTCGAGTTTTTTTATTCCGTCACTAAATGATCCGCGAAGTAAAAATCAGATATGCTTGTAATTTAGTGATAAAAATATTTGGATCCGTTTATAATCAAAAACAAAAATCCTATCCGTTTCTAATTGCGAGGGATATTAAATCCGTTATATAAATTTAAATGATTATGCAATATAAAGACATTCCGTCGTATTTTTAGCAACACAATTAAATTCCGTCATTAAAATATGATAATTAATTTTCGAATGCTACTTTGAAACTTTGAAGTGTTCTTAGGGTTTTAGGAATTTTTTGGTTTGGTTGTGATTTCATTCGATTCGTGTTAATATTGCATATCCTTCATATATTGTTTGATGTGATTTTCATCTGCAATTTAAGGTATAAGATTATGATTTTTATGATATTTCATATGTATTATATTCGGGAATAATTTTATTTGTACGTTTTTGTGTTAAGTGTAAATTTTTTTTTTCATTTTTAACATTTATATTGGATTCTATCTGATTGTTTTGCTGAATTATTATAAAAATAATTGATAAATTATATATTATTTATATTTTTTTACATTTTTTTTTCATATTTTTATTTGTAACATTTTTTAAAACCTAATTGATTTATGATAATTTTGTGTATTTTGTTATTGACCTATAGTTAATATCACCAAAATTATATTGCATTTAATTTCCTTACTAAAATTAAATGATATTTAAGATATTCAAAATTGAATAACTCATATTAATGATAAGACTTTAATAATAAATAATTTATAATTAATAAAATAATTATTATATGTTCATTTGTAATAACAATAATAATAATAAAATATATAAGTGGGGTATGTAATTAGAATTGTGAAATGTAATGAAAAATTATTAAAACTAAAAAAGATTAGAAGCTACTTTAAAAATATATAATTATTTGATCTACATTTCACTAAAACTATAATAAAATAATAATACCTGCCTTTATTTAAAATTTAAAAATTATATATTACATGTTACATATAGTATACGCCTAAGTATACTACATGTTTCATATAGATTAAAAGAATTTCTCATTTATTTAATAATATTTTCCGTTGATAGTTTATTTATTTTGCATGTTTTTTCATTGATAAATTTTAATATATTAACAGTGATAATTTATTTATTTTTTATATTATATATAATATGTTTATATAATTATTTAATACTTATTATTAAAATAGAAATTCAAATTATGACATTGAAAATTTTTCTTTTTTTTAAAGCAATTTCATCCAATATAAATAAATATCAAATTTTTAGTTTTATGTAAATGATGAAATTACATTAGAACAACTCATCATTTTTTATTTTAATCCAAAATTATCTAATAATTTTTTTACTACAACTTATTTGTTTGATTTATGTAATTTCATAAAAATATTACTACAACTTTATTACAATAATATCTCTATATAAATTATTATAATTCTAAAAATATTAATATTATATGTTACAGGAATAAAAAATATTATACAACATGATTGTCAATTGATGAATATAAGACTGAAAATTTTGATTTTTAATTGATAAATTTGTAAATGGGATTGAGAAATTTATTACCTTCGCTGAAAAATAATATAAATTTATGGATGAAATAAAAATAAGATGTCCAAGTAATATTCTTAAATATCAAAATCAAAATTTTTATGATATGAACACAATACAATATCATCTAATAAAAAATAAATTTGTTAGCGACTATTATGTTTTGTATAAACACAGAAAAATAATTGTCACATAATTACACATTATGTACATAAAAATATTGATTCAATTATTACAATAAAATTTGTTAATCCCAATGATGCATGTGAAGTAATTTTGAATAATATTATTGGTCATTCATTAAATCTAGATATCACTGACAATATCCTAATATCATCAGCAAAATAATTTTTTTAAATATTAAAGGCTTTAGAAAAAAAGGTTTGGGGATGTAATTTGTATGACCACTCTAAGTTATATGTGATTATCAGACTAATAAATTTAAAGATAAAATATTATTTTTTAAAAAGATATTATAATGAAATATACCAATTATTATCTAAATTATTATCAAAGAATAATATCATGACAGATAATTTTTATGAAACAAAGAAATAAATACAAGGTTTGAATTTGACGGTGAAAAAAATATATTATTACATTAATAACTATATGATATATTGGGGCAATGACAATAAATCAATTGTATGTAATTTTTGTAACTATGCTCGGTATAAAAAAATATAACATATAAAAGGAAAAAAACAAATATCTTTCACAAGAAGATATATTATTTTCAATTAATTCCTCATTTACAGATATTATTTACATCTGATGCTACTGCTAATGATATGAGCTAACATAAAGATCATGTTATTGAAAATGACATGATACGACATTGATCAAAAATTGTTGAAAGGGATGTTATGGTCTCTCCATGACACGTATCAACTTTTTAAGAGAATAATATTATAATTCATTCAATCATTTGTGGGACAGATAATGACCTTTAAACTTTACTTTGTGAAAATAAAAATTATTTAGATATTATTGATGATAATGTTGAAGAAGATAATGAAGAAGAATTAATTACAGAATCAAATAATGATGAATATGTAGATAAAGATAATTTCTTAAAAAATTCGGATGATAACTAGAAATTTATTGACTGTCTTATTATTTTCTCATTCTTATTTTGTAATTATTAAAAAGTGAATGTTAAATTAAATTATTTTAATTGATATTGCATTCTCCTACACGTACGGAGAAAACTTTGGCATCACCTCATCATAGCATAAATAGATTTACTACCACGGATATTTCATTTCCATCTCATTCTTCACCAAAAGATACTGATAATTTCGGTCAACCTATCATAGGAGCTCCATGCATTAGTACAATAGCAGCGAAACCCACAAAATATTCATAATCCTTAATTTACAAGCAAAACAATGAGAAAATATTTATTCGGCCCACATAATAAACAATACATAACATTCTTAAATTTGCTACATTCATTTTTTATCATTTTTTTTATTTAAATTAAATATAAAATGATATATGAATAAAAATAATAAATATATCATAATTTTTAAATTTATGTATTTTATAATAATAACAAAGTATTATATTGCTATAAATTGAATATTATCATTAATAATATTAAAAATAAAGTCTAACTTGGTAGCAAAAACAAATATGTATTTTGTTTATATGTATATGTATATAATGATTTTAAACTTCTACTTCTCATACAATCGAGAAGATATTTAAGAAAAAAATAATTGTGAAGTGTATAAAGTAAAGCAAAGTGCCCCCAAGAATGAACAAATTTTATTAGAAAAAATTTCAAATAAACCTTTGATGCATTTACTTGCTTTTCTTTTTGGTATAATATGATATACTCTTAAAATTAATGTATTACAATGTATTATCTTTTTATTAAATTTTTACAGAAAAAATACAAATGAAATTATGATTTGGTGGTATCCGTGAAGAATACATGAAAATATATGACAAGTATGAGATACAATAACAAACTTGACAAGTGAAGAAAAAAATATGATAAAGATACAAAAGTGTCCCCCTTGGTGTTTGGATAAAATGATGGGATTACTAAAATAGTAAGGAGTTCAAGATTTTATCCTAGGTGGCCTCACATAATTATCGATAAAAAAAACATTTGAAAGATCGGGACCTTTAAAACATATTAGAGATTCAAAATGACCTACCAATATTCGATATATTTGAAATAACTATAATTTATTTTTTGTTGTTATTTATATTTTTATAATAAAAAAAAAATAAAATGTGTTATAATAAATGATATACCATGATAATAACTAATATTTAATTGTAGGAGGTTGAATTGGGATATCTACCTAGAGATGTCAACCGGACCTCATGCCGTGCTTGGCCCAACACGATACCGTGCCGAATTTTTTTTTTTTAATTAGGGTTACTGCGACGCCGAAACCCTAATTTTTTTTAAAGTTAGGGTTTCAGGCGCGCCCAATTCCTAATTTTTTTTAGAATTAGGGTTTCGGGCGCACCTAATTCCTAATTTTTTTTAAAATTAGGGTTTTGGGCGTGCCGAAATCCTAATTTTTTTTAAAATTAGGGTTACGGCGACGCCAAAACCCTAATTTTTTTTTAATTTAGGGTTCGACCCGACTGGGCCGAACCCAGTGAATCATGCAGCGGGCCTGTGCCGGGCTGAACCCCCAAAAAACCGTGCCGGGACAGACATGACACGGTTACTGTACCGTGCCATGCCTGGCCCGGCACGAAAGCCCGGTCGAGCCTAGAAAAAATGGGTCGGGCCGGGCCGACACAGCCCGTTTGACACCTCTATATCTACCAACACCATTTGAGATATTCAAGCAAATATATAAGAAGAAAGATAAAATATTTATAGACAAACATTCAAATGATATTTATATGAGATTCTCATTTTGTACTTGTAGTTTTATTTTATAATTGAAAATACTAACAAAAAAAATTTTAAATTTATTATTTGGTATTAAATATAAATAAAATGCAAACTCAAATATATTTCTTTACTATAGTTAATAATTAATTTTTTATAAACTCATTAAATATAATTAATAAAATTATTTTTAAAATATCTTTATAGTATCAAGAAGACAATTTTTTTTACTAATATAATTTTTTTTTAATATAACAATTAATACGTTATGTTATATTTTAACAATTATAAAAAACTATAGAAAATATGATTACAATTGCTTCATAATTAACAGATCCTTCTACAAAAACATAAAAGATTGATGTTGCACATATCTACCTTCAGACTGTCAGAGTCATATTGAAAAAATGACGAGTGTATAATCTAGGTACTCTTGCATCTATATTTTATATAAGTTCTATTTGGAATTCTTCATCATCATCTTCCAATTATAATAAAATATTTGATAAAAGATTACACAAGGAGATGTAACAAAAGAATAAAAAGATACAAAATAAAATTGAAAAATTAAAAAAAAAGAGGCTAAAAGATTGAAAAGAGATAAAAATATATAACAAAAAATTTTGAAGATGAAAAAAATAATATATAAGTTGGCAGAGACATTATCTATTTTTCATGATTCTAAAAAGAATCCAGCCAAATCTCAAGAGAACAATACTCTTCAAGAGAATGACTTAGTAGTTATTTGTGATATGTTATTAATTTTTTGCAATGTTTATTTTTGATCCAAATTAATGATTTTTTAAAGATTTTTAAAATTTTGTTATAAATTATATATACAAATTTATAAATATTTATTTTTGTTATTTAACATTTTATCTTATGGTAGATGTTATGTGAATATTATTTGATAAATAATACGTGGATGTGCTTATTTGGTTGTATGTCATATAGTTTCTATATATAATTGTATATTATATATAATAAACAAATAAAACATAAATACTACTTGTACCTCTTGTAGATAATAGAAACTATTTTTTTTATTTCTAAATCTATTTCTAAATAGAAATAGAATCATGCATGCATGTCTATATTGATTTGTCGCTCTTTTAGAAAAAGAAAATATATTTCTAATGATTCCGTCACAAAATTAGTGATGAAATCCAAGATTCCTTTGTCATCGCAATATTTAAAAATAAAATTTTCTCAGCTATTTATAGAATAGTCATTGTATGATCAATTTCTAAAAATTTAGTGTGGAGGATTATAGAAGCAGAACTATGACTACTTAACTAGTATAGGAAGTCAAAATCTTAATTATTACTTTGTGGAATCTCTGACAACAAAATTATACACTATGACTACTAGACACTAGAGTTCAAATGTGATTTTTTTATTAAGAAAAAATTTATACACTGTGACTACTTGACAAAATTGACTCTTAGATATAATTTATTTTATATTTTTTTCATCAGATATAATTATCTTCTATTTTTTTTATCGAGATGTACTATAGTCTCAACCCTATAAGTGCTTAAAGAATTATATATCATCGTTCACTTTACCCACTTGACACAACTAGCCAATGTTCTTGGAGGTATTTCCACTTGAGGAGGATGTAATTAAGAGAGTGCGATAGGTAAAGTAGTTCCTTAGCATGAAACTTGCATGCTCATCACTACTTGATAAGTTTTTAGTATTCCACTATGAAATTTCCACAGATAAATTATGAAAGATCATATCTTCTCAGCCAAATTAGATACATACATACATATATATATATATATATATATATATCTATCTATATATCACCGAACAATTCGGATATATTAAAGACATAAACCTATTAAAAAGGCATCTCATTCAACATGTTTTAACAGTAAATAAAATACCAGATATAGTAGAGATCATTCAATTTAGGTTTTATGTTCAATTACAATTTGGAAAAAAAATGAGGGAATATGGAAGAGATAAGAAAGAAGAGGTGAAAAAATATATATATTTTTATTCAATTCAAAAAAAAAACATATATATACTTTGATTGAGACAGCCCACACATATTGAGTACTCTCACACATTAAAATAAACAAAACAAACTAATAAGTTAGAATGCAACATAAAACACCTCTTCTTAGTATGTGCTAGCCTCCCGTGAAAGGAACAAGTTACTATTAGTTTCCTCCCTCTCAGAACATCCCACTGGTTCCCTAAGTAACATTGTAATAAGCATGGAATATCCTATACAAGTACACAATAACGTAGCCAAGTCCCAAACCTTCTTGTATGTGTGGCAATAACCAAATATATTAGTTAATCACCGATCAATCAACTATCATAGATGAATCAATAATTATACATCGATTACAAACCAATTATTTGATATAATCTCAATAGTTCATCCAATAGTTAATTTATATACTTTTAGCTCAAAAATCAAATCCTTACCAAAATAGTCCATAATGATTATATGTCTACTTTTAATTTTCACTAATTATCTTCAAAGATCACATACTAATTATGATCACATACTAATTATCTGACATTATCTCAATAGATCACATATATGTCCATACTGAAAGCTTAAGAAGAAAAAATTTGACTAGGTAATCCATATGATCACTCAAAGTTATGAACTCTGAGAAAATTACACCTTATATTGAGTAAGATTTATAATAATTTCATATTCTCATTTAGTTGTCATTGTATGCGATATAGCATTTTAATAATTCAAAATATCTTTAATGTTATTTTTGAAGAATATATATTATAAAATTAAGGCAAAAAAAATCTTATATTAATGACAATTCAATTGATACAAAGCTTGAAAATGATTTCACAAATTGATTTGAATAATTTGTCAGTATATAACTTATTATTATTAGTTCTAAACAGTTATGTGCAACATTATATATATATATATATATATGAATTAATCCTTTATTATTTTGTAGATACAATTTCCATCATCAAATATATATAATAGGCAAATGAAGAATCTCAATGTATCTCATACATTAAGTAAATGGATACAAATTTTATACTTTAAAATATAGTTCAAATATAGCTGCAATGAACAGTAATATTTGTATTAAAGAGTCTAACTATATTACATCTACTACTGATTTCATGATTGATTAATTAAAATTTTACACATTGAGTATACAGTTTTACCAATTAAAAAAAAATTTATTTAAATGTGAATGGTTTGATCATATTCTAAATGAGTATTAAAATTCATCATCAAAATAATCTTGTCTGATGTGCATCATAAGAAATTATATTATAACAAGTATAAGTCATTTATTCTTATAGTACAAATCAAAAAATATGTTACACCACGTATCCAATCACAAGAAATAATTCATATCATTGGTGGACAATATGTAAAATAAAATCTAAATTAGCTGTTGATATTATTGAAAATATTATTATATTCACTCTATTGCATGTATTAGTATTTCAAAAAAATAATATTGACCTTCATTTAATCATTCGTGAAACAGATGATAGGCTTCAAATATTACTTGGTGAAGATGAAAACTATTTAGATATTGATGATGAATATATTAAAAAAAAGATAATGAAGAAGAAATAATTACATAATCAAATAGGATGAATATGAAAATAAAAATAATTTGTTAAAAATTTCTAATGATGACAAAATTTATTTACTATCTTATTATTTTGTCATTCTTATTTTGCAATTGTTATAATATGAATGTTAAATCAAAAATTTTTATTTGTTTTTTTTAATATCGATATGTTTATCATTATGTTTTATTATTAGGATATTTTTATAACATATTTTTACTCTGTATACTTTGATATTTATATAACTTAATTTAAATATAAGAGATAATCATTCAAGTAGCCGAGGATTTCAACACATGAGGAGGGGTAAAGAAAATCAACTAACAATGTGTAAAGGAAAAAATCTACATGTATTCAGTGATGATAATACTATAAATATCTCTCTATATTCTCCATACATACTGAAAAAACTTTAGCATCAACTCATTATGACATACACGAAGTTACTGTTCATATATTTCATATTAATCTCATTTTGCACCAGAAAATACTGATAATTTCGTATCACCTATCTTAGGAGGCTTATGCATTGGTACTGCAACAGTAGTACCGACATGATATTCATAATCCATAATTTACATGTCAAGTTATGAGAAAATTTTTATTCGACTCACAATTAATAATAAACAGTACGTAGATTTCTTTAATTTACTATATGCATTCATTATCATTTTTTATTTTTTTTTTATTTTAATTAAATATAAATAATATGTGAATGAAATTATAAGTATATTATAATATTTTAAATTTGATAAATTAAAATAATAACATATAATATTGCTAGTTATCAAACATTATCATTTAGAATTAAAATAATATTTGCGTTATAAAGTTTTGAATAATAAATATAAATAAGTTAAATTTTAGATTGTAGCAAAAAAGAATTGTGTATTTTGTTTTTATGTATATGTAAGTGTTGATGTTAAATTACTTATAAATTTATTCTTTCTGCTTCTCGTATAATCAAAATGATATTTAATGAGAAACTAGTTGTGAAGAGTATAAAATTAAACAAAATACCCAAAGTATGAAATAATTTTTATGAGAAGAATTTGAGATATATTATTCATGTATTTACTAGTTTTTCAATTTGGTCTAATATAATTCTCTTAAAATAAATGCATTATAATCTATTAATATTTTATTTGATTTTTGTAGAAAAAATACAAATGAAATAACGTTATGGAGGTCTTAATGAAAGATACATTAAAACATATGACAAGTAAGAGATATAATGACAAGCTTGATAAATAAAAAAAATATGGTAAAGATACAAAGCCTAATAGTATCCCCCTTAGTATTTAGATAAAATGATAGAAATACAAAAATAATGAAGAGTTCAAGATCCTATCTTAGATGGTCTCACACAATTGTTAATCAGAAAAAATAGGTGAATGATCAAGACATTCAAAACATATTGGAGTTTCAAAGATGACCTACCAATATTTAGTAAGTTTGCCATAATTGTCTTTTATTTTATGTTAATAATAAAATTTTTTGAATGCAAATAATAATATTTGTTTTAATATTGAATGATATACTTTAATAGTAACTAATATTTATTTTTAGGAGACTGAGTTAGGATGTCCACCAATACTATTGGAGGTATTCAAGTAAATACACAAGAAAAATGATTGATCATTCGTGAATGAACACTCAAATGATATAATATGAGTTTCTCATTTTCTACTTGTAATTTCATATGAAAATTATAATTAATAAAATAAAAAAATTAAAAAAAATTAATTATTTGACATTAACTGTAAATAAAATGCAAACATGAGTATATTTTTACTATAATTGATAATTTATTATTTATGGACTCAAAATATAATGACTAACTTTATTTTTAAAGAGATGATAAAATATAATAGAAAATTTTAAAGATGAAAAAAATAATGTACAAGTTGATAGAGATGTCATCTATTTTTTATTATTATGAAGAGAATCCATCCAAATCTTCGGAGGACAATACTCATCAAGAAAGAATCATAGTTGTTTGTGATATTGTGTTATTAATTTTTGCAACGAATATTTTTGATGTGAAATAAAATTGTTTTTGTGTTAATATTTGTTAATTAGGTTATGAATTGTGTATTAAAATTTATAGATATTTATATTTGTTATCTAACATTTTATACTATAGTCGATATTATGTAAATATCATTTGATGAATAATATGTGAATGTGCTTATTTAGTTACAAATCATATGATTTCTGTATGTATTTATATATTGTATACAACATATAAAAACTGCAAAAACAAGACATATTCTTGTTGCAGACAATAGAAACAAAAAATAACATTCCTAAATCCATTTCTAAATAGAAACGGATCATCATTCTTTGTTAATGCATCATTCATTGAGAAATGGATAGTACATTTTTATTTTTTTTTTATCACAAAATTAGCAATAGAATCTAAGATTCATTTGTCATCACAACTTTTAGCAATGAAAAAAAATCAATAGCTATTTATAAAAATGTCATTGTGTTATCTGTTTCTAAAAATTTAGAGAAGTAGATTTTAGAAACGGATGCTTTCCATTTCTAATTACGTCGCTATGATCATTTTTGATTTCATTTTTTTTGTAGTGTATATACATATATATTATTGTGTGTGTGTGTGTGTGTGTGTGTATATATATAATATGAAATTTAAAAAATGTAAATAATATTATAAAATATTTTTAATTCAAAAATACAATATAGAATTAAATATAGTAATATGAAAATAAAATACATTCAAACTGATGAATTCTTTAAATTGAATAAAAAAATTAAAAGAAAAATTCATGTTGATCAACGAATAATCATGGTTCTAGATCATGATCATTATTTTTCATTGTCTAGTTCTGATATTTATTACTCAAAGTTTTGATTTTATTATGTAATTCATCTTCTAGTTAGAGTGCTTGAAAAATTATTATTTAAGCATGTCAAATATTTTATAATATATAGTTGCAGATTTATCATTTTATCTGAAATGACATTCACAACAATAAAAAAAAATTAACTTTGACACTATAATAGACACTAAAAGAATCAATAAAACATATATTATTTTAGATACTCCAAAAAAATTAAATTCACATGATTTATACAAATTTAATAAGATACAGTTATTTATATCATTATGCGGCATGTATTATGATTTATACAAAATTAATTCACATGATTTATACAATAATTAATATCCAAATATTTCGACATCTCATACTTATTTCACAAACCAGCTCTTCATTTATTCCTAATTCTAGTTAATTGAATAAAAAAGTCATTATTTTTAAATACATTATTAGTCTTCATACTCGAGACTTGTTACAATTATCATATTTATTTTTATAATATTTAAATAAATTTTATAATTATTCATGATTATTATCTTTAATTTTTGTGATCGATTCATATAAGTACATATGAATTTCATAGTATTTTTGACCTCATTCGACCTTAATTCTATAATTCATATATGCAACTAAATAACAAAAAAAGTAAAATTATCGTCTAATGTTTAAATACTTATTTTCATCTCAATAGTCATATTACTAAAATATAAGTATTTTAAATATTGTTTAGACATACTATTCATATTGCATATACACTTAAATACAATGCAAGAGATAAAAATATATATAAACGAATACAAATTCATTGCATCGCAATGCAAATTTTAAAAATTTTAAAAATAAATATTTTACATCCTAGTCAAATTCAATTAATATGACTTCATTCATTTTACTATTAATAAAATTAGATATATTATGTTGGTAATCAACAAATGAATTCAATATTAAATATATTAAATTCTAATTATGCTGTCATCAAGTTGAATTTTTTTTTCTTTTTTAGACTTGTTAACTTACATATACTGTATATATCAAGTTTTTGTTATTTGTTAGGCCTTCTAATATTTTTCAATGAATTTTGAATTAATTCTAATGAGTAAAAAATTAATTTTAAGCCTATACTAATAAATTTATGAAATAACACATTTATTTAATATAAAAAAACTCAGTTAGGAAATCTTTTCTGATAATTCTTATAAATAAACTTACTATAACATTATTACTTATAACATTATCAAATATAATGTTATATATTTTATTTGTTATTTTATATTTCCTAAAAATACTCAACCTATCATGAATGACAGTATCATCATGGCAATGCAAGATATCTTAAAATCTTAATATTTTTTAATTTAATTTTTAATTAGAATCAACAAAATAGATGATGAAAATTATACATACAAAATAAATATCATCACAACTATGTCTATATCATATGTCATCAATATCACTTTATTATGTTTTCTAAAATATAGATTTATTAATTGTTTATCAAATTTATTTTTTTTATAATACTAGTGCTACATGCCGACCTAGAGATCCTTCTATATATGAATTGGATATATTTTTGTATATAGTAAACTATTCTATAATTTTCCACATATTTAAGTGGAAGATTCATACCATCAACTATCTTACTTATTTTTTTTCTTATAAACTCAAAGTTATAAATAAAATTGATCATCAAACTAAAAGTAGATGCAAATTCAAAGATCCAATAATTAAATTAAATTTTCCTAAAGATCTAATATATCATATTTTTTGGTATATTATGCAATGTGTCTCATTAGATGTCTAATCATACTACTCTTTTTGTAACTATATATTTTTTTATAATATATAAAAATAAGTCCAAATTAAAATAAGTCCAAATTACATTAAAATAGGTCCATTATGAATCTTCTTTGATTCTAATATTTTTTTTTAATTATATTAAAATAAATCCAAATTACATAAGTTCATCTATAAAATCTATTTTTTAGGTGCATTTGAAGTTCACTATGAAAGTAACCAATTTCAAAAATTTTAGTTGAATTATCAATATTTAAATCAAAATCAACAAAAATAAAAAATATAATTTTATTAAATTCATTATTTTTCATTTTATTCTTATAAATTAATTAAATGTATGTATAAAGAGTAAAGAGTAGAAATATATTGTATTAATTATTATCACTTATTTTATAGAGTTTTTTACTGAAATAATGTGTTTGAAATAAAAAATATAAAATATAATATGTGTTTCAAAAATATGTCCAGACTAGTGTGTCTTGAAACAGCGTGATAATAACCATTATTGTGAATGGCGACCATTACCACGCTGTTGATTTTTTTAAAATCATAGGCAGGAATTGTGGATGTCAACTATTGAAAATATTGTAGGGATCTCATTACGTCCCTCGCCTCAAGCCTCTCGCCCCTCGCTCCTTCGTGGAGCTCGTGGAGCTCCGTCAAGCTCCAGTGAGCTCAAAGTGGAGCTCGTTGGAGCTCGACGTGAAGCTCGACAGAGCTCCTCGAGCTCTACGAAGGAGCTCACAGGAGCTCTTCGAACTACACTTCGAGCTTCTTGGAGCTTGACGTGAAGCTCGAGGAGCTCTATCGAGCTCCAGCAAGCTCCACTTTGAGCTCCCTAAAGCTCGACGGAGCTCCACGAGCTCTATGAAAGAGCGAGGGGCGTGGGGGGTGGGGCATGGGGCGTGGGGCGAGGGGTATGGGAGTGGGGCAAAGGGCGTAATGAGATCTTCACAGTATTTTCAATAGCCGGCATTCACAACGCCGACCTATGATTTTAAAAAATCAACAGCTAGCAATGGCTGCCGTTCGCAACGACGGCAATTTCCACGCTGATTTCCAGATGTACTAGTTAGGGCATATTTTGAAATATGTATTATATTTTAGATTTTTTATTTCAAACACATTATTTTCGTACAAAACTCTATTTTATACTCTATAATTATAACTCTATTATAAAAAATAAGAATAGTATACGTGTGTCTTGCAACCTTAAACAAAACCCACGCCCATCACTGCCAGTGCCAACATAGCAACCCCACAATTAAGTTGTTCGTTAGACCGGACATCTTCACCTATTACAAATGTTTAAGATTTCGACAAAATTATATTATATAGAAACAAAATTTAAACAAAAATTTAAATTATTAAGAATTAGAGAGAAGATAAAAGATTATAGTTTAAATTTAATAAAAAATATGAATATAAAACTATCTATTAATTTTTTTAAATTTAAAAATTATTATTGCTTTTGGTTTATCTTTGCCTCGACAGGTATCAACCAACTGTTAGATACTATCCAATGGTTGAAGATAGAATATAATGGGGATTGTGCAAGACACATCACACATCACAATGGTATGATTTGACATTGTGATAATAATGGCAGGCAGTCAAAAAAAATTTTAAATGACCTTGAGTTGGGTCGTCACGAACCAACCCATGGTCATTTAAAAAGAATAGGCACAAGGAATACATTCGTAATATATGTGTTAGGAAATTAAAAAATTCAGTGCGTAAAATCACATGCAAACTCAGATCAAGTTTCTGCCCAACCAAACCCAAAGGTACAACTCGGATTCATTTTGTCACCCAAGTCAAATTTTGACTTAGCAGACTGACATGGGTCATGTCGTGCAGCATACTATTGTGGCACACGACTGCTTTGGGACATGCCAGGGTCACTCAACTCATTAATCACCTCTACTCTCATCCATAAAACATAAATAAATAAAAAATAATTGTGATAAACTATAATATGAACACCAACTTAATGAAAAGAAAAAAAAGTATGATTTCCTGCATACTTTCATGAAGATGTTTGCAGCCTAATCTGAAATAGAAATATTAATTGTAGAAATCAATCCATAAGATATATTCATTCTAATGAGGTGATACATGATATTTACTTGGTAATAATGTGTATGATTATTTGGCTATCATAATAAAGATTAATAGGATTTAAAGCAAAGAAATTAAGCTCACATTATTATTTAATACAAATGAGCACACAAGTGGTATTGATTATGACATTTTATTCTACTTCCATACTGAAATCAGAAATAACCATCTATCATATTATATGAAGTCATGGTTGCTTCCCATAAATATACAACATGGAGTAGAGCTTCTATCTATGCAAGTTGAAGCCCAAATACAATCAAAATTACCAATTAAGAAAGCATGTCGGTGGTTTGTGAAACTAAAAGTTAAACCAAATCTCAAAAATTCCTTGATACATTGAAGCATATCGAGAACAACATACATATAAATTTATCTAAGAAAATCAAGAAGGTAACTAACAATATTGTTAATATATAATATATATGTTTTGATGATTATGAAATAATTAAAATTTCCTACAACTTATATGTATCTAGAAAAACCAATATAAATATTTATATAACTAAAAGATCAAAAACCTGAATCAATCAAATTCCCACATAATGTTCTACAAAAAAAGTCAAACTCAATAAGAATATTTAATACATATTTTCATGTAATTAAAAATAATATTCAACGGCTATATGCATTATTAAACCCAAAAAAGTATTAGAATCACCTCAAATTTTTCATCTGCAATTATGATTATAAGATCTTCTTGAGTTGATTAATCCCCAACATATCATACCTAGTAATAATAATATCAATCACATAAACAAATAAAAAAATATCTATTCCCTAACAACTCTGATAGAAAAGTAAGAAATCAAAATACACTTGTATAGTTCAAAAACACAAATCCAAAAAAAAAAAAAAAAATCAAATCAAGCCCTCAAAATTGTAGCCAATAAAAATTTTTTTAATCTACAAACAAAATCAATATTAATTTATGCACAAAAACTAATGTTTCATATTTAGCTGATAAATAGACCACTTGTAAGTTGTTTCTATAGATAATAAAATTATGATAGAGACAATCTTGACTAAAAAAATAAAATTATCCTACTAATCCACCTCAAACATCTATGTAAATTTTCTTGACACTAATCAAATTTTTAGTTGATTTATCTTTTCAACGAGAACAATTGACATGATAAATACTCGCATACATGATACAACTAACAGTATATTTTTTTTGAGGTATGAGGTACTATTTCCCATTTTCTACTAAAATGAAATACATATATCTCTTCCAACATGTTGTCGCCATCTAAGAAGAAAAAGTGCATTAATGATTAAAGAGATACATGATTATCCTAATATTGTCAAGAGAATAATTAGAGAGCTAAGTATAACTTAGTTGTTTCTTCCAGAAAACACACGAATGATCAAGATTAATAAAATTAACTATAATATTATCTAACACTACTAGAGAGCAATCAATGAGCTAAGCCAAAAGTCTTCTAATACATACTTTTAAGTCATGTGTATCTAACCTCTCATCAACATGATTAGGTAAATTAGGTCGATCATGCTAATCAAAAATTAAAATATTTAATGAATTATTAGAAAAAATAGTATAAGAAAGAATTTCTTTATTAGAAATTCCTTCATCCTTACATGACAAGGCTCATCTTCTAACAATATTGTCAGGGAGTGAAAGAATCATAAACCTCAAAAGATGATAAGAGAGAAGATATTTATTCCTTTGAAACTCTAATAAGAGTACTAATGAAGCTCAAAATAGATAACATCCTTAATTTCTTCAATTTCCACAACTTGCATTACATTTTTAAAAAAATAATTCATTTAAAAAAATAATATCAATATTAACAATTAATCTACATGTCATAGGTGAACACTACTAATATTAAATTAGTGGCAATGACAATAATTTATTGCATCTCTCATTTGGATGTAAGATTTAAAATGACAATCAATCAACAATCACGAAAAAAATATAATCAATTGTATATGTAACTTGAGTTAAAATTACAACCCTCAAGGCCATACAGGAATACAATATGAATGAAAATATCCTAGGAATCTCATTCATATATTTATACCTTCTCATTACAACCTCATTTTAAGATGAAGTGTTAGTACGACATATCTAATAAATCATCATGTACTTGAGATAGTAATCAAAAATTTTGTTAGATGTATACTCTAAAGCATTATCTTCTTAAAGTTATAAACTAATTAAAATGTATTTTAATTATTTTAAAAAATATATAAATATAAAAGAATCATAGATCTCTTTTTAAACAAATACAATCATTTAAACTTGAAATTATCATAAAAAAGAAATTTATATTTCTCATGAGTATCTCACCTATTAGATCACCACGCATTTGTAATCTATATGAATCAAATAAAAAAGATTTTGACTAACATTCGTGAATTATCTTATTTTTTTTTCTTTGTCTATTTTATATCATTATGCATCGAAGTGTCTATAATGCAAAAGATATTCCAATCACATTTTCTTCTTTTTTATATATATGCATTTTTTGTATTACTTACAAAATTAAAATGAAAAAATATGCATATTTTATCTAAATCAACATGATATCAAAAATTTGAAATAGAGTAGCACACATTTAAAAGCCACAATAAATGAAAGTTGGATATTGTTGAAGCCAAACTTTTTGGGTATCACACAGTCAAGTGACACAAGTATTTACTCCTTGGACGAAGTGCAATATGATTTAATAATTATTCTACAAGTAATACGTGAACACTACTAATATTAAATTAGTGGCAATGACAATAATTTATTACATCTCTCATTTGGATATAAGATTTAAAATGACACTCAATCGACAATGAAGAAAGAAAATATTCAATTGCATACATAACTAGAGTTAAAGCTACAACCCCCAAGGCCATATAGGAATATAATAGGAATGAAAGTGTCCTAGGAGTCTCATTCATATATTTATACCTTCTATTTACAACCTTATTTTAAGATGAAGTGTTAGTACGACATATATAATAGATCATCCCGTACTTGAGAAAGTAATCAAAAAATTAGTTAGATGTATACTCTAAAGCATTCTCTTCTTAAAGTTATAATATAATTAATATGTGTTTTAATTATTTTAAAAAATATATACATATAAAAAAAATCATAGATCTCTTTTAACAAATATAATCATTTAAACATAAAATTATCATAAAAAAGAAATTTATATTTCTCATGAGTATCTCACCTATTAGATCACAACACATCTATAATCTATATTTATCAAATAAAAAATATTTTGACTAACATTCATGAATTATCTTTTTTTTTTGTCTAATTTATTTCATTATGCATTAGAGTGTCTATAATGCATAAGATATCCCCGTCATATTTTCTTTTCTTTTTTATATATATGCATTTTTTGTATTACATATATAATTTAAATGAAAAAATATGCATATTTTATCTAAATCAATATGATATCAAAGATTTGAAATAGAGTAGCACACATTTGAAAGCCACAATAAATGAAAGTTTGATATTGTTGAAACCAAACTTTTTGGGCATCACATAGTCAAGTGACACGAGTATTTACTAATTGGACGAAGTGCAATATGATTTAATAATTATTCTACATGTAATAGGTGAACACTACTAATATTAAATTTGTGGCAATGACAATTATTTATTACATCTCTCATTTGGATGCAAGATTTAAAATAGCACTCAATCAACAATCATGAAAAAAAATATTTAATTGCATAGGTAACTTGAGTTAAAACTACAACACCCAAGGCCATTTAGGAAAACAATATGAATGAAAGAGTACTAGGAGTCTCATTCACATATTTATACCTTTTCTTTACAAACTCATTTTAAGATGAAGTGTTATTACAACATATCTAATAGATTATCCCGTACTTTAGAAAGTGATAAAAAAATTAGTAAGATGTATAATCCAATAATTTTTAACATTTGTGACTTCGCTATTTGAATATTGAAAATGCAAATTAAGATAAAATCAACTATCATATTGAGTTCTTCATGTTTTTTGACCAGTTTCAAGAACTACTATCTATACAAGAAGATCTTGTCTTAGCCATTAGATACAAGAATTAATTTTGTGGCATCATTACATTCATTATCTTAGAGACATACACTCAGTTCTGAAGACAGGTTCTTAGTGATCGAGAATTCCAAATTTTAGTTGAGATTCATTAGACAGTGATCCAGATTATTTCAACAAATAATAAACATACTTATACACATTTTGCTAGTCATACTACAGTAGCATCCTAAAATAATCTAGTTTCACCTAATAAAAGAAGAGGAAGAATGAATAGTACAAGGAGGAAGAGAGGGAGGGAGGGAGGGAGAGGAAGAGAGGGGGAGAGGGAGGGAGGGAGAGGAAGAGAGGGAGAGGGAGGGGGAGGGGGAGAGATAGAGGGAGGGAGAGAGGGAAGGAGAGAGAGTGAAATAATATAGTATGTCCTCATTGTAAGAAGATGAGGCACATTCAAGACATTTGTTGACATTTACATCCATAGTCGAGTAAGATATTCTTTTAGTCTACAAAAATCATAAAGCAAACGATTCGACTTATTGTAAGATCATAGAGATCTGAATATTAGTCAGATCTCTAAGGCGGAGCATATCAAATTACTCTTTAGATGGACTGCAGAGTTTGTAAGAAGGTTACTAATTATTATTTTTTCTTATATATTTCTCTATTCAGACTTTAGATGGCTTTATCAAGAGTTGACAATCATTTGTTATTCTTATTTGTTTGAGTCTAGGCATTCTACGATAAGGTTGTCAATGAAATATTACTATGATAGGTGATTATGACAATGTCAAAAACAATTTTATTATTTTGTATTATGTCATTACATTCTAAAGTTTTCCCAAATTTTTATATTAACTAGTTGTACTTGTATCACTAACCAACTAAATTACAATACTATTTTTTCCAACTAATATTTCATTGTGGGATCACCAGACTTTCGAGAATGACTTCTCTAATGATTGAGCTTGATAGACTATTAATTTTCTATTTCATGCTTATAAGATTCATTTCATTCTTGGCTAGGGTTGATTCATAATAGAAATTTCAAATGGGGGGCAAGCCGGCCCGACAAGAGGCACAACCTATAAAAGGCCGTTTCTACGTCCAAAGTGGTCCAGGAGGACATGACCCAAAAGTACAGGCATAGTTATTGCTGACCCTGCCCACTTTTTTTAATGCAATGACAGGTTTAGTTTTTCTTAACATATTTAACCTATTTAAAAAATTTTAAAATTAATTTTTTTCTCAACATATTTAAACTAATTTTTTTATCTATCAACTAAATTTATTTTTAGTTTCTTCAGAGACATCCAATAAAAAACTAAATTTATTTTGATATAAATTTCTCTTCTCTCTTATTGTTTAACTTTAATCTTCAAATTATTTTATAAAATTATAAAATTTAAAGTTCCATGTATCTAAAATAATGTTTCTTAAAAGTCATAAAATTATAAAAATATCAAATAAATAATATTTTTACAATCTTTAAGTAACATATATCATTAGATAAGATTTTTAAGTATTTTTTATTTCATTTATTTAAATTATTCTATTCACTCTAGAATTTTAATTTGATATTGATAAATTTAGTTTATCATAAATGTTAAAATGAATCTTATTCAAATAAGTAATATTATTAATAAAAAAGAATATAATATTTGTAAGGATATTCATTTAGTGACCTTCAGCTCAACTATTTTCCCTCTAAAATCATAATCATTATCATTAAATCTTATCATAACTATTTGCGGTCGATTGTATTGATAATATATTCTAATCAACTCTATTAGAATATTCATGTTATGACTAACTCTAGTTATTTTCTCTCTCATTAACCAAAAAGTCTCACACTTTCTAATCTAATTGATACACTAAAAGGTTTTCAGTGGACATGATCAAACCATCTCAAATAATTCTCACTTATCTAATCATCTATATGAATTATTCTAATATTCTTTCTAATAATTTTATTTCTAATTATATCATTTTTATTCTTATCACATATTCATCTTACCATTCTCATTTATGTTACCCTCATCCTTTAATATGTAACTTCTTAATCGTCTAACATTTAGTTCCATACAACATAACTAATATTATATCTAGTCTATAAAATTTTTATTTTAATTTATATGGCACTCATCTATCACAAATAGCTATTGATGCAACTCTCCATTTGATCTATCTAATCTTTATATTATGAAATATATCATCAATTTTTTAATTTTTATTAATATACTCAAGTACTTGAAATGACTAACATTTAATACTTTATGCTTTCCTATTTTGATTACTATATCATTATCACTCATAATATGATGCATATTTCAAATATTTTAACTTACAACAAATAATTTCAAACCTCTTGGATTCAAGTGCAATCATCCAAATTTTTAAATTTCTATCTAACTCTTCTTCAATCTCATCAATCAAGAATATATCATTTGCAAATAACATATACTAACCATATTTATTTAAGGCGCAAGGCGCACTGAGGCGCAAAAGCCTTTTGGGGCCTTAAGGCGCAAGGCACACTTGAGGCGCGAGTTTTTTTATTTGAGGCACACCCAGCCTAATACACATAAAAATTATACATTTTACTAAATGTAGTCTTTAATTTTTATCTAATAATAAACTAAAGAATATCAAATATAAAAATCAAATATTAATAGAGTTCCCATCATCCAAACATTCAAAGTTTCAAAACAAAATAACAAATATTCAAAGTTCTAAAACAAAATAAACACTCATGTATCTACATTTAAATCTAAATCAAGAAAGTCTTCATCAATATCATCCTCATCATTAATCTTCCACTCTCCCTCTTCTTCATCTTCCTCTCCCGATGAATAGATCATCTCTTCATCTTCATCAATCAAAGCAAGAGTAGGAGTATGCTTAGAGCTAGATGGTCTTGACTTTGGTTTTGGTGTTGGTGTTTGTGTTTTGTTTGGTTTAGCACGGACACAGACACGGACACGAACACGGAGATATGACACGACAGGATACGGGGACACGACAAATTCTAAAAAACTAGGATACGGATACGGCTAGGATACGTCATGATAAAAAAAATAAAATTAAAAATAAAAATTATTTTCTTAATAAATATTAGGTATTTTATAAAATAAAATAAATTAAATTAAAATATTTTAGTTTATAAAATAAATAAATATATTTTTATTTTATAAAATAAAAATATTATATTTTATTTTATTTTATAAGATAATATTTATAATTATTTTATTTTATAAAATAATATTTTAAAATTATCTTATATTATATAAAAAAATATTTTTTAATTTTATAAAATAAAAATATTTTATTTTATTTTATTTTATTTTATTTTATCGTCTGTCTGCCTTCCCCCTCAATTCCCGTCCGCCTACCTCCCCCCTCAATTCCCGCCTACCTACCTTCCCCCTCAATTCCCGTCCGCCTACCTCATCCCTCAATTCCCACCTGCATGCCTTCCCCTCAATTCCAGCCCGCCCCCTGCCTCCTCCCCCTCAATTCCCGCCTGCCTGCCTCCCCCCCTCAATTCCCGCCCGCCTGCCTCCCCCTCAATTCCCGCCCGCCTGCCTCCCCCTCAATTCCTGCCCGTCCCCTGCCTCCCCCCCTCAATTCCCGCCCGCCTGCCTCCCCCTCAATTCCCGCCCGCCTGCCTCCCCCTCAATTCCCGCCCGTCCCCTGCCTCCCCCCCTCAATTCGCGCCTGTCCCTTGCCTCCCCCCTCAATTCGCACTCGCCCCCTACCTCCCCCCTCAAATTGCGCATGCCCTCTGCCCTCTGCCGCCCACTGGACGTCCGATACGCCACCGTCCGATACGCCACCGTCCGATATGCCATGTGGCGTATTGGACACGTATCTGTGCCGTGTCCATGCTTCCTTGCCCGCCGCGCCTCACCTGCCGCGCCTCACCCGCCTGCGTCTCGCCTGAAGCGAGACATTTTTCCCGGGAGTGGTGGCACCTGAACTTTAGTCGTGCCTCAGGCACGCCTTTCATAACTATGATACTAACTAATGTCTTCTTGGATATCTCCTTACAATTCATTTATAATTAACACAAAAATATAAAGTTTGAATAGTAATCCTTAGTGTAACCTCATATATATTGAAAACTCATGAATGACTCAAATTAATCTAACTATGATAATTACTATCACATATGTGTTCTTGATTAGTTTTGATACTCATTTCTTATATAATATTTATCAAATAAAGTCTTTTGATAATCTATCATTAGTTTCTCCCAATCAATAAATATAATACATAAATTTTTCTTATTTTTCTTAATTAATTATCAAACTGAGAGATAACCTCATAATAAATTTATCTGATATAAATCCAAATTAATTCTCTGATATTTAATTGCTCTTCTTAGTTTGTGTTTGATTAATTTTTTTTTAAATTTTATAGTTACTCATAAGTTTAATATATTGATAGATATTATAATCTTGAACATCTTATTTATTCTTATAATTATAATTATAATAGTTTGTATTCATTCATCTAACATCTTTTTTGTCTGAATGATCTTTTTAAACAATACAGTAAATTATATCATGTCTTAGTTTCTCTCCAAAATATCATATATAAATAGGATGGGTCTATTATATATCCAAAAAAGGTCACTAGTTTTAAAGTTTTTGTAGTCTTTTTAAAATGGTTTGTTGTTATCCGAGATAATACAATATCTCAAACAAATTCATGAGTATCCTAGTATGACTAAGAAAAAACAAAAACAAAAAAAAAAAAAAAAAGAAAGCATATCAAAAATAAAATATTGAGTAATATATATTGTAATGATTCTTTCTATAAAAGGATTGAAAAATTTAAATCCACTTTCTCTACTAATCAACTTGTCTCAATATGAATTGTACATAACTGAAATATATTCGTTAATCAAGTATGCAAAAAAAATACCAATGCTAACATAAGTTGGGTGTTCTTATTATAAATAAAATAAAATAAAAAATTTCAATACTCTCCTTCAAACTAGTATTTACATATCACAAATACTCAATTTAGAGGAAAAGAAGGATATATATGATCCTCTAAACACTTTCATGTATATATCTACAATTTAATCATTTATAGATACATAAGTTATAGTTATTAGAACTATCATAAATTTTCTCATTTAAAAAATAATAATCAAACTCAATATAATATTGATGTTTGATATTTACAATTTAATCATAAGTAGATATCTATGGTCCACTAAACACTTCAAACTAGTATAGATATCTACCCTATTTTATGTTCAATTAGACCCATCCTAACTTAAATCCTTAGAATTGTCATGTCTAACCACCACAGTTTCAATATAATGTCAATGTTTGTTCATGTGTAGTGATTTATAGGGAATTACAATGTTTGTTGTGTCTTATCTCCTCACATCTCTTCCCTAAAGAAGTATGTGATATTATAGTCACTAAAAAGGATTTCAAAGGCATCCTATATTTGATAAAAATTGTTGACATATCACTTATATGCAGAAGAATAGCAGGGAGGTGCCAATGAGGTGCCCCTATTAGTACATTTGATTTTATAACAATGAATGCTGTTTAAGAAGATAAAAAAAACTCAAATTTAGAAGTAGTGCTTTCAAAAAAAAAAAGGCACACTGATGTCTTATTTAGTTATTGTATTAAGCATCTCCATGGTAAAGTCGAATTCATTCACCAAATGATCCCTAACTAACATTAGGCATCAAATATAGTCAGTCAAACAACTCCCTCCCTCCCTCTTATGTGACTCACCACCATTTTTTAGACACATCAGGTAGCAAACAATTCAACAAAAAAGATTATATTTTATCATCAAGACAAGATTGTATTCATGCTTATTTATTGATTTTTTATTTGTTTCAGATAACATAACTCCAACGAACAAAGAAAGCCATGCTTTCTAAAATACATATTCATAATATCATATAATATTTATAATAATTTTTAAAAATAAAAAATATATCTTCTAATTATATTTACTTATTAATACATTATTGATTTACTATTCATGAAATAGAATATAATACTTTCATTGTCAACAAAAGAATCTAACATAGATATATTACATTTCAACAAAATTGTACATTAGATTTAAAAAAAATTAGACCTATTAACTAACATAAAATAATGAAATTCTTATACATTACAAGACATGATAAAAAATTTTGCAAAAACCCAAAAAACATCTAATGAGTAGTTTTAATTTTAATCTGACTTTCCTATTAAGTTTATAATATAACATACATTATACATCTAATATAAAAAATTTCATTTATTAAACTTTTTTTAATAGTGCTTATGAATAAATTTAATTCACACAAATATTTACAATATTATGAAAGATGATATTCAATATTTTATTTTGAATTTTATATTTCTAAAAATTATGATCATATTTATAATATAACAGATTAATCATAAAAATAAAATACCAAACAAAACTTTAACAATTTGTTTTTTAGTGTTCAGCTTGAATCAATATAATGGAATTAGACGTTTATCAATTGTCATAGTCTGCAACCATGTTACAATTCCTAAATCCTAAACACACATATTATTTTACAACCAACATTATCTATGACAATTTTTTACAAATGGTGCCATATTCAAGGAAGCACGGACACGGCTCCCTACAGCCGTATCCACATGTCCGACACGTGGACACGTGGACACGACACGAACACGACATGGATACGTGTCCGATACACCACGTGGCGTATCATTGCACAATCCGTATCCGATACACCAAGTGGCGTATCGGATGATTGCGTCGGTAGCCGTATCCATGTCTATAGTGTCCGACATCCGACGACGTCGGGTGACCAACATCGCCGCATGGGCGACGTTGGCCACCAGCAAGAGGCGGGCGTGATTTGAGGGAGAGGCAGAAGCAGGAGCAATTTGAGGGGAGAGGAAGGGGCGGCGTGATTTGAGGAGAGAGGCAGGGGCGGCGAGAATTGAGGGGAGAGGCAGGGGCGGCGAGAATTGAGGGGAGAGGCAGGGGCAGAAGTGTTTGAGGGGGAGGCAGGGGCGGGCGTATTTGAGGAGGAAGCAGAGGCAAGCATATTTGGGTGAGGATGTGGCATAAAATAAAATATTTTTATAAAATAAAATAAAATAAAATATTTTTATTTTATAAAATAAACAATATATATTTATTTTATATAATAAAATATTTTAATTTAATTTAATTTAATGAATTTTATAAAATACATAATATTTATCATTAATAATTTTTATTTTTATTTTTTTTTATCATGTCATATCCTAGCCGTATACGTATCCTAGTTTTTTAGAATTTGCCGTGTCCCCGTATTCTGCCATGTCGTATCCCCGTGTCCGTGTCCGTGCTTCTTATGCCCTATTGACTGCCATGAAATCCACTATCATCACTAGGAAATAACACCAAGACAACCAAAACACATCATCAGATGTCAGACGACCTCCAAAGACAAAATCAACCCAAAATACCCACAAAACATGTGTATATGAATGTTATAGTGTGGTGGCACTATTTTTGACGCCTAAAACTATTGGCAATTATTATCACTGGTATCGTCAGAGGGTGGTCCTATCACTCAATCACCCCAACTCCATCATCCCATTGGCAGAAAAACCTTCTCCAATATTAAATACAAACTTTTGAATATATGGTTCAAGTTAGCAAAGAGAAAAAAAAATAGAAAGCAAGAGGTAAATAGTTAAAACCAAAAAATAAAATTTATTAAAAATGAAAAATAATTTTTCAGAATACAATATAGATCATATATATATATATCAAATTTGGGGCAGCCCACAAATACAGTACTCCCAAACAATAAAAAAGAAATACAGTAATTGAAAATTAAACCAAAATTCAACATCCTCTTCAAGTTAATGTATATTGTATACATATCACAAATCCTTAGTTTGGAATAGATTACAATAATATAAAGATATCAACTAGGTTAGGCAACTAAACCTAACTCAAGGCAGCGAGACATAACACAAAAATGTCATTCCAAGCCCGACAAGGCACGGTCCAAAGCAATGCTTGGATCTACCTCATGTCATCCCATAACATGACTCATGTCATGCTGTGTCAGAGCAACATGGGCCTTATGCCGTCCAATAACACGGCTCATGTCGTGTTGTGTCAGGGCAACATGAGTCTCATTCCATCCAAGGCAAGACCCACATGCATAGCATGGCAAACACAAAATGTGACACAACCCAAAGTGTCTACCATGGCTCGTACCTCATTTTCAAAAATGCAATTATTATTAAATGGCTATATTTTCATCATTTCTGATAGGACAATGACAGCTCACTGTTTTGTAGGCAACATTTAATTAGAAAGGTCAAGTGAGATGGGTGGCATGTGCACGACATGAGGCGAGACTCAAAATAACCATATCAGGCCTGACACGACACTATCCAAAATCATACCTGGATAGTGGTTGTGTTAGAATGTGGCATGTCTCATGTCATGCGGGACAGAGGCCAACCGTGCCTCATGTTCGGCTAGGCACGATATATATGCATGACCCATTGTCATGGTCCATGCAAGCACAGAAAACAAGACATGGAGCATGGGGCCTAGGGCCTGGGGCCTAGGCATGGGTCATGAGTTTTTTTTAACCACCTCCCCCTCCCTTTGCTCGTTATGTAAACATAACATTCAAGAATTACTTGTAGCCTGCCCAAACAAAGACAACGACATGGACAAACCTGCCACTATCATTGTCGGTAAAAAAAAATTTATATATCTTTTTTTCTAGCCATCAAATTTACTTTCAATAGCTATTGGACAAAAATTCAATGAATATCAAAATTCTACCCATTATATATAATAATAAAATTAAAAAATATATATTTTAATGTAAAAAATGTTCAATAAATATAAAATATAATTTTTGAAATATTTATTAATTTCTTTTCTTTTCCTTGTCCCATTTATGCACTCTTTCATTTTTAATTTTCCTCTTTTCATTCTTTACTTAACAATCTACTTTGATACTAGTTTAGAAATATAGATGAACTGTTACACATATAAAGTTATATTGTTATTGTACATATTTAATTTCTATTTATTAATTTGTGTTCAAATTTAAAAAAAAATTATAAATTTTTTTAAAAAAATAAATAATAATTTTAATAATAATGATTTTGAACTAAGTATAGATAATAATTACAACTTAAATTTGACCGAAAAATCTAAGATTAAAACTAAATTCTCTTTAATTATCTTGACCCATTTATTTTAAAAACTAAAAAGTATGCAAATTTTAATAGTATGAACTTACTTTAATATAATTATAAATAAAAAATTTAAAAAATATCAAATAAAAATCAACACAATATATATATTATAATAAAATATATACATGTAGGAATACTAGTAGCACTGATCACTTTAATAGATATATCAATCAATACATCAAAAAATATAGTATATTAAATTTCATGTAAACCAAACTAAATAGAAAGACCTTTGAAATTAGATCAGCTTTAATTTCATTGATCTCATTTATTTACTATAATGACTTTGTGAGATAATATATGATCAAATTAATTATTATCATATATCTTTCAATTAAATTTATAGAGGATCTTAAAATAGTCAGTATTATACAAAGATGGTTTCAATTTACTTATCATAGAATTTCCAAATCCACTAGAATGAATTATAAAATAAAATATTATAAATTAAAAAAATAATTAATAATTAATAATTCTAAAAAATATAGTGTAGTATCCAATATCTAAACTAGTCACGATGATACGTTATTAGCATATTACACCACTCACTTTGTCAATTATAAATAGAAATTTCATTAAAAAATTTTTAAAATTTCTTGAAATTCTCCAACCCTAACATGATTCTGTCATATATGAGTGTATGAAGAGAATTTTTAGGAAACATAATATTCAGAATAAAATCTTAAAAATTATATTTGATAATTCTTTTAATAATAATATTATCATTAATATGTTTATCATGATCATTAGACACGAACTATTAAATAAAATTTTTCACATTAAGTATATATGTTATGTAATTAACCTAATAATATAAGTAAGAATACTAATTATTTCTCACAAATTAAAAAAAAATAAGAAATTTACTAAATTATATTTAAAATTTAATAGAAAATATGAGTTTAATAGTCTATGTTTATTAGTAGGCCTAAAAAAATTTCAAATAGATGTAAGACATCATTAAAATTATAGTACATGATATTAGAATCATGTGCTGGCTACAAATATATAATATCCAACTATATCAATAATAAGAATAACAAACTTATTATGATATAGAAATTATTTTTATAAAATATCTAAAACTTTTTTATGATATAATGAATAAGTAATCATTTGTGTATCTCACTATTTACATTGTACTTAGGTACACATACAATATTAATAATATATTTAGTAAATATAAAATATATTACATTTAGTATCATAGATGTTGAGATAAAAACAAAATATTTAAATACTAGTCTTCTATTCCAATTATGTATTACTTGGATACTTGTATGAATTATAAGATTAAGATAAAATAGATAAAAAATATATTAAGATACATTTATACATGTATAAACCAAATAAATAAACAAGAACATTATTAGATTTATAAAAAATTAAATTATATATTTACATATTATGATACTAAGTATAAAAGTAATTATAGAGAAACTTCAAGTACAAATATGAATACCATATTCAAAGATAATTATTTTTTCATTTAGTTAGCTAGGATAAAATGATGAAATGTTCTATTGAATAAGAGTGAATCATTATTTCATCTTATCACATGATAATAATAAAATTTGAATATTTTAAATTGATAAAAATCATACAAAATCACATATCACGTGCTATATAAGATGATATATAATCTACTGACATATCCGATATAAGGCATAATATCAAAGTCTATTTTTTTGACTACCAATATTTATTTTAGACAAAAGATCTAAATTATGATTAGGTATCATAGAAACTCTTACAAAATTGAGAGACTGAGAATATTCATAATTAAGTATTATAAGATAAGGCGAAAGAATTACTAATAAATAATGACTAATAGAACATTGAGGATATTAAGACTAGCACTAATACTTATTTCAAAATCATATATAATGCTATTGATCTGCATCTATACTACCAAACTACAAACATGAACATATCATAGCTATTAGAAGATTTGCATGTAAAATGTGATGCATATTTTTTTACTTATAAACTATATTTATTTTATCATGTTCTTTAACAAATTTTTGTTGTTTATGTTTCATAATTTTTTATTAGTTTATTATTTATAATTTTAAATTATATTATTTTTTTCATGTGATATTTTAAGCTAAATATTATTTAAATTTATTTTAAATTTTATTAAATTAATTAGTTTAATTTACTAATTTATAATTTAGTGCTATTTTTATTATTTTCATATTTTATTTTTTTTAAATTTTTTTTTTTTATTTTTTTCAAATTTTTTTAATTGAGCTTTTTGGCCACCCATAACCGGCACGATCAGGCATGACCTAGAACTAACCCAGCATAAAAGTGTAGGTAGCAAAACAATCAGTCCATAATGGACTGACCTTTAATGAATCCATGTCGACAAGATATGATATGAGAACTCATCTTGTGTCGTGCCTACCTAACCGGGCCACAAAAAATTGGGTCAAGTCATACTGACATGATTCATTTGACACCTCTATATTTAATATTAAAAAATAAAATATAATTATAAATCATAGTCATTAAATTTTTTCCAATGGCTAAGGGACAAAAATATAATGACTATTAGATTTGTATCTTCAAAAAAATAAAAAAAAATAAAAAAAATTAAATAATTTTATCTTAATGTTAATTGAATATTATCATAAATAGTAGTGATTCTTTATTATTTTCTTAAAAATTTAAAAATTTAAAAAACTACTTATATACTACAACACTAAGTATGATAGTATTTATAGCTAGACTCCAAGTCCGGACATGGATAGTATATTTAGAGATGATGACTTCTCTATTCAATTAGAAAGAGAAAAATGACAAGGTAAACTATTAAATATGAGTGAGTTATTTCGGTATTTAAATACTAATTAATGTTCAATTTTATCATATAATGATATCAATAACCATAATATTTTATAAAAATAATAATCATATAAATCTATCCATCTCGATATCGAGCATAGTATTAGAGTCTTTTTTTTATTACAGTCAATATCATTTCAAATAGGAGAATGAGACTACGACTAAATAACATTGAGATACTAATATACATAAATGATTATAAGAATTCGAGGTTGAGTATCCAAAATCAGACTGAAAAAAAGAGCAAACAAGTTGATGGCTTTAAAAATATTCGGCCTACTGCTAGTGATATCATCTGACGCTTGCATGATATTGTTTATTTGCATACTTACACCAATTTACATTGATATTGAGTTTGATTATGATTGATGATTGTTATAATATGCACTTGAATACTTGTGTTATTTTATTTTTTGTTAGATTGGATGATTGATTTTTTTTTGTTATTTTTTATTAATAATTTTATTAATAATTTTATTTTATTATGATTTGTAATTCATATGAATTATGAATTAATATCGTAATGATAATTCTAATTCATAATGGATAAGTTAAAATTTTTAATTTGCAAAATTAGTATTTAAAAATTAAAATCATAAATTAATCGACAGTCGACTAGGCTGGCAACGGGCTACGGACAACCTCCAAACATGACTCGGCATGATCCAACCCGAACATGCCAAGAACCACGCCTGCCTGGTCGTGCCATGATGGCATTAATCAAGCCATGTAGTGCCCATCATAGCACGATGGCCCGACTGGGCCACCAAAAAATAAATCATGTCAGCATGACACAACCTATTTGACACATTTATAAATCTACCAAAGATAATCTAGAAAGAGATTAACTATACTAATTACATATGTTATCACATTAATTTAAGAAAATATATAAATCCTCCAAGGTTATTCATTTAAAACTATGTCTGAAGATATTTTTTGAGATGCCTAATTCTTAACTCGTCATCTCACATAATTAAAATAATATTTATATAGATAATCAACAAAACCATTTTATCATTATGACTCATCCAATAAAATAAAAAAAATATCAATAACACATATAATCCAGACAACATGACTACACATGAAAACCACAAAAAAAGCTCTCATTGACTATTTTATGACATATAATATATTCTACAATCTACAAACTATACTTAATTATCTAGCTTGGAACTCAGGTTGTTACTCTATATATGCCTCCTCAACAAGGTCACCATTAAAAAATATATTCTTCATGTCTAATTAGTGTATCCTCTACTTATAAAATACTGCAAGGAAAATAAAAATCTACAATGAGATTATCTTGACCGCTAAAATAAAGTATCCTATTAATATATACCAAATATATATATTTATCTCCATGCTATAAGTCTCACATTAAGACAACATACCTTTTCATCTAGATCGATCTTCTTAATGAATATCTACACACAACAAACAATAACCTTTTCTAAAGATCATTGTATTAATTACTAAGTCTCATTAGAGCTAATAGCATACATATCTTTCATCATTATATGTTATCATTCTAGATGAGATAACATGTCATAAGGAGAATGGAGACTCTTATTTTTAGTACAATCAAAATAAATAATAAAAAAAATAAAAGAATTAATAAAATTAGAGTACAACAAAACCTGTGAAATTGAATACTGAATATGATTCATATATCCCTTTCAAAAAATAATAAAAAAAACAAAATTAGATTAACTAACTACAAGATCATATGATTCGTTGGTAGGCTCATTTCTAGTATATAAAGGTGTAGCATATCTCTCTTTCTCCTAGTATAAATTATATGTCTTGGGCAATCAAGTCTCATGGTTTCCGACTTAATATGAGTTTGTATTAGTAAAAACTCATAAACTACTATATAATATAAGTATGAATGAGATCTGTCTACTTGGGATGCATCATTTTTTTTAGATTCAATATGATCTAAATTTATTATTAACTATTTCTACTAATTAGTGATTTAGAGCAAATCTATAAGTAAAATAAAAAGTATAATATATCTAGGTAAAATAATTAGATTTACATTTTTTAGACTCATTAAAAAATAAGTCATAATAAAAAAAATTAATATTCGTATTAAATAAAATTCTACCTCTATAATTAAAAACACATGTACCCTTATTATGTATTAAAGTATTCAAAAAAATATAACTCAAGATTCTAAATATTTAAAAAGATATACACTTAAAAACAACAAAAGATGACATCCAAATAATGAGATAAAAGTATTGATTAAAACCACATCTCCTTAAAAATATTTTGAAATATTTTTTTTCATATATGAATATCATAATCATCTTAATCAAATATTTATTTTTCATTTCAATAATCACATTCTATTAAAATCTATAAGTATCAGCAATAAAAAGTCTAATATATATTCTTATAATTTATATAATAAGTGTTTAATCAGTCTAATATTTTTATATATTATCACTTTTTAATTTTTTAATATTTCAATTGGATTATAATTTTAATATTTCATGAAAAGTCTAAAAAATAGAAAAACATGAAAATTATCATGAAAACCTCTCAAGTTGTCATCAATAAAAATTATCAGATACTAAAATATTTCTCTAATTGAATCTCTATTAGATCCTTATTTATCTAAGTATATTAGATTGAATAAGTCTCTACTAAAACCAAACTAATATATAAGATAAGAATCTATGATAAGTTTTTCTAATTGAAATATCTCATACTCTAAGATTTACATACTTTTAAGACTATAATAATATATTATTAACTTGATCAATAATAGATGACCAAGTTGAAAATATACAGGTAATAGGTCCAAAACACTCAAACGTCGAGACAAAAACAACTTAATTTTTCATTAGCCTCTCTCAGAGTGTTTCGATCCTGCAAATAAATATCAATAAAAATAAATATAAAATCATAATTAAATTATCATGAAAGACAATTCATATAAAATAAATTAATAGAACAAACATGAATAAACATAATATGAGAAAGTAACAAAAAATTAAATTGAATAATATCATATTCAATAACTTTGGAATATTTATTATTGACTATAATAATATTTTCAGAATAAAAAAATATATAAAAAAGAGATAAGATTGTCAATGAAGTAAATATTTGCTCGTATAATAATAATCCAAGAGTCTATAATACAAGTACAAGTTAAATGAGTAGTGATATCAAAAAAAATAAAATTATCTACTATTACCTAAAAAACTTAATGATCTACTACTACCTGAAAAAACAAAATGATCTACTACTACCTAAAAGAACAAAATGATCTACTACCTAGAAAAATAGAATGATTTACTACTACCTAAAATAACCAATGATGCTAAAATAACTTGTAATATAAAAATTTTATATGTTTCTATCTAGTAAGTATTATGATAAATGAAGTCTATGATAATTCATAAATAGCTTTGTTTATCAATATATCTCTCTCATAACTATATAAATCTCTAGATCTTCTCTCTAAAAATAATATCCAATAATTATTTATGATATAATTTATTCTCGTATAATGAGTATATAAAACAGAGACTCCTTCAATTATATATATTAAAAAAATCCATAATGATTCCTCCAAAAAATAAAATTATATCAAACCCTAATTTTTATCAAACTAAATTAGAATTTAATCTCTCCCCCTTTTTTACTTATAGCAATAAGGACCCAATTAGGATTTTTGCCTCACACCACCATGCTCGTTACCATTAACACCATCATGTGCGCCACCACACACATCACCACTCACCTATGCACTACATAAATTGTTATGCGCACAATAAAAAACATACACCAACACTATGCACCATAGTCCTCACCTTGTGCATGCTTTCATAGTCCTCGCCTTGCACGTGCTTTCATTGTGCATGCTTTTGATGTGTACTATGCTGGTACAATATACATACTTTCTCTCTCTATAATTTTGAAATTCACTCTGATATCAGAGTACAAATTGAGATGCAAAAAAATTAAATAAACTTATATAAGAAACACATATTAAATACACTTATATAATGAACAAATAATTTGAACAATCAATAAGTCGAGTGCTCATATCAAATAAATAAAAAGAAACAAATTAAATAAAAATAACAATAATAATCTTTACATCATATATTATTATGCATTTTAACTAATTTTATAATTAGAAAAGCATTGTTCATAATAAATATAAGTTCTTTGATACAATTTTATATTTATTTATACATTGTATTCATGTTATTTATTCATGACCAATAATGTGTATTTTTCATTATAATATTTATATTAAAAAATTGAAAATAATTTTTAGAAAATGAAATAATCTTCAAAATAACCTTTTCTAAATTTCCTATGAAGATAAAAGTTTTTCATTTTCTAAGAAAAAAAAACACTATCATATATAAATGAAACCTTATTATCCAAAACAAATCTAAACATATAACCAATTTGATTTGTTGTCTAATGTTAACGCTTGTGAAGATTGGTTGTGCTCTACCCCTAGCTCTAAACAAACACTGACCAAATGCTTGATAGTTTGATCGGCAAGATGTTGAATATGTACTTCCTTAAAAGTTACAAGTTCGATCCCCATGAACTATCATTAAATCATTGGGACATGAAACTGCATCCATTGAGGTACAAGTGGTTTGAATCTAGCCCAATTACGCCAGGCACTAAGGGATTCCACCTATTTTTTAAAAAAAGAAAAAAACTTCTAAACAAACATTGTGGTGGTAAGAACAAAGTATTTCCACTAACAATCCTCTATTATATTTAGAGTCGTCTTATTTCACTCCAATACAACAATATGTGACATATCTCATCTCCAATTGCTTCCAATCTAATGTACATTCAATTTACTGTGTGTTGTATTATGAACTTTCAGATATTTGATATTTTTTCTACGAGGTGAAACATTATGTTGTGTGAATTGGAAATAGAAAACAAATCATACAAAGATAATGCAACAAAAACGAAACCTACCTCAATTACAGCATAAATGAATTTCAACGATGCATTGACACAAACAATAATCCCAACACTCCCAACATTCACCCCTTAAATCCTAACAGGAGTGCCGGCAGATATTTCACAGGCTCGCACCAGCTGAAACGTGGCAGTGTATTTCCTGAGCGGAGAGCGAAACCAAGACCGTTTAACCAAGCCACGTTGAGTGCAAGCTAGAGTGCACCTGAAACGATACACAACCCAACTCCGCCATACCAAATACTGCTCCTACCAGACCCGAAATTGCTGAGCAGCTGCTTCAACACTTGCCACGTGGGCCCTGAGAAACGATCTGCCTAGGGTTGTCAACCGTTTGACCAATCCAATTGACTAATATTAAATTTAATCTGGGTAAAATTAAATCCAATTTTAATAAAATAAAAATCATTTTTAATTTTTATTATTTAAATTAATGTTTTGTTTTGTTTTTATTTTTTTTTTTGATAAGTAATATGTGTTTTGTTTTTTTTTTTTTTATTGCTCATTGCTGTCATATTTTTAAAATTTATGTGTATGATGTAAAGTTTTGGAAATAAAATAATATTTCTTATTTTATTTTCTACAAATTGGAGCTATAGAAATAAAACGATAAATATCAAATTAAAAAAATAAAAATTGAATAGAAAGAAAAAGGTGGCATGTGAAACAAATAAATTAAAAAAGAATAATTAAAAAAAAAACTTTAGTTTTTATGTTTTGGGATCACAAAATAAAAAGGGAGAATTATATTTTGGGGTGTTTCCCCAAAAATTTTTAAGATTTAAAAACTAAAATTTTGATATTTTTTAAAAAGTCACAAAACTAAAAATAAATTAAAAATAAGTGCACCCAAATTCCTAAGTCATAGACTACCTTCTCTCATGCCCCTAGCCCCTCCCTCTCCCTCACCACTAGCACTCGCCCCTCCCTCGTCCTCGTCCCTAGCCCTCGCCCCTCCCTTGCCCACGCCCTCGTCCCTCACCCTTGCCCACGCCCCCCCCCCCCTCTCCCCTCACTCATGCCCCTCGCCCACGCCTCTCGCCCCTCTTTTCTCGCCCATCTGCCCTCACCTCTTGCTCCTCTCCCCCCATCCCTTCTTTCCCCATTTGTCTCCACGAGCTTCTTCGTGGAGTTCCATCAAGCTTCAATGAGGTCGACGTGGAGCTCCGCCGGACTCTTGGAGCTTGACCTAGAGCTCCGTCAAACTAGACCGAGCTCGTCGTCAAGCTCTCAGTCGAGTTCCAGGATAAATCTGTTATTTTATTTTTTAAATAAAACCTATAAACCACTAAATGACTAAATACTAAAATGACTAACTCCTAAACCCCGAAGCCCATAAATACTTAAAACATTAAATTAGTATAGTCTAAATAATAAATCTGTTATTTTATTTTTTAAATAAAACCTATAAACCACTAAATGACTAAATACTAAAATGACCAACTCCTAAACCCCGAAGCCCATAAATACTTAAAACATTAAATTAGTATAGTCTATATAATAAAACCTATAAATCACTATATTACTAAATGACTAAATAAAACCTATAAATCTGTTATTTTATTTTTATTTTTATTTTTATTTTTTATTTTAATTTTTTTTTATTTTTTATTTTTTTTTTATTTTATTTTTATTTTATTTTTATTTTATTTTTATTTTATTTTTTATTTTATTTTTATTTTATTTTTATTTTATTTTTATTTTATTTTTTATTTTATTTTTATTTTATTTTTATTTTATTTTTATTTTATTTTTATTTTATTTTTATTTTATTTTTTATTTTATTTTATTTTTTTTTAAACCTATAAACCTAAAAACTAATAAATATTTCTATAAAATTATATTTGTCGCCCTCATAACTTATTTTGTAAAAATATTTCTATAAAATTAAACTAATAAATAATTAAAATGAATATTTAAATTATAATAAATTGAAATAAATATTAAATTTACTAATTATTAATTAATATATAGCGTTTTAATGGTTTATGTATTTAGCTATTATGAGGTTCAGTAGTTTAATGATTTAACTGTGTATGCATTTAGTAGTTTATAGGTTTTATTAAAAAAATAAAATAACAAAATATTTATTTTTATTAATTTTTCATATTTTCAAAGGTTATAAACTTTGAAAATATGATAATTTTTAAATTATTTTCAAAAGTAAATTTAATATTTAATTATAATAATCATTGTATTTATATGTCATATAAATTCGATATAAACAATTTTATTGATAAATATTCTAATAATAATCAAAAAATAGATAAATAATCTATTTTTAATATGATAGATATCAATTAAAATATATTTTTAAAACCTAAAATGATTCAGAAGCAAAACAAAATATATACTATAAAATAATTTTTTGTTTTGAATTTTTTTTTCTTTTAAAAAGTTTATCAATATTTTTTTGATAAAAAATAATTTATATTAATTATATTTGTCTAACCATAATTTATTTTGTAATTAATATTTATATAAAAATAAACAAATAAATAATTAAAATGAATATTTAAAATTATAATGAAAAAGAAATAAGATTTATTATTTATTATTTAGGGTATACCGGTTTAATTTAAATTAGATCTCTCTCACTAATAATTTATTTTGCAATTAATATTTCTATAATAATAAACTGTTAAATAATTAAAATAAAAATTTAAAATTATACTGAATAAAAATTAAAATGAAATTTATGATTTATTATTAATGTATACTAGTTTAATAGTTTAAGTATTTAGAGGTTTTATCGTTTAGGAGTTTAGCGATTTATGTTTTAAGGTATTTAGTGGTTTATAGGTTTTATTTAGACAATGAAATAACAAAAAAAAATTTGTACTTTTTTCTCATTTTCGTAGGTTATAACTTTTGAAAAAATAATAATATTTAAAATTTTTTGAAATATGAATACAATCTTTATTTATAATAATATTAATAATTATATATCATATAAATTCAATATAAACAATTTTATTGATAGATATTATAATAATGATCAAAAATTAAATCAATAAACTAATAATAATAAGATAGAGATTAATTAATAAATATTTACAAGACCCAAATTGATTCAAAATTAAAGTACAATATATTACTGGATAATAATTTGTAATTTTAAAATTTTTATTTCTTTTATAAGCGTATATAATTTTTTGATTAAATATAAATTATTTAAATTATATTTGTGGCGCTCATAATTTATTTTGTAGTAAATATTTCTATAAAAATAAACTAATAAATAATTAAAATGAATATTTAAAATTATAATAAATTGAAAAAAAATTAGATTTATTAATTATTAACTAGTTTATAGCGGTTTAATGGTTTATGTATTTAGGCATTAGGGGGTTTATGAGTTTACTGATTTAACTGTGTATGCATTTAGTAGTTTATAGGTTTTATTTAAAAACTAAAATAACTAAAAAATTATTTTTATTATTTTTTGATATTTTCAAAGGTTATAACCTTTGAAAATATAATAATTTTTTAATTTTTTTTTCAAAAGTGAATACAATAATTAGTTATAATAATCATTATATTTATATATCATATAAATTCAATATAAACAATTTTAATGATAAATATTCTAATAATAATCAAAAAATAAATTAATAATCTATTATTAATTAGATATATATTAATCAAAATATAATTACAAAACCTAAAATGATCCAGAAGCAAAGCAAAATATATTACTATATATTAATTTTTTGTTTTGAAAATTATTTTTCTTTTAAAAAGTTTATCTATATTATTTTGATGAAAAATAATTTATATAAATTATATTTGTGTAACTCATAATTTATTTTGTAATTAATATTTATATAAAATATTATATAAATATTTTATATAATAAAACACTAAATGACTAAATACTAAAATGACTAACTCCTAAACCCCGAAGCCCATAAATACTTAAAACATTAAATTAGTATAGTCTAAATAATAAATCATAAATCTCATTTTTATTAGTATTCATCATAATTTTAAATATTCATTTTAATTATTTATCAGTTTATTTTTATAGATATATTAATTATTAAATAAATTATTAGTGAGACAGATATAATTTAAATAATTTATTTTTCAACAAAAAAAAATATATGCTTAGAAAAAAGAGGCAAAATTTTAAAAATAAAAAATTATTATTTAGTAATATATCTTATTTTGATTTTGAATCATTTTAGATTTTACAATTATATTTTAATTTATATCATTCTTATTAATACTAGTTTATTAATTTATTTATTGATCATTATTATAATATATATTAATAAAATTATTTATATTTAGTTTACATTATATATAATTATTGAGATTATTATAACTAAATATTATATTCACATTTAAAAAAAATTAAAAATTATTATATTTTCGAAGGTTACAACCTTCGAAAATTAATAAAAAAATCAAAAAATTAAATTTTTTGTTTTTTCATTCTTTAAATAAAAAATATAAATCACTAAAGGTCAAAACACTTAAATCACTAAACTCATAAACCACAAAACAACTAAATACTTAAATTATTAAACCGGTATATCCTAATATAATAAATAATAAATCTAAATTTTATTTGAATTCATTATAATTCTAAATATTCATTTTAACTATTTATTAGTTTATTATTATAGAATTATAAATTATAAAATAAATAATAAGTAAGACAAATATAATTTAAATAATTTATTTTTAATAACAAAAATATAAACTTATAAAAAAAGCAAAATATTAAAAAAAATTATTATTTTGTAATATATTTTACTTTGATTTTGAATAAATTTATATTTTGCAAATATATTTTAAATAATATCTATCTTATTAATAATAGTTTATTAATTTATTTTTTGATCGTTATTATAATATCTATTAATATAATTATTTATATTGAATTTAAATGACTTATAATTATTAAGATTATTATAACTAAATATTATATTTACATTTGAAAAAAATTTAGAAATTATTATATTTTCAAAGGTTATAACCTTCAAATATTAGAAAAAATAATAAAAATAAATTTTTTGTAATATCATTGTTTAAATAAAACTTATAAACCACTAAATGCCTAAACACTTAAATTTCTAAACTCTTAAACACAAAAGCACCTAAATAATTAAAACAACAAACTAGTTAATCTTACATATAATTTAATTAATTTATTAAAATATTAATCACAAAATAAATTATGAGTGATACAAATATAATTTAAATAATTTATTTTTCATCAAAAAAAATATAGTCTTATAAAAAGAAGCAAAAACTAAGAAACAAAAATTATTATTTAGTAATAAATTTTAATTTGATTTTGAATAATTTTAGGTTTTGCAATTATATTTTAATTTATATCTATCATATTAATAATAGCATATTAATTTTTTTTTTGATAATTGATAACATATCTATCAATAAAATTGTTTATATTTAGTTTATATTATATATAATTATAATGATTATTATTACTAATTATTGTATTCACATTTTTAAAAAATTTTAAAATTATTATATTTTCAAAGGTTATAACCTTTGAAAATGTGAGAAAATATCAAAAATAATTTTTATTTGTTATTTCATTGTCTAAATAAAACCTATAAACCACTAAATCCCTAAACACTTAAATCAATAACTACTAAATCTTGAAAACCCTAAATAGATAATGCTTTTAAACATTATACCCTAAATAATAAATAATAAATCTCAATATTAATTTTTTCATTATAATTTTAAATTTCCATTTTAATTATTTATTCGTTTATTTTTAAATAAATATTAATTACAAAATAAATTATGAGTTAGACAAATATAATTTATATAAATTATTTTTCATCAAAAAATATAGATAAACATATAAAAAGAAGAAAAAATTTAAGAACAAAAATTTATTATATAGTAATATATTTTACTTTCCTTCTGAATCATTTTAGGTTTTGTAATTTTATTTTAATTGATATCTATCTTATTAATAATAGATTATAAATTTATTTTTTGATCATTATTAGAATATTTATCAATATAATTATTTATATTGAATTTATATGATAAATAAATATAATGATTTTTATAACTAAATATTGAATTCACTTTTCAAAAAAATTAAAAAATTATTATATTTTCAAAGGTTATAACCTTTGAAAATATCAAAAAATAATAAAAATAAATTTTTTGTTATTTTATTTTTTAAATAAAACCTATAAACTACTAAATGCATACATAGTTAAATCAGTAAACTCATAAACCCTGTAATGCCTGAATACATAAACCATTAAACCACTATATACTACTTAATAATAAGTAAATCTAATTTTTATGTCTATTTATTATAATTTTAAATATTCATTTTAATTATTAATAGTTTATTTTTATAGAAATATTTATTACAAAATAAATTATGACTGCGACAAATATAATTTAAATAATTTATTTGTAATCAAAAAAATATATATACGCTTATAAAAGAAGTAAAAATTTAAAAATTAAAAATTATTATCCAGTAATATATTTTACTTTAAATTTGAATCAATTTGGGTTTTGTAAATATTTTTTAATTATTTCTATCTTATTATTAATAGTTTATTAATTTAATTTTTGATAATTATTATAATATCCATCAATAAAATTATTTATAGTGAATTTATATGAAATATAATTATTAATATTATTATAACATATGATTGTATTCACATTTCAAAAAATTTTAAATATTATTATATTTTCAAAGGTTATAACCTATGAAAATGAGAAAAAATTATCAATTTTTTTTTGTTATTTTATTGTTTAAATAAAACCTATAAACTACTAAATGCCTCAAAACATAAATCGCTAAACTCATAAACGACAAAGCCTCTAAATACTTGAACCATTAAACTTGTATGCATTAATAATAAATCATAAATCTCATTTTAATTTTTATTTAGTATAATTTTAAATTTTTATTATAATTATTTATCAGTTTATTCTTATAGAAATATTAATTATAAAATAAATTATTAGTGAGACAGATCTATTTTTAAATTGAACCGGTGTACCATAAATAATAAAGTATACATCTCATTTTTTTTATTATAATTTTAAATATTCAAATTTTATTATTTATTTGTTTATTTTTATATAAATATTAATTACAAAATAAATTATGAGTTACACAAATATAATTTATATAAATTATTTTTCATCAAAATAATATAGATAAACTTTTTAAAAGAAAAATAATTTTCAAAACAAAAAATTAATATATAGTAATATATTTTGCTTTGCTTCTGGATCATTTTAGGTTTTGTAATTATATTTTGATTAATATCTATCTAATTAATAATAGATTATTAATTTATTTTTTGATTATTATTAGAATATTTATCATTAAAATTGTTTATATTGAATTTATATGATATATAGAAATAATGATTATTATAACTACGTATTGAATTCACTTTTGAAAAAAATTTAAAAATTATTATATTTTCAAAGGCTATAACCTTTGAAAATATCAAAAAATAATAAAAATAAATTTTTTGTTATTTTATTTTTTAAATAAAACCTATAAACTACTAAATTCATACACAGTTAAATCTAAAACTCCTAGACCCCGTAATGCCTGAATACATAAACCATTAAAATGATATATACTCCTTAATAATTAGTAAATTTAATATTTATTTCAATTTATTAAAATTTTAAATATTCATTTTAATTATTTATTAGTTTATTTTTATAGAAATATTTATTGCAAAATAAATTATAAGTACGACAAATATAATTTAAATAATTTATTTTTAAGCAAAAAAAAAATATACGCTTATAAAAGAAGTAAAAATTTAAAAATTAAAAATTATTATCTAGTATTATATTTTACTTTAATTTTGAATCAATTTGGGTTTCGTAAATATTTTTTAATTAATTTCTATCTTATTATTAATAGTTTATTAATTTAATTTTTGATCATTATTATAATATCTATCAATAAAATTGTTTATATTGAATTTATATGATATATAATTATTAATATTATTATAATTAAATATTTTATTCACATTTCAAAAAATTTTAAATATTATTATATTTTCAAAGGTTATAACCTATGAAAAAAATAAAAAAGTACAAAATAATTTTTTGTTATTTTATTGTTTAAATAAAACCTATAAACTACTAAATGTCTAAAAACATAAATCACTAAACTCCTAAATGACAAAACCTCTAAATATATAAACCATTAAATTGATATACATTAATAATAAATCATAAATATCATTTTAATTTGTATTCAGTATAATTTTAAATTTTTATTTTAATTACTTATCAGTTTATTTTTATAGAAATATTAATTACAAAATAAATTATTAGTGAGACAGATCTAATTTAAATTATTCTAGTATACCCTAAATAATAAATATTAAATCCCAATATTATTTATTTCATTATAATTTAAAATATTTTTTTAATTAGTTATTTGTTTATTTTATATAAATATTAATTTTTCAATATTAAAAAGATTGAGAGATAGAAAGAATGACAGATATATAGATAATAAGATTGTAGATAGCCTAAAATATAAATAGATTGATAAAAAAAGATAGATAAAGAGATAGACTAAAGATGGATAGATAGAGACTTATATAGATAAAGTGATAGATAGTTAGATAGACAGTCAAATAGATAAAAAATTATTTAAACAGATATATAGATACATAAATACACATGTAGATAGATAGATATATAGATAGATAGATAGATCAATTTTTCAATAAATATAATATTGGGATATAGATAAACAATTAACAGATACATAGATAGCTTAATATATATATATATATATAGACTTATATATAAATGGATAAACAAATAGACAGATAAATAGATATACATATAGACAAAAAGATATATAGAAAGAGAGAAAGATAGAATATAATCAGAAAGAAAGATAGATAGATATATATAGATCTATACACACGCACACACACACACACACATATAACAATATATAAAATTACATAGATATATTGATTGATAGATAAATTAATAGATAAACAATTAGATAGATTCATACATAGATTGATATATAGACAGATAGATAAATATATAGACAGATAGATAGACAGATAGTTAGATAAACAAATAAATATTTTGACAGATAGATAAATAGACAGATAAAATGATAGACAAATAGATAGTTAAAAAAATAAATAGATAGATAGCTAGATTGACAGATATATAGATTCACAAATAGATAGATAGATAAACAGATAGAAAGATATATAAATAGAAAGAATGATTGACAAATTCATATATGGATAGATAGACTATTAGATTGATAGACAAATAGACAGACTAACTAACTAATAGATAGATAGATAGACAAATAGATTACACAGATTGGCAGATAGACAAATATTCAGGCACATAGATATAAAGATATTCAAATATATAGATAGATAGATAGACAATTAAATAGATAGATAGATATACAAATACACATATCGAAGATAAATAGATAGACAAATAAATAGATAGACTGATAGACAAATAGACTTATAGCCAGATAGATAAATAAATAGATATATAGATAGACAGACAGACAGACAGATAACCAAATAAATAGACATATACACAAAAAGTCAGAGAGAGCTAGATAGATAGATACATAGATAAATATATAGACTGATAGAGCGATAGGTTATAGACAAATAAAGAGATTGACAGATAGACAGATAAATAGATAGATAAAAAGATAGATAGATATACAGATAAAAAGATTGATAGATTGATATATAGATAGATAGAAATAATGATAGACATGTAATAGATAGTGAGTTGGACAAGTATATAGATAGACACAAAAAGAAAGATAGATAGATAGACAGATAGAAATATAAACATATAGATAGTTTGATTGATTTATAGTTAGATAGTTAGATAGATAGATATATAGAAAGATAGATAGACAAATAGATATATAGATAGACACACTAATATACACAGACAGATTCAAAGATTGAAAGATGACAAAATAGAAACAAATATAGATTGATTGACAGATATATTGAGAGACTGATAGAGATAGAAAAATAGAGAAATAGATATATAGACAGATAGATAGATAATTAGATAGATAGAAAGATAGTTCGAGATATAAACATATTTAAATATTGACAAATATATAGATAAATAGATAGATAGGTATACAGATCGACATCTATAAAGATATCAGTTAGATATATAGATACACAAATTCACAGATAGATAGAAAGATAGATAAATAGATAGATATATAGACATATATATAGATAGATATATAGATATATTGTTAGATAGATATATTTATAGGTATATATATATATATATAGACAAATAAAAACATAGATAGATAGTCTTGTAGGCAGGTAGGCAAATAGACTTGTAGTCATATAGACAAATAGAAAGATATATAATTACAAAGATAAACAAATTGATAAATAGATAAATAGACAGATAGTTAGATAGATAGATAGAAAGATTGACAGATAGATTGATACAAATATTGATAAATAGATAGATAGAAATAAAGATAGATAGACATATAATAAGTTAGATGGATTAATATATAAATATATATATACATATATATATATATACACATACATATATATATATATATATATATATATATATATATATATATGTACACACACACACAAATAGATAGATAGATAGATAGGCATATAGATATATGTATAGATGGACAAATAGACATATAGATAGATGCATAGATAGACAGAAAGATAGTTAAACAAATAGAAAGATAGACATATATACACATAGAAAGTTAGATATTTAGATAGATAGACAGATAGATATATAGACACAAAGATAGATTGATAGACAAACAGACAAACAGATAGATAGATAGATCAACCTATTGATAGATATATGTATAGATTGAAAGAAAGTTAGGTAATAGATTGATAGACACATTAATAAATTGATAGAAAGACAGATTGTCAGCTATATAGATTGACATATAGATTGAAAGATAGTTAAATAGATAGAAAGATAGATAAATACACAAATTGATATATAGATATACCTATATACAAATAGATAGATAAATGGATAGATCAAAAATTAGATAAATATACAGATAAAAAGATAAAAAGATAGATAGATAGACAAATATACAAATTGATAGATAGACATATACACACTTAAACATATAACCAAATATATTAATAGATAGATAGATAGATAAACATATAGAATAATAGATAGATAAACAGATAGATAGAATAAAAATTGTCAGATAAATAGATAGATAGACAGATAGTACATAGATAGAAAGACATATATACATATAAAAAAATATACAGACAGAAGGATTGATAGATAAATAGATAGGTAGAGAGATAGACAATTAGAAAAATAGTCATATACATAGATAGACATGTATATAGATAATTAGAGAGAGATATACTAATAGATAGATATATAGATACAATGATAGACAGAGAGATAGATTTATAGTTGTCAAATAAAAAAATAGATAGACAGATAGCCAGACATATAGATAGATAGATAGATAGATGCACAAATAGACACATAGCCAGATAGATAGGTAGAAAGATATCTAAATAGTTAGATAAATACAGATCTAATTGTTTATCTATCTATCCCCGAAGCCCCGAAGCCTATAAACCACTAAATGACTAAATAAAACCTATTTTTAGAACATGATTTTAAATAAAACCTATAAACCACTAAATGACTAAATGACTCCTGGAGAAGCACCCCAAACTTAAAAAGATAGGTAGATAGATAAGTTTCAAACTTAAAAAGATAAGTTTATAGGTTTTTAGTATTTAGTCATTTAGTGGTTTTTAGAACATGGTTTATAGGTTTATAGGTTTTAATATTTTGGTGATTTTTTTTCAAACTTAAAAAGATATTAAGTTTCAAATTCTTAAATTTTTCTGGGGAAGCACCACAAAACATAATTTTCCCAAATAAAAATATTTACTTAGGTCCCTTTCTAAAATTTTTTTAAAAAAATTGTCATAAAACATACAATCTTAATGTTTTGGTAATCAAAATCAAAAAATTGGGTTTTCAAATTTTTAGAACATGATTTTTAGGTTCGAAACTTGATTTTTCATTTGGAAAACTATGTTTTTTAAAAAAATACTAAGTAATTTTTGAATTCAAAAACCACTCATTTGTATAAAAAAACACTAAAAATTACTTTTCATTTCGAAAAGAGGTTTCATTTTTTTTCAACTTGTTTATGTATATACTTAATATAAAAACATGTGTGTGTGTGTGTGTGTGTGTGAGCCTTTATATAAACATATATTGTAGATTATATAAACACGTATAGTAATAGTAATGTGTGTGTGTGTGTGTGCATGTGTGTGCACATCTCTATATATAAACATATATAGTAATATGTGTGTGTGTGTGTGTTTGTGTGTGTATCACTACAAGAAAGAAACCAATTAGAAATAAAAATTATAGATGTCCAATTCTGTTTTTAAAATTAGGAATAAAATTGAAACATATTAGAAATGAAAATAAATTCTTTTTGAAAAAATTAGAAATACAAAAAAAATTGTTATTATTAAAAGGCACGAATTAATTGACAATATATGAAAATATAATTAGAAAATAGAAACAAAAATAAAGATAGAAATTGAAATGGTTTAGCATTCCATCACTAATATGACACACAGTAGTGGATGGATTAGCTTACTTGGTATTTAGCAACAGAAAATTCTATTTCGAGATTTATTAGGTATTGAAAATTATAAGATATAAGAATAATGCAATGAATATTAATTATGTTTCAATTTGTTTTGAAATGAAATCTTGATCCATTTCTAAATTTGGCGAAGAAAATGAATACCATCGCTAAATGTGAAACATCTAGGGAGTACATTGTTTTTGAACATTAAAAATTTCAGCAATGGAATATATTTATGTCACTTAATTAGAAATGGAAATTCATTCCATCGATAAATAATGTTAATTAATTTTTTGAATAAAACTTTGTCATTAAAAAAAAGTTAGGATTTGGCCCAAATTTTTTTGATTGTGTTCATCCATTATGTGTTCGAGCTTATTTTCCTCCATTTTGTATTTGTCACCCTACTCAGCTATCATTAAGGTATACAATTTGATATTTTTATTTTTCCCATTTATACTCTAAATGAGGTATATAATTTTTGTGTATTTTGTTGTTACTTATAGTTTTTTTCATGTTTACATCATCATTAGTTATCTCTTATTATTTTTATGATTTTTTATCATGTTAATTAATAAAATTTATATTTCTTATTTTTTACATATACTTAACAATGTAGACTTAGTATTAAATTTATATACTATGCTTACTTGGATTTGTTCACTTTGCATGTTACCTAATTAGCTAGTTAATTAAATTTATATATATTCAATTTTTCAAGGTTAAAACGTAATCACAATAAAAAACTTTAAAAATTGAGAGAGTTGGTTTTAAATTTTTGAAGGTATGTATTTCGTATGTTAAAATAGAAGGTATGTAACTTTTATAATGAACATATATATATATATATATTAAAAATTTTGAAGGTATGCAACTCTAACAATGAATAATTTATATATATATTAACAATTTTGAAGGTTGAAACATAATAATAATGAATAACTTTAAAAATTTTGAAGGTATGCAATTGATGGTTGAAACATAACAATAATGAATAACTTAAAAAAAAGAACCTCAATTCAAAATTTATATAGTTGCTTTATCTACACTTCACTAAATGTGGAATCCAATAAATAATATCTCACATTATTTGATATTTTTAAAAAATGCATATATTACATCTCACAACTAGTAGATGACTATTTATACTATATGCGCATATAGACATATTAATATGCATTGACATTGTGAATTTTTGGAGGATTTCTATTACTTAAAATTTTGTTGTCAAAATAGTTAGTACATATTTTTAATTTTAAAAGTATCAATTATTATAGAATCTCAATTTGCTAAGATCAAAGAAGCACAAGAACACTTAATCCTAATGGAATATCACATATTAGAATTCACGTTATTACTTTTTAATGGTTTAATTAACCCTGAATTTAATAAAATATCAAATTGTTCATTTTATTAAACCCAAATGAAAAAAAAATTAATTTTTTAAAAGATTACTATTTTCACACATCTGAAGAGTAAATATTTGATCCTAAACATATTTTTTATATTGTGATCTTTTATATATAAACAAAATGGAAAACATGTTTCTAGCACATTCACAACCTTTTTATTTATGCTTAATTTATGCAATTTTATACTATATAGGTATATATCAAAAATTTAGTTTTATGTATGTGAGAAAAATACAACTAAAGGCTATTTGAAAATATATAAGAGATTAAAGAAACCCCTTACCCCATTTTAATGCAAACTTACCTATTAATAATGTGACTACAATATTTTTATGATATTATGTAATATCTTAAATATGTTAATACATCTTTATTACAAATAAGTCACTATCTACATTAACATAATTCAAAATACATTTGTGTTACGTGTTATGAGAATGAAAAATATATGACATGATCATCAATGGATAAATGTCAGACTAAAAGATAGTTTTTTGACTAATGAGTTTGTAGGGGAGATTGAGGAATTTATTGGCTTTGCTGAAAAATATCCCAAATTTATGGATGAAACAACAATAAGTTGCCCATGTAATGACCATAAATATCAGAATTATAGTTTCCAAGTTATGGACACAATATAATTTTATCTTATAAAAAATGGATGTGTTAAAGACTATTATGTTTAGAATAAACATGAAGAAATAATTATCACACAGACAACAAAACATTATATATATATATATATATATATGGAAGTGTCGAATCAAATATTTCAATAGAATATGACAATCCCAATGAAGTATTTGAAGCAATGTTGAAGAATATTATTGGTCATTCCTTCAATCTAGATATTACTAATAATATCCCAAAATCATCAGCAATATAATTTTATGAAATTCTGAAAGCATTAGAAGAAGAGATTTGGTCAGGTAATCCATAAGGCTATTCAAAGTTATCGACGACTGCCAGACTCTTGAATTTAAAGGTAAAACATTATTTTTCAAAAATATATTTTAATGAAATGTGAGAGTTGTTATCTAAATTATTACCAAAGTATAACATAATGACAAATAAATTTTAAAACACAAAGAAGTTAATGTGAGGATTGAGTTTTCCAGTAGAAAAAATATATTTTTGCATTAATGGTTGTATGATATATTGAAGCATAAAGAGTGAAGAAATCGCTTGTAGTTTATATAGTTATCCACAATAAAAAGAAATATTGCATGTAAAAGGTAGAAAACAAATATTCTTCATAAGAAGATATATTAGTTTTCATTGAATCCTTATCTACAAAGATTATTTGCATTTGAATCCATTACTAATGATAGCACAAAGAGCATATTATTGAAGAATACATGATGTAACATTGCTCAAATTCTTCATCTTGAAATATTTTTGATGATAGTCATCTATATTTTGCAGATAAAAGTAGAATTATTAGATTATAGTTGTGCATAGATGAATTCTAGCCATTTGGAAAAACAAGGCAATAATACTCTTCATGGCTAGTGATTATTACACCGTATAATTTACCACCATGGATATGCATGAAAGATGAGTACATATTTTTGTGTCTTATCATGTCTAGTCTGAGAAACCCAAAAGAAAAGTTGGATGTTTTTTTTCTACCCCAGATTGTAGAGCTAAAAAATTTATGAGAGCATGGTATGAAAACATATGATATATTTAGAAAGTAGAACTTTCAAATATAAGCAACACTTGTGTTGACTATAAGTGATTTTCCTGCATATTCAATATTATTAGTGTTGGGATTTCGGGTAGAATATCCAATCTAATTGGAACATATACACATAGGAATTTATAATTTTTATCCATTAACCCACCAAGGATCACATGTATTTAATAAAAACATGAAGGAAGTGTAAATGAAACTTACCTCTTGTAGATCGATTCGTCAAGCCTTCAAAGTATTCATCTTGGTTTATTTGGATCTTCAAAGGTGCTATCTTTCTGAAAAAATGACTATCCTCTATAAGTATCCACACACGAACAAATAATAATGATCTTGTTGAATGCTAGTTTAGATTCATCTTCTTAAAATGAAAGAGTTTCTCTCTGTTTTATAAAAGAAAACTCATTGCATCAAATATGTATCACATATATATATACAACTCTGCTAGGGTTTTAGTCATACATGAATTTAATTATACATTTAAAACTCTTTTAAATAATAACAACTTAAATTAAAATCATTAAAAATCCCTTTTAAATGAATTTATTCATTAAAACTCATGTTCAATGTAACAAATTAATTATTTATTTAAATCATGAATTAAAACTTTCTCAAAATTAAATTTGAATTTAAATAATAACTAAATATTATTTGTGATTTGAAATAATCTCATCATTTTAAATTACTATAGAGAGTGAAAAACCATAACTATTATTATTCATTCTTAATGCGTGACCTTATAGGTTCAATTAACATTGATAGTAGTCCTAAATCACATTTTGATCCTACAAGTCATAAGTGGCCTCTAGCAAGATAATATAACTACCCAAGTTAAATGAAAAGCTCATGAACCGAGACAACCTTAATATAGCTAATGACATAATCTTTTTGTCTTATGATACTTTGATAGAATTTAAGGCATGGACAAAGTCAATATTTTATCATTCTATCTTTGATTACTCAAAACCCAATTAGACTGACTAAACAAATGATATTGATCTCTATAAATTCATTTGAGCACATGCATGCATTTCGCAGTCTAAATTATCGAGAGGACCCATAAATATCTCTCTTATAATAAGAGGGACAAAGTCCATCTTATCACTCATATCTCGCTACATAATTTTTATTATGTTCAAGTACAACCTTTATAGTCATTTGATTAAAGATGATATTTAATTATATCAAAACACAATATTCCTTATGTTGAGAATTATAGTGATCTCAGATCAAAGGATTTAATAACATTACTATTAGAGATTAACTTATGACATTGATCCATGTATTAATTCTCAAGATGTGTCTAATATTTGTTCTCAACAACTAAATATAAATTTGATTTGTATTTCATACACATATTCATCCAATAAATATCAATCAAATTTTATACTAATCTTAATTCATTATTGTTCCCATAATAATAACCGATTATGGATATTTAGAATAATTTAAGTATTATTCAAGGATATTATATATAATAAACATGCAAATCATAATAATAAGTAATTCTCACAAATAGTCAAAATACCATGTCCATACAATAGCCTAGAGCACTAGTACTAATAGTTAGGATAAAGTACTATAGAGTAATTAGCCTGTCCTTACTGCATGGAGGACTCTGATGTATTTTCTCTGAACAATAGAGGAAAGACTTCTTGGTTTGATAATCACTATAGGTTCTTACATATAGAACATCCATTTTGTATGAATATTGATGTATTTAATAAAGACCATATAGTTGTAAAAGATGTACCACCTTTGAGGTCAGGTTCCAAAATATTAGATATAATTAAAAGATATGAGTTCAAAATATTACATATATTGATGCAGATTGTATTAATGTGAAAATTTCAAAGAATTATCATTATAGTTGGAAGAAACAAAGTATCTTTTGGGATTTACCTTTTTGTAAACCCAACCTAATTAGGCATAAATTAGATGTGATGCACATTGAGAAGAACTTCTATTATAAAATTTTTGTACTATTATGAATGTGTAAAGAAAAAAAAAATAATACCAAATTAAGAGAGGATATGAAAGAGTTATGTTCATATCTAAAGTTACATAGGGATGAATCAACAAATTAATTTTCTAAGGCTTGTTATAGTCTTGACAATGATGCAAATAAAGCTTTGTTAAAATGGCTGATATAGCTCATGTTCCCTAATGGATATGCATCTAACATGGAAAGATATATTGATATGAAGAAGCATATATTTAATTGGGATGAAAAGCTATGATTTCCATGTATTCATGCCAAGGCTAATACCCATAACATTCCATGAATTACTTCTAGAAAATATTTGAGAAGCATTGACTAAAATACATATTTTTTTAAGAATCTCACTTATAATGTCATAACAAACAAAGAAATGAAGTAATTACAAAATGACATACTCATAATTATATGTAGACGTGAGCATATTTTTCATCCTAGCTTTTTAATTCCATTTAACACTTATGGTCCACATATTTTATGAATCCATGATATAGGCCCTATGCAATACAAATAGATATAACCATTTGAAAGGTTATATAATTTTTATTTATTAATCTAAAAATTTAAATGTATCAAATGAATAAATTTTATTCTAATGAAGATATTTTTCAGATATTTTTAGAAAATTGAAAAATAATATTTGAAATAAAACTAAAGTTAAATGATCAATATGTAATGGCTACTTGGTTGAAGAAGCATTGACATTTTGCATGCACTACTTTCGATCACAATTATATAATATGCATAATAAAATGTCACCAAATAATAATTATTATCTGAAGGATGTATTAGAAGAAGTTGATATATTTTCCATTTTCACCCAAGTGTGTTGAAAATATGGTAGAGCAAAATCAAGATATTTTTTGGATGACCAAGAGTATCATGCTGTACACACATATATCTTATTGAACTATGAAAAAGTTATACCTTATAATGAGTAAGATTTATAATTATTTTAGATTATCATTTCTTTGTCATGGTAAGTGATATACCTTTTTTTATTATTAAAAATATTTGGAATGTTATTTTTGTTGAATTTATGCTAAGGAATTAAGGCAAAGAGTACCGCGTATTGATGATATTTCCATGTAAAGCTTGACAAATATTTCTCAATTTGGTTTGAAAAATGTATTGGTATATAACTTATCATTCTTGCTTCTAAAAATTAACATGCAACATAATATAAGTATGATTCTTTATATTTATTTTTTTAGGTATAATTTTCATCATCAAATATATGTAATAGACAAATAAATGATCTTACAAAAGTGTTATTAAGAAGTTTACAGATGTATCTCATACATTATGTAAATACATATAAATTTCATATTTTGAAACATAGTTGAAATAGTGTTGTACTGAACAATGGTGTATGCCTCAAGGGGTCTAATTCTATTGAATATAATATTAATTTTCATGATTAACTAATTGAAATTCTACACATGAAGTATCTTATTTTACTAATTAAAAGGATAATTTTGTTTAAGTGTGAATGATTTGATCCTATTCCAAACTTGGGTAGTAGTTTTCATCATAGATACAACCTTGTGGATTCGCACCATAAAAATATTATCCTAAGTATGAGTCATTCATTATTGTAGTGCAAGCAAAACAAATATGTTATATCATTTATCCAACCAAAAGAAAAAATCATTGTGGCTAGTGGATTATATATAAAATAAAACTTAGATCAGCTACGAAATTTATTGAAAAGAATATTATTGTAATATAATCGTGTGCATTTTTATTTCAAGAAAATAATATGGAACTTCATCCAATCAATCTTATGGCATACGATGAACTTCAAATATTATTTGGTGAAGATGAAAATAATTTGGACATTGATAATGACCATGTTGAATAAGACAATGAATATGAATTAATTGCATAATCAGATGAGGCTGAATATGTAGATGAAGATGATTTGTTAGAAATTTCTAATGATGAGCAGACATTTATTGACTTCCATGTTATGGTCTTTTTGCTTATTTTGTAGATGTTATAATTTGGGTGTTAAATGAAAAAAAAATTTGCATTTGTGAATGTCATTATGTTTATTATTATGGTTTGTTATAATAACATTTTCATTATGTGTTTTTATTGTCTTTGTATTTTTTTTTTTGATGTTTATATAACTTGAATTAGGTATGAGAAGTAACAATTCAAGTGGCCAAGCATCTCAATTGTGGGCAAGGGTACATGAAGTCAACTAACAGTTCATTGAGGAGGAATTCAATATTTTTCAGTGACGACATCACTATAAACATCTTTTCACATTCTCCTATACGTATAGAGGATATGTTGGTATCACCTCATCATAAGACACATGGATTGACTATCACTCATATTCCATCTTCTTCTCATTTTGCATTGGAATGTATTGTTAGATCTATCTCACATATCAATAGAGGCCCATGTGTTTGTACTACGACATTGATAACAACTAGATATTAATAATCCATAGTTTGAAATTGCATGCCAAATTATCAAAAAATCTTCATTCAGCCCATAATTGATAATAAACAGTACATAGCTTTTAGAAATTTACTACATACATGCATTATCATTTTTTATTATTTTCATTTATAAAAAATTTAAATAACAACTATGAATAAAAATATAAGTAAATGATTAAGATTAAAATATGATAATTTTTATTTAATAACAATTTATGATGTTTCTACTTATTGAATATTATAATTGAGAATTAAAATAATATTTTCATTAGGAAGCTTTGGATAAGAAATAAAAAAGAATAAACTATTAATTTAGTAGCAGAAATATGAGTGTATTTTGTTGATATGTATATGTACATGTTGATGTTAAATTATTTATAGGTTTATTTCTTCTACTTATCATATAACTAAGAAGATAATTAAAGAGAAACTAATTGTGGATCATATAGAGTGGAGCAAAGTATTCAAAATTAAGAAAAAATATATTTGGGAAGAATTGGAAGTACAATTTTGATATATTTACTAGTAATTCAATTTGGTCTAATATTCTATGAAAATAATTGCATTATAATGTATCATTATTTTTTTATTTTTTACAAAAAAAAATAAATTGAATAATGCTTTGTTGATCTTGGTGAAGGATACATGGAAACATGTTGATAATGTCAAATACAATGACAAGTTTGGTAAATTAAAAAAATATGGTTAAGATGCAAAACTAAATAGTTTTTTTTTCTTAATGTTTGGATCAAATGGCGAGAATACTAGAATAGTGAGGAATTCAAGGTCTTGTCCTAGATTGCATCACACAATTATCGATCAGAGAAATAAGGTGAAGTATCAGGTACTTTGAAACATATTGGAGGTTCAAAGGCAACCTACCAATATTCAGTAGATTTGGTAAAATTATCTTTCCTAATTTATTATGATATGAACTTTGTGAATTTAAATGATAATAAATGTATGATAATATATCATGCATCTCATTATTAATTATTATTTATTTTTAGGAGACTAGATTGGGACATTCACCAACATAATTTGAGGTATTTATGCGAATGCGCAAGAAGAAGGATGAATCATTTATGGATAAGCAGTCAAATAATATTTAATATGAGTTTCTTAATTTCTACTTGTAGTGTCATATGTAAATTGTAATTAATGAAAGAAAATATTGTATAAAAAATTAAATTTTTGGCATTCAGAAGAAATAATATATAAATCAAGTATTTTTTTTACCATAACTGATGAGTTATCACATATGAACTCGTTAAATATAATGACTATCTTCATTTTTATATTAAGTTTTAGTAGGGTGTTGATAGTTTCATGTGTTGGTATAAATTTTATCTGAATATAGTAATAATGATTTATGTTGTATTCTAACAATTGTAGAAAGCTATTGAGAACATAGTTGTCATTGTTTCACAATTGATAGATCATTCTACAAAGATGTCATAGATTGATATTGAGCATATTTACCTTTAGGCTTTTGGAGTTGACCCAAAAAAAGGCTAGTGTTTGGTCTTGGTACCCATTCATTTACATTTTATTCAGGTTCTGTTTGGAGTTCTTCATCATCTTCTTCCAATTATAATAATTTATTTGATGAGAGATTATATGTGGAGATGCAGGAAATTTGTATTGCATTGAAAGGAAAAAATGAGAAGGTACAACAAAAGAATCAAGAGATTCAAAAGAAAATTAAAGAAATGAAAAAAATGAGAGGAAGAAAGAATGAAAAGAAAAGCGGAAAGAATGAAAAGAGAGGAATAAATAATAAAAAAGAGAGAAGAAAATGCAATAGAAGATTTTGAAGATAGAAAACAAAATTTGCAAGTTGGCAGAGACCTCATCAATTTTTTATCATTATAAAGAATATCCATCTATAGCTTTGGAAGATTAGAGGTGTCAAATAGGCCAGGTCAGACATTTTTTGGCCCAACTGGGATGGCGTGCTGTGCCAGACACAACACACTACAGTACCATGTCGTGCCTGGCACGACATGGTTTTTAAGAAGGCAGGCTTGGCATGGTCCATGGCCTAGAATCCACCCAGGTTTGAGTTTGTTTGGGCTGGGTCGGGCATAGTAGTTTGGGTCAGGTTGGGTATTTTTTTAAAAAAAAAATAGGGGTTCGGGCGACACACTTCCATGCCACCCTCACCCATCGGGCATGATGTTATGTCGCCAATCAGGCGTCGTTACATCCTCCCCCTATCGGGCATCATTTGGTGCAAGTTTTTGTGACGTGCCACATGCTTGGCATCCGTGCCATGCCTAGCACGACATGGCACGATTCATGCCGAGGGTCATCCATGCATGGGCCCAGACGCGGCACTGTAGCATGTCGTGCCAGGCCATGCATAGTTGAATTGTGTTGGGCTTAGGGTCAGGCCCAGGCCTCCTGGCCCATTTGACACATATAGTGGATGATACTCACCTCGATAAGGACTCGTAGTTGTTTGTGATGTTTTATTATTACTTTTTTTGCAATGAAAAATTGTGTGGTGAACTTTTGGTTTTTATGTTATTGTTTTTTGAAGTTATTAATGTTTACTGTAATTTATAGACTTTGATGTTTACTATTTGGTGTGTTACTCTATAGTGAAATGTGAATGCCATTGAATGAATAATAAGTACATGTACTTATAGGATTGTAGAGTATATGGGTTTTGTATGTATATGTATTGTTTATATAGCATACAAAAACTACAACATATGGGATATGTTCATTTTGTAGAAAATAGAAATGAAAATTTGCATTTCAAAATTCATGTATAATTTAGATACAGATCTTGAATTTCTATTTTATTCCATCACGATTTTAGTATCAAAATAAAAATGATATTTGAGATCCCGTTTCCATCACTAAAATTAGAAATGGAAATTTTCCATCCCACATTTTAGAAATGCCTATGCATTTTTTATTTCTAAAATTTAGAAAGGAGCATTTTAGAAATAGAATCTATTGAGATCGCTAATTCAACTTAACAATTGAATTAAAAATGGATTTGGTCATTTCTAATGTCATTTTTTTTCTTATAGTGTTATAATAGACTTTCATCCATATATCAATCTCATATGAATTGTATTAATAGTTTGAGTATTCAACAAGTGATAACCTATTTTAAGTATAGTAGATATTCATATTGTTAAATAAATTTACGTCCAAGATATATTTATTTAATTTATGTGTTACCACTAAGTCATTCAATATATATTATGTTGGACATAGAATGAAGGTTGTGGTATTATGCAATGATCTCTTGACTTATTAGCTTACTAGGTGGTTATCATCATTGAGTTGTTCTCAATGGTGGCCCCCTCGTAGTTATCCCATTCGTACATCACTATGAAGATAATAATTTATCTATGCATGAGGGTCATTTCTAATCTCATACCTTTTAGGTAGATTCCTTAATTTTTTTTTGATTATTACTTCATATGCACACTCTTATTCATTAGTCTCTATTATCATAAAGATCAATGATTGGTATAGTTTGTAAGTATTTACATTTTCGGCTTTGTAAGTGTCATACTAACATAATTAACATATGATTCCTTCAAGTTTCACTGATGAGAACCATATGAGTAAAGGAACTCACAAGGTCACAAGGGATGTCACCATCTTGCAAGTCATAACACACTTGCACATAAGGATTGTCTAGCACCATCCTCCTCAGTAATGATGTGACTATCATACTAAAGGTGGGTTCTTGGAATAATGTTCTTTATAATAGACATCCCAATTGAGAACTAGTCCCTCTGAGATGTGTACAATGGAATGATATATAAAAGTATTTATACTTTTAATTTTGTAAGTGTCAGACTCATGATGATTAACATATCAAAATTAAAACACCATATTCTATTGTAATAATCTACTTTTTTCTTACATATGTCACATGCATATGAAAATGAATTCAACAATAAATTCATTGAATCTCCTCTCCTCAATAAACTTCTTTTTACATAGTATGAAATACATTCATATCTGCTAAATGTTTATAACAAATGTCATCATGTGAACCCATGACTTTGGGTGATATTTTTGTAGTGCAGGATTATGTCTCTTCCTTGTTCCTCTAACTGCTTGTTTTCATGAGATTTTTCTTCAATACTTTTCTTCCTTCCATTATTTAGTCAACAAAAATGAGAGAATTAAGCTGTGTTGTCATGACATTGCTAGAAATTTAGAGATTTTATGTAGAGGTGTCAAATGGATCAGTAGTGCTTTCCTCCAACATAGCATAGTCTAGAACTATGCCTCGGGCCAGGTTGGGCTGCCCAATGACATGGTTCATGACGTGCTGGGTTGGCATGAGCCATGTCTCATTTAGGACAAGGCATGGCCCATGTGCCTGGCTCAGTGGCATGGTAAACTGACCTAGGTGGCCGCCCGATGGGGTCCCCTTTGGATGGTCACCTGGGCAGTCAAAATTTTTGTTCTAAGACAAATTCAACCACCCCATCATGGGGCAATACATTTTTTTAATACAATTGGTCACGTTGTCGGTTGTAATTGGCTGGCCACAAGTCAACTACCCATAAGCATTCAGCTATCAATGTCGTGCACTTTGTCGTGCTACTATCAGGTAATGGAGAAGAAGCATGACCAGTGCATCTTTGGATTTCAGCACAAATGAGCACAACAGTGCATTAGGCCATGCCCACCATGTCGTGTTAGGCTAGTGGAACATGCCACCGTGCATGCTGTGCATGACATGACATGGTGGAATGGCTGTATGATAGAGACACCTCTAATTTTTATCTTATACTCGAGAAGATAGATATATAAATATATTATTAAATGAGTCACACATTCAACACCTCTAATTTTATGTGAAGGAGATTAAGTGATAGATATTTATAGTCATGATTTGATAATTGAAAGTCATAACTTAATGAGTTTGTGTTTCTTCTATAAATTAAAAGTCATAGCATTATGGAAGTAGTATTTTCCAAGTCATTGCATTGCATCAAGATCAAAGTCATGGTTTTTCCATATAGCTTTTGTAATGCTTTTTTTTCTATAGCACAAATGTAGTGACTCTAAAAAGTTACCATGACCTTATCATCTATCTTTTTTGATGTTTTTCCTTCTATACTAAATTCATGGCTCTGAAAAGTCATCATGGCTTTGTCATGTAAATTCTGATGAGTTATTTCTTTTTGTAATACTAAAGGTATGACTCTGAAAACCTATCACGGCTTTGGGAAAACGATTCTGAATAGTAGTTGATTTTAATCTACTATTATTATGTGGGGGGGGGGGGGGGGTCTAAGTGTAAATATATACATATAACTTTATTCTCACAATAATCATATTTCATCACACAAGCAATACAAAATATTTGGGTTTCCTCTAAAGTAGTACTATATTTAATATCCATAGCTAGACCTTCAAAACTTCTTTCTTTTCATTAGAAATCTCCACTATCCATCTTAGCACTATATATCAATATTGGATGTTGGAAGAGTGATTTTTTCAATACCCTCGTCCATGAAAATATTTTTGATGGAGTTCCTATTCTTTGTTTTCTCTCATGCTTTGATATTAATGAGTGTCATGGCATTTTTAGCCTCTTACTCTCACTCCTATGAAACTTTCTCCATATCAGCCACTAAAATATCATGATTTACTTCATCTTCTTCTTATATAATTGATACCATATCTTTGATTTCCTCTTCAAATTTTTTTTACCACAAGTCTCCATACTAGCCATGGAAATTTCATCACCTACTTCAACTTCATCTTCTTTATTAATTTAGGTTATATCTTTGATTTCCTCTTCAAGTTTTTCTATCACGAGTATTTTCATATTAGCTACAAAAAGTCATCATTCATTTTGTCTTTTTACCTTGAATAATTGAGGATGTATCCTCAATTTTCTTTTCTAGAATTTTTAGCCATAACCAGTTCAATATTAGCTATAGGGATTTTTGATGCAATACTTTCTTTGAGCTTAAACCTATCTAAGATTTCATCTTTCCCATTCCATTGTCATAACATTTCATCCTCAGCATCATCGTCTCTTCTCAATTCTCTCAATGATTCTTAATGTTAGTTGTCCAATAAGATTTTGAATTTGGTTGAGATTCATATTATGTTATCTCTTCATAGATTTTATATCTCTAGTTTCTATAACTATCATCCAATTGATAATAGGATTGCTACTAGTCTCTAAAATGGTTCATATTAAAAGTTACTTTATTAACATGATAAATCTCATTATAATGATAGTTTAGGATGTTTTAACTCACTTTTATTGCATGTTTTCCAAAATGAATTTTGTTTACTTCATTCTAATCTTGTAGCTCCTTGAGTTTGTTACTTAAGTATTTGGAGAAATATTGACTATATATTCTTACTTTGTAGATTGGTGGCTAAAATAGAAAAAGAAACAAGCTAAAATCCAAAATACAACCATTCACTTTCAAACAAGTTAAAGAGACTTAGCAATTAGATTTGGAAAGATTAAATTGACTAAACAAACTAAATAATTCAAAATAATAGTGCTAAAATTTTACTATGACATTGTTACCTCACCTAATTTTATCGATTAGGTGATATCCCAAAAGGTCATTAATAAGAATATATCAACAATGTGACCTGAAAGTACATGGGTCATATAAGTAGTAAAATAGACTTTCATCTAGATATCGATCAAATAAGAATTATTTTGGTAGTTTAGTCAATCAATAATGAGACAACTCATTTTTAATAAAATTGATATTTGGATTATTAGATAATCTTAGGTCCCTAAGATTATTCATTTAATATATGTTATGATGTCTAAGTTACTCAACATATATTATGTTAGACATAAAATAAAGGTTGTAGTATTTTGTAAAAACTTTTTGCCCTAATAATATATAAGATTGTTATCGCCATTGAGCCATTCCTAATGGTGGTCCACTCATTGTTGCCCATTGGTATGTCACCACTAAAATAATAATTCATCCCTACTTAAGAGTCATTCACATTTCCATATTTTTCAGGCAACTTCATCTATATCCCTTGATGGTTGCATCACATGCATACTCTTATTACCTAACCTCACATGTCTTAAAGACTAAAGATTGACATAATTTGTATGTATTTAGACTTTAGGATTCATAAGCACCATACTTGCACAATTAACACTTACTTCCCTCAAAGTTCACCAATGGGAACCATATGTGTAAAAGAAACATAAAAGAATTTTCTTCACCATACTTGTAAGCACACACTCATGCATGTCTTGAGGATTACTTGTCTATCCTTTTTAGTGAGGATGTGACTCACACACTAAAGGTGAACCCCTAAAAAAATTGTATATAACATTCATCCCAATTTTAGCTTCATATAAATGGATTGACATATAAATGTATTCATATTTTTAGCTTCATAAGCATCATACTTGTGATAATTAATATACCTAAATTTTAGGTTCAATGTATAGGTCTATCTCATGCATTATAGTTATAAGTATTGTCATTTTCCTTGCTATCGTATGTGTGAGTGTGCCCTATGATTTACCTATCATCATCCACCTCTAGTAACTCATATAAACCTATCAATAGTTTAAACCATAGTTTAAATTATATTTAATCATTATCTATCAATATCCATGATATAAAATAAACAAACACATTCATTCTTAAATAAAACTCATTTGATATCATATATATTCTAATTACACAAATCCTAAACTCATGCTATTTTGGTATAAATTTCTATATCTATCCTAGAGAAGGTGGATATGAGAGTTATGCTCCCAACTCTATGGATTCTAATAAGTCTCACATTCCTTGCTTACCTATGGAACTCCTAGGGAAAGTAAAATTTGCCATTAGGGCTTGGTAGTTTCTTTGGCTTTGCTTGTTGTATAGAGAAAGAGGAAAAAAAAGAGAAAGATACCCTTGAATTTCTCTATCTTTTACTTTTATACTTAGATAATTTTTCATTACTAGAAGTAAGAAGTCATTACTTTCAAAAGAAAGTCATGATGCTTGAAACAACCATGACTTGGGATAAATTTCTCTATAACATAAAGTTGTGGCACTATGAAATGGCCACAAATTCATGTGTTTTCCTTCTTGTCTTTTAATAAAGAGTTGTGATATTGGGAAATAGCCACAGTATGGTGAATGACTTCTCATATTGATATATGGATGTGACATTATGATAAAGCCACAACATTGGTATTAGTCATTCTTGATTATTATATGGTCATGTCATTGTGAGATAGCATTTTCACTAAGGACTTGTACATCCAATGTACACGACACTAGAAAGTAGCCCAACATAATTTTTTCTTTTCATATGTCTTCAAGTGTCTATAGTGCTATGGATATTCATGACACTAGCTTTCTCTTCTCTCATATATCATATTTCCATGACACAATAAGAATGACAATTCTAGCAATTAGCTTGAGCATAAAAGTTATTGATTTACCTTTCTTTAAGGACAAGAGCTAGACATTTGAAAATAACCATACTTGAGTAATATCTTCTATAACATTTAGTATCTCAAAAGTCACAACTTAGAATAATAGTAATGCTTTTGGTCTGAGTAGTTTTGGCTATTTAACTTTATATAGCTCAAAAGTCATGACTTTGTAAAAAGGTCATGACTTTAACTTGAGACTATATAGCCATATTAAAGATGAAGTTGTTGCACTTGGACTTGAACATGACCTTAAACACTAGTTGGGTACTTAAGTTGCTATAGCATAGATTAAATTTTATGAGATAGGTATGACTATGACTGCATGTTAATTAATAATACAACCACTAAGAATATATTGTATAGTTGAATGATTGTGCCATGAGTTGGTAGGGTCGTGATCTATAAAGATTGTCAAGATCAATTAGATATTATTTTGGCTTATAATAAATGCTAAAAATATGCAAGATTTATTATTCCACACTATCGAATAAATACCTCCAAAAACTTATTGATTTTATGACTATTCATCAAAACTCACCAAAACTCCAAAGACATGAAATAATTCCAAAATTTTTTTATTCTATACCTAAACAACATCATAAAGTACCAAAATAACGATGAATATTCGATAGTTTGAACACCAAACATAACATTAGAAAAGAACCTTGACATTAGCATTAGTATCTTTTAATCATAATATTCCATGACATTAGAAAATGATCATGGCACTGAAAATTTCTCTTATGTGTATCATTTGACCGATGTGCTAAAAAATAGTCATGACATAACAATTAGTTTATCTTGTATTTCAAAAGGTCATGATACTATGGGTGGACATGAAACTAACCTTGACTTCTCTCATATATCATATCACTATGGTGCTGCAATGATGCTATGGTACTTGTAATTCGCCTAAACATAAAAATTATAATTTTACCTTCTTTTAAGGACAAAAGTCATATCTTTGGGGAATGGTTGTACTCGAGTCATACCTTATATAACATTTGGAGTCTTAAAAGTCATGGTAATGAATAATTAGCATGGCTTTTACTTGAACTTTTTACAATGTAATTTTTTATAGTTCAAAAGTTATAACTTTGTAAAAGAGATACAACTCTGACTTAAGACTACTTAGCCATATTAAAGATAAAGTTATAGTGCTAGGACATTGCCATAACTTTTAGTACTAATGGGGTACATAGTTACTATGACACGAAATTATTATCACAATCATTTAGATTTTTTTTTAAAAAGCTACAACTTCATGATAATATCATAACAACAAAAAATATGTTGCATAATGGAAGGATTGTGCTAACGTTTTGGTAGGATTGTGACATAAAAAGATTTCCACAACTAAGAATAATGGAAAATTAAACATCCATAAATATCGATTTTATGATTAAACATCAAAATCTACTAAAACTCTCAAGTCATAAAATTGATCCATAAATATATCATTTCCATACCTAGACATCATCACAAATAACTAAGATACATAAGAATATTTAATAATTTGAACATTAAACATCTTCTAGAAAGTGTGCTCCCCATAATATAGGATATCATATATTTTTATGGATCCGTCAGCTTTTTAGGAGTTTATGTTGGATGATAGTATTTTGCTTATCAGTCATGTTTGCTATTCCATATGTCTCAAACTTTCTCTTGTTACATATTATATCTTTTATGAACTTTATATAATTTGGTGTAAGAGATAATACTACGGTGAATGAAATATTAAATTTCAACTTTTGAAAGATAGTAAGAAATCTTTATAATTACTATATGACATATTGTTTACTCATTTGTATTGTCATTCTCTGCACATCCTTGTAATTATTACTTTGAGTAATCTACATCTCTTTCGCTCTTTCCTTTTCTTCATTTGTTATGGCTGAGGTGAGTTGGACCGTGAGTTCTATGGATATCGAGGCTTTGAAAAATATCATGACATTAGGTGCCATGGAGGATTATATCGTAACATTGAAAAGAGTCTTGATCTTATTAGTCACAACTTTCTCTTCTACTTTAGTTTTCCTTTTGGCTTTCTTTCATGCTTTTTATCCCTCTAAAACTTTGTCACTTATAAGTACGATGGACATGTACTTCTTTTCATCTGTATCATTATTTCTTGATAGTTTATTTACCACTCTTCTCCTTCATTGATAGTGCTAGTTGTCCAAGTTTACTTTTTAATAATCTTCCATTGGCACATTCATGTGTTCTAGCCTTATTTCAATATATTTAATCTGGTTCTCCTAAAGATTATTTCTTTTCTTTGTCTTTATAAGTAAGATTAGTATATTATCTTCAAGTAATTACTTTTCTACTCCTTTGAATCATTTTAATTAGATCTTGAGTCTCCTTGCATTTGATATCCCATTTAGTTATTCCCAATATTTATTTAACATTAACCCACATTCTACTATGCATTCTCATAACTCTCATATGATTTTTTTTTCAAGTTCGGATAGTTGTATGTGGGTCTAGGGCATTGTATTCTAGATTGAAATATGTACCTTTTTTCCACAAAAGGTTGGCTTATTCTACTTGATATGAGAGAGAATATACCATTTCCTACTGTTTGGAAAAAAAAAAAAATCTTTCAAGCTTAGATGTTTGCCCTTTTGTACTCCAAACTATTGAAAATTACATCAATCTTAGCTTTCATTATGGTTATAAGTCTATCTAACTCAAGTATTTTTTCTTTTTCTTCCAAAAACTCGATCATTTGAAGTTTGGTAGTTATTCTTTACTAACTTTTCAAATAGATAATACTTCCCCTGGTGACATTTTCATAAAAAAAACCCCTATGTTGTGTTAACCATGTGCCTCATCTATTTTCAACATATTGTAGAAAGTTTGAGCTTAGAATCACAATACAAATTT
>JAREIK010000722.1:0-152956 GCA_029783825.1 Sapria himalayana | reverse complement strand
GATTATAGTGTGCATAGATGAATTCTAGCCATTTGGGAAAAACAAGGCAATAATATCTTCATGGCTAGTGATTATTACACCGTATAATTTACCACCATGGATATGCATGAAAGATGAGTACATATTTTGTATCTTATCATGTCTAGTTGAGAAACCCAAAAGAAAAGTTGGATGTTTTTTTTCTACCCAGATTGTAGAGCTAAAAAATTTATGAGAGCATGGTATGAAAACATATGATATATTTAGAAAGTAGAACTTTCAAATATAAGCAACACTTGTGTGGACTATAAATGATTTTCCTGCATATTCAATATTATAGTGTTGGGATTTCGGGTAGAATATCCAATCTAATTGGAACATATACACATAGGAATTTATAATTTTTATCCATTAACCCACCAAGGATCACATGTATTTAATAAAAACATGAAGGAAGTGTAAATGAAACTTATTTTGTAGATTGATTCGTCAAGCCTTCAAAGTATTCATCTTGGTTTATTTGGATCTTCAAAGGTGTTATCTTTTTGAAAAAATGACCATCCTCTATAAGTATCCACACACGAACAATAATAATGATCTTGTTGAATGCTAGTTTAGATTCATCTTCTTAAAATGAAAGAGTTTCTCTCTGTTTTATAAAAGAAAACTCATTGCATCAAATATGTATCACATATATATATACAACTCTGCTAGGGTTTTAGTCATACATGAATTTAATTATACATTTAAAACTCTTTTAAATAATAACAACTTAAATTCAAATCATTAAAAATCCCTTTTAAATGAATTTATTCAGTAAAACCCATGTTCAATGTAACAAATTAATTATTTATTTAAATCATGAATTAAAACTTTCTCAAAATTAAATTTGAATTTATATAATAACTAAATATTATTTGTGATTTGAAATAATCTCATCATTTTAAATTAATATAGAGAGTGAAAAACCATAACTATTATTATTCATTCTTAATGCGTGACCTTATAGGTTCAATTAACATTGATAGTAGTCCTAAATCACATTTTGATCCTACAAGTCATAAGTGGCATCTAGCAGATATTATGACTACCAAAGTTAAATGAAAAACTCATGAACCGAGAAAACCTTAATATAGCTAATGACATAATCTTTTGTCTTATGATACCTTGATAGAATTTAAGGCATGGACAAAGTCAATATTTATCATTCTATCTTTTATTACTCAAAACCCAATTAGACTGACTAAACAAATGATATTGATCTCTATAAATTCATTTGAGCACATACATTCATTTCGCAGTCTAAATTATTGAGAGGACCCAGAAATATCTCTTATAATAAGAGGGACAAAGTCCATCTTAATCACTCATATCTCGCTACATAATTTTTATTATGTTCAAGTACAACATTTATAGTCATTTGATTAAAGATGATATTTAATTATATCAAAACACAATATTCCTTATGTTGAGAATTATAGTGATCTCAGATCAAATGATTTAATAACATTACTATTAGAGATTAACTTATAACATTGATCCATGTATTAATTCTCAAGATGGGTCTGTCTAATATTTGTTCTCAACAACTAAATATAAATTTGATTTGTATTTCATACACATATTCATCCCATAAATATCAATCAAATTTTATACTAATCTTAATTCATTATTGTTCCCATAATAATAACTGATTATGGATATTTAGAATAATTAAAGTATTATTCAAGGATATTATATATAATAAACATGTAAATCATAATAATAAGTAATTCTCACAAATAGTCAAAATATCATGTCCATACAATAGCCTAGAGAACTAGTACTAATAGTTAGGATAAAGTACTATAGAGTAATTAGCCTGTCCTTACTGCATGGAGGACTCTGATGTATTTTCTCTGAACAATAGAGGAAAGACTTCTTGGTTTGATAATCACCATAGGTTCTTACATATAGAACATCCATTTTGAATGAATATTGATGTATTTAATAAAAACCATATAGTTGTAAAAGATGTACCCCTTTGAGGTCAGGTTCTAAAATATTTGATATAATTAAAAGATATGGGTTCAAAATATTACATATATTGATGCAGATTGTATTAATGTGAAAATTTCAAAGAATTATCATTATAGTTGGAAGAAACAAAGTATCTTTTGGGATTTACCTTTTTGTTAACCCAACCTAATTAGGCATAAATTAGATGTGATGCACATTGAGAAGAACTTCTATTATAAAATTTTTGTACTATTATGAATGTGTAAAGAAAAAAAAGATAATACCAAATTAAGAGAGGATTTGAAAGAGTTATGTTCATATCTAGAGTTACATAGGGATGAATCAACAAATTAATTTTCTAAGGCTTGTTATAGTCTTGACAATGATGCAAATAAAGCTTTGTTAAAATGGCTGATATAGCTCATGTTCCCTAATGGATATGCATCTAACATGGAAAGATATATTGATATGAAGAAGCATACATTAATTGGGATGAAAAGCTATGATTTCCATGTATTCATGCCGAGGCTAATACCCATAACATTCCATGAATTACTTCTAGAAAATATTTGAGAAGCATTGACTAAAATACATATTTTTTTAAGAATCTCACTTATAATGTCATAACAAACAAAGAAATGAAGTTTTTACAAAATGACATACTCATAATTATATGTAGACGTGAGCATATTTTTCATCCTAGCTTTTTGATTCCATTTAACACTTATGGTCCACATATTTTATGAATCCATGATATAGGCCCTATGCAATACAAATAATATAATCATTTGAGAGGTTATATAATTTTTATTTATTAATCTAAAAATTTAATGTATCAAATGAATAAATTTTATTCTAATGAAGATATTTTTCAGATTTTTAGAAAAATGAAAAATATATTTGAAATAAAACTAAAGTTAAAGGATCAATATGTAATGGCTACTTGGTTGAAGAAGCTTTGACATTTTGCATGCACTGCTTTCGATCATAATTATATAATATGCATAATAAAATGTCACCAAATAATAATTATTATCTGAAGGATGTATTAGAAGAAGTTGATATATTTTCCATTTTCACCCAAGTGTGTTGAAAATATGGTAGAGCAAAATCAAGATATTTTTTGGATGACCAAGAGTATCATGCTGTACACACATATATCTTATTGAACTACGAAAAAGTTATACCTTATAATGAGTAAGATTTATAATTATTTTAGATTATCATTTCTTTGTCATGGTAAGTGATATACCTTTTTTTATTATTAAAAATATTTGGAATGTTATTTTTGTTGAATTTATGCTAAGGAATTAAGGCAAAGAGTACCGCGTATTGATGATATTTCCATATAAAGCTTGACAAATATTTCTCAATTTGGTTTGAAAAATGTATTAGTATAAACTTATCATTCTTGCTTCTAAAAATTAACATGCAACATAATATAAGTATGATTCTTTATATTTATTTTTTTAGGTATAATTTTCATCATCAAATATATGTAATAGACAAATAAAGGATCTTACAAAAGTGTTATTAAGAAGTTTACAGATGTATCTCATACATTATGTAAATACATATAAATTTCACATTTTGAAACATAGTTGAAATAGTGTTGTACTGAACAATGGTGTATGCCTCAAGGGGTCTAATTCTATTGCATCTAATATTAATTTTCATGATTAACTAATTGAAATTCTACACATGGAGTATCTTATTTTACTAATTAAAAGGATAATTTTGTTTAAGTGTGAATGATTTGATCCTATTCCAAACTTGGGTACTAGTTTTCATCATAGATACAACCTTGTGGATTCGCACCATAAAAATATTATCCTAAGTATGAGTCATTCATTATTGTAGTGCAAGCAAAACAAATATGTTATATCATTTATCCAACCATAAGAAAAAATCATTATGGCTAGTGGTATATAAAATAAAAACTAGATCAGCTATGAAATTTATTGAAAAGAATATTATTGTAATATAATCGTGTGCATTTTTATTTCAAGAAAATAATATGGAACTTCATCCAATCAATCTTAAGGCATATGATGAACTTCAAATATTATTTGGTGAAGATGAAAATAATTTGGATATTGATAATGACCATGTTGAATAAGACAATGAATAGGAATTAATTGCATAATCAGATGAGACTGAATATGTAGATGAAGATGATTTGTTAGAAATTTTAATGATGAGCAGACATTTATTGACTTCCATGTTATGGTCTTTTTGCTTATTTTGTAGATGTTATAATTTGGGTGTTAAATGAAAAAAAAATTTGCATTTGTGAATGTCATTATGTTTATTATTATGGTTTGTTATAATAACATTTTCATTATGTGTTTTTATTGTCTTTGTATTTTTTTTTGATGTTTATATAACTTGAATTAGGTATGAGAAGTAACAATTCAAGTGGCCAAGCATCTCAATTGTGGGCAAGGGTACATGAAGTCAACTAACAGTTCATTGAGGAGGAATTCAAAATTTTTCAGTGACGACATCACTATAAACATCTTTTCACATTCTCCTATACGTATAGAGGATATGTTGGTATCACCTCATCATAAGGACACATGGATTGACTATCACTCATATTCCATCTTCTTCTCATTTTGCATTGGAATGTATTGTTAGATCTATCTCACATATCAATAGAGGCCCATGTGTTTGTACTACGACATTGATAACAACTAGATATTAATAATCCATAGTTTGAAATTGCATGCCAAATATCAAAAAATCTTCATTCAGCCCATAATTGATAATAAACAGTACATAGCTTTTAGAATTTACTACATACATGCATTATCATTTTTTTATTATTTTCATTTATAAAAAATTTAAATAACAACTATGAATAAAAATATAAGTAAATGATTAAGATTAAAATATGATAATTTTTATTTAATAACAATTTATGATGTTTCTACTTATTGAATATTATAATTGAGAATTAAAATAATATTTTCATTAGGAAGCTTTGGATAAGAAATAAAAAAAAATAAAACTATTAATTTAGTAGCAGAAATATGAGTGTATTTGTTGATATGTATATGTACATGTTGATGTTAAATTATTTATAGGTTTATTTCTTCTACTTATCATATAACTAAGAAGATAATTAAAGAGAAACTAATTGTGGATCATATAGAGTGGAGCAAAGTATTCAAAATTAAGAAAAATATATTTGGGAAGAATTGGAAGTACAATTTTGATATATTTACTAGTAATTCAATTTGGTCTAATATTCTATGAAAATAATTGCATTATAATGTATCATTATTTTTTTATTTTTTACAAAAAAACTAAATTGAATAATGCCTTTGTTGATCTGGTGAAGGATACATGGAAACATGTTGATAATGTCAAATACAATGACAAGTTTGGTAAATTAAAAAATATGGTTAAGATGCAAAACTAAATAGTTTTTTTTTTCTAATGTTTGGATCAAATGGCGAGAATACTAGAATAGTGAGGAATTCAAGGTCTTGTCCTAGATTGCATCACACAATTATCGATCAGAGAAATAAGGTGAAGTATCAGGTACTTTGAAACATATTGGAGGTTCAAAGGCAACCTACCAATATTCAGTAGATTTGGTAAAATATCTTTCCTAATTTATTATGATATGAACTTTGTGAATTTAAATGATAATAAATGTATGATAATATATCATGCATCTCATTATTAATTATTATTTATTTTTAGGAGACTAGATTGGGACATTCACCAACATAATTTGAGGTATTTATGCGAATGCGGCAAGAAGAAGGATGAATCATTTATGGATAAGCAGTCAAATAATATTTATATGAGTTTCTTAATTTCTACTTGTAGTGTCATATGTAAATTGTAATTAATGAAAGAAATATTGTATAAAAAATTAAATTTTGGCATTCAGAAGAAATAATATATAAATCAAGTATTTTTTTTTACCATAACTGATGAGTTATCACATATGAACTCGTTAAATATAATGACTATCTTCATTTTTATATTAAGTTTTAGTAGGGTGTTGATAGTTTCATGTGTTGGTATAAATTTTATCTGAATATAGTAATAATGATTTATGTTGTATTCTAACAATTGTAGAAAGCTATTGAGAACATAGTTGTCATTGTTTCACAATTGATAGATCATTCTACAAAGATGTCATAGATTGATATTGAGCATATTTACCTTTAGGCTTTTGGAGTTGACCCAAAAAAAGGCTAGTGTTTGGTCTTGGTACCCATTCATTTACATTTTATTCAGGTTCTGTTTGGAGTTCTTCATCATCTTCTTCCAATTATAATAATTTATTTGATGAGAGATTATATGTGGAGATGCAGGAAATTTGTATTGCATTGAAAGGAAAAAATGAGAAGGTACAACAAAAGAATCAAGAGATTCAAAGAAAATTAAAGAAATGAAAAAAATGAGAGGAAGAAAGAATGAAAAGAAAAAGCGGAAAGAATGAAAAGAGAGGAATAAATAATAAAAAAGAGAGAAGAAAATGCAATAGAAGATTTTGAAGATAGAAAACAAAATTTGCAAGTTGGCAGAGACCTCATCAATTTTTTATCATTATAAAGAATATCCATCTATAGCTTTGGAAGATTAGAGGTGTCAAATAGGCCAGGTCAGACATTTTTTGGCCCAACTGGGATGGCGTGCTGTGCCAGACACAACACACTACAGTACCATGTCGTGCCTGGCACGACATGGTTTTTAAGAAGGCAGGCTTGGCATGGTCCATGGCCTAGAATCCACCCAGGTTTGAGTTTGTTTGGGCTGGGTCGGGCATAGTAGTTTGGGGTCAGGTTGGGTATTTTTTTAAAAAAAAATAGGGGTTCGGGCGACACACTTCCATGCCACCCTCACCCATCGGGCATGATGTTATGTCGCCAATCAGGCGTCGTTACATCCTCCCCCTATCGGGCATCATTTGGTGCAGTTTTTGTGACGTGCCACATGCTTGGCATCCGTGCCATGCCTAGCACGACATGGCACGATTCATGCCGAGGGTCATCCATGCATGGGCCCAGACGCGGCACTGTAGCATGTCGTGCCAGGCCATGCATAGTTGAATTGTGTTGGGCTTAGGGTCAGGCCCAGGCCTCCTGGCCCATTTGACACATATAGTGGATGATACTCACCTCGATAAGGACTCGTAGTTGTTTGTGATGTTTTATTATTACTTTTTTGCAATGAAAAATTGTGTGGTGAACTTTTGGTTTTTATGTTATTGTTTTTTGAAGTTATTAATGTTTACTGTAATTTATAGACTTTGATGTTTACTATTTGGTGTGTTACTCTATAGTGAAATGTGAATGCCATTGAATGAATAATAAGTACATGTACTTATAGGATTGTAGAGTATATGGGTTTTGTATGTATATGTATTGTTTATATAGCATACAAAAACTACAACATATGGGATATGTTCATTTTGTAGAAAATAGAAATGAAAATTTGCATTTCAAAATTCATGTATAATTTAGATACAGATCTTGAATTTCTATTTTATTCCATCACGATTTTAGTATCAAAATAAAAATGATATTTGAGATCCCGTTTCCATCACTAAAATTAGAAATGGAAATTTTCCATCCCACATTTTAGAAATGCCTATGCATTTTTTATTTCTAAAATTTAGAAAGGAGCATTTTAGAAATAGAATCTATTGAGATCGCTAATTCAACTTAACAATTGAATTAAAAATGGATTTGGTCATTTCTAATGTCATTTTTTTTTCTTATAGTGTTATAATAGACTTTCATCCATATATCAATCTCATATGAATTGTATTAATAGTTTGAGTATTCAACAAGTGATAACCTATTTTAAGTATAGTAGATATTCATATTGTTAAATAAATTTACGTCCAAGATATATTTATTTAATTTATGTGTTACCACTAAGTCATTCAATATATATTATGTTGGACATAGAATGAAGGTTGTGGTATTATGCAATGATCTCTTGACTTATTAGCTTACTAGGTGGTTATCATCATTGAGTTGTTCTCAATGGTGGCCCCCTCGTAGTTATCCCATTCGTACATCACTATGAAGATAATAATTTATCTATGCATGAGGGTCATTTCTAATCTCATACCTTTTAGGTAGATTCCTTAATTTTTTTTTGATTATTACTTCATATGCACACTCTTATTCATTAGTCTCTATTATCATAAAGATCAATGATTGGTATAGTTTGTAAGTATTTACATTTTCGGCTTTGTAAGTGTCATACTAACATAATTAACATATGATTCCTTCAAGTTTCACTGATGAGAACCATATGAGTAAAGGAACTCACAAGGTCACAAGGGATGTCACCATCTTGCAAGTCATAACACACTTGCACATAAGGATTGTCTAGCACCATCCTCCTCAGTAATGATGTGACTATCATACTAAAGGTGGGTTCTTGGAATAATGTTCTTTATAATAGACATCCCAATTGAGAACTAGTCCCTCTGAGATGTGTACAATGGAATGATATATAAAAGTATTTATACTTTTAATTTTGTAAGTGTCAGACTCATGATGATTAACATATCAAAATTAAAACACCATATTCTATTGTAATAATCTACTTTTTTCTTACATATGTCACATGCATATGAAAATGAATTCAACAATAAATTCATTGAATCTCCTCTCCTCAATAAACTTCTTTTTACATAGTATGAAATACATTCATATCTGCTAAATGTTTATAACAAATGTCATCATGTGAACCCATGACTTTGGGTGATATTTTTGTAGTGCAGGATTATGTCTCTTCCTTGTTCCTCTAACTGCTTGTTTTCATGAGATTTTTCTTCAATACTTTTCTTCCTTCCATTATTTAGTCAACAAAAATGAGAGAATTAAGCTGTGTTGTCATGACATTGCTAGAAATTTAGAGATTTTATGTAGAGGTGTCAAATGGATCAGTAGTGCTTTCCTCCAACATAGCATAGTCTAGAACTATGCCTCGGGCCAGGTTGGGCTGCCCAATGACATGGTTCATGACGTGCTGGGTTGGCATGAGCCATGTCTCATTTAGGACAAGGCATGGCCCATGTGCCTGGCTCAGTGGCATGGTAAACTGACCTAGGTGGCCGCCCGATGGGGTCCCCTTTGGATGGTCACCTGGGCAGTCAAAATTTTTGTTCTAAGACAAATTCAACCACCCCATCATGGGGCAATACATTTTTTTAATACAATTGGTCACGTTGTCGGTTGTAATTGGCTGGCCACAAGTCAACTACCCATAAGCATTCAGCTATCAATGTCGTGCACTTTGTCGTGCTACTATCAGGTAATGGAGAAGAAGCATGACCAGTGCATCTTTGGATTTCAGCACAAATGAGCACAACAGTGCATTAGGCCATGCCCACCATGTCGTGTTAGGCTAGTGGAACATGCCACCGTGCATGCTGTGCATGACATGACATGGTGGAATGGCTGTATGATAGAGACACCTCTAATTTTTATCTTATACTCGAGAAGATAGATATATAAATATATTATTAAATGAGTCACACATTCAACACCTCTAATTTTATGTGAAGGAGATTAAGTGATAGATATTTATAGTCATGATTTGATAATTGAAAGTCATAACTTAATGAGTTTGTGTTTCTTCTATAAATTAAAAGTCATAGCATTATGGAAGTAGTATTTTCCAAGTCATTGCATTGCATCAAGATCAAAGTCATGGTTTTTCCATATAGCTTTTGTAATGCTTTTTTTTCTATAGCACAAATGTAGTGACTCTAAAAAGTTACCATGACCTTATCATCTATCTTTTTTGATGTTTTTCCTTCTATACTAAATTCATGGCTCTGAAAAGTCATCATGGCTTTGTCATGTAAATTCTGATGAGTTATTTCTTTTTGTAATACTAAAGGTATGACTCTGAAAACCTATCACGGCTTTGGGAAAACGATTCTGAATAGTAGTTGATTTTAATCTACTATTATTATGTGGGGGGGGGGGGGGGGGTCTAAGTGTAAATATATACATATAACTTTATTCTCACAATAATCATATTTCATCACACAAGCAATATTTGGGTTTCCTCTAAAGTAGTACTATATTTAATATCCATAGCTAGACCTTCAAAACTTCTTTCTTTTCATTAGAAATCTCCACTATCCATCTTAGCACTATATATCAATATTGGATGTTGGAAGAGTGATTTTTTCAATACCCTCGTCCATGAAAATAGTTTTGATGGAGTTCCTATTCTTTGTTTTCTCTCATGCTTTGATATTAATGAGTGTCATGGCATTTTTAGCCTCTTACTCTCACTCCTATGAAACTTTCTCCATATCAGCCACTAAAATATCATGATTTACTTCATCTTCTTCTTATATAATTGATACCATATCTTTGATTTCCTCTTCAAATTTTTTTTACCACAAGTCTCCATACTAGCCATGGAAATTTCATCACCTACTTCAACTTCATCTTCTTTATTAATTTAGGTTATATCTTTGATTTCCTCTTCAAGTTTTTCTATCACGAGTATTTTCATATTAGCTACAAAAGTCATCATTCATTTTGTCTTTTTACCTTGAATAATTGAGGATGTATCCTCAATTTTCTTTTCTAGAATTTTTAGCCATAACCAGTTCAATATTAGCTATAGGGATTTTTGATGCAATACTTTCTTTGAGCTTAAACCTATCTAAGATTTCATCTTTCCCATTCCATTGTCATAACATTTCATCCTCAGCATCATCGTCTCTTCTCAATTCTCTCAATGATTCTTAATGTTAGTTGTCCAATAAGATTTTGAATTTGGTTGAGATTCATATTATGTTATCTCTTCATAGATTTTATATCTCTAGTTTCTATAACTATCATCCAATTGATAATAGGATTGCTACTAGTCTCTAAAATGGTTCATATTAAAAGTTACTTTATTAACATGATAATCTCATTATAATGATAGTTTAGGATGTTTTAACTCACTTTTATTGCATGTTTTCCAAAATGAATTTTGTTTACTTCATTCTAATCTTGTAGCTCCTTGAGTTTGTTACTTAAGTATTTGGAGAAATATTGACTATATATTCTTACTTTGTAGATTGGTGGCTAAAATAGAAAAAGAAACAAGCTAAAATCCAAAATACAACCATTCACTTTCAAACAAGTTAAAGAGACTTAGCAATTAGATTTGGAAAGATTAAATTGACTAAACAAACTAAATAATTCAAAATAATAGTGCTAAAATTTTACTATGACATTGTTACCTCACCTAATTTTATCGATTAGGTGATATCCCAAAAGGTCATTAATAAGAATATATCAACAATGTGACCTGAAAGTACATGGGTCATATAAGTAGTAAAATAGACTTTCATCTAGATATCGATCAAATAAGAATTATTTTGGTAGTTTAGTCAATCAATAATGAGACAACTCATTTTTAATAAAATTGATATTTGGATTATTAGATAATCTTAGGTCCCTAAGATTATTCATTTAATATATGTTATGATGTCTAAGTTACTCAACATATATTATGTTAGACATAAATAAAGGTTGTAGTATTTTGTAAAAACTTTTTGCCCTAATAATATATAAGATTGTTATCGCCATTGAGCCATTCCTAATGGTGGTCCACTCATTGTTGCCCATTGGTATGTCACCACTAAAATAATAATTCATCCCTACTTAAGAGTCATTCACATTTCCATATTTTTCAGGCAACTTCATCTATATCCCTTGATGGTTGCATCACATGCATACTCTTATTACCTAACCTCACATGTCTTAAAGACTAAAGATTGACATAATTTGTATGTATTTAGACTTTAGGATTCATAAGCACCATACTTGCACAATTAACACTTACTTCCCTCAAAGTTCACCAATGGGAACCATATGTGTAAAAGAAACATAAAAGAATTTTCTTCACCATACTTGTAAGCACACACTCATGCATGTCTTGAGGATTACTTGTCTATCCTTTTTAGTGAGGATGTGACTCACACACTAAAGGTGAACCCCTAAAAAAATTGTATATAACATTCATCCCAATTTTAGCTTCATATAAATGGATTGACATATAAATGTATTCATATTTTTAGCTTCATAAGCATCATACTTGTGATAATTAATATACCTAAATTTTAGGTTCAATGTATAGGTCTATCTCATGCATTATAGTTATAAGTATTGTCATTTTCCTTGCTATCGTATGTGTGAGTGTGCCCTATGATTTACCTATCATCATCCACCTCTAGTAACTCATATAAACCTATCAATAGTTTAAACCATAGTTTAAATTATATTTAATCATTATCTATCAATATCCATGATATAAAATAAACAAACACATTCATTCTTAAATAAAACTCATTTGATATCATATATATTCTAATTACACAAATCCTAAACTCATGCTATTTTGGTATAAATTTCTATATCTATCCTAGAGAAGGTGGATATGAGAGTTATGCTCCCAACTCTATGGATTCTAATAAGTCTCACATTCCTTGCTTACCTATGGAACTCCTAGGGAAAGTAAAATTTGCCATTAGGGCTTGGTAGTTTCTTTGGCTTTGCTTGTTGTATAGAGAAAGAGGAAAAAAAAGAGAAAGATACCCTTGAATTTCTCTATCTTTTACTTTTATACTTAGATAATTTTTCATTACTAGAAGTAAGAAGTCATTACTTTCAAAAGAAAGTCATGATGCTTGAAACAACCATGACTTGGGATAAATTTCTCTATAACATAAAGTTGTGGCACTATGAAATGGCCACAAATTCATGTGTTTTCCTTCTTGTCTTTTAATAAAGAGTTGTGATATTGGGAAATAGCCACAGTATGGTGAATGACTTCTCATATTGATATATGGATGTGACATTATGATAAAGCCACAACATTGGTATTAGTCATTCTTGATTATTATATGGTCATGTCATTGTGAGATAGCATTTTCACTAAGGACTTGTACATCCAATGTACACGACACTAGAAAGTAGCCCAACATAATTTTTTCTTTTCATATGTCTTCAAGTGTCTATAGTGCTATGGATATTCATGACACTAGCTTTCTCTTCTCTCATATATCATATTTCCATGACACAATAAGAATGACAATTCTAGCAATTAGCTTGAGCATAAAAGTTATTGATTTACCTTTCTTTAAGGACAAGAGCTAGACATTTGAAAATAACCATACTTGAGTAATATCTTCTATAACATTTAGTATCTCAAAAGTCACAACTTAGAATAATAGTAATGCTTTTGGTCTGAGTAGTTTTGGCTATTTAACTTTATATAGCTCAAAAGTCATGACTTTGTAAAAAGGTCATGACTTTAACTTGAGACTATATAGCCATATTAAAGATGAAGTTGTTGCACTTGGACTTGAACATGACCTTAAACACTAGTTGGGTACTTAAGTTGCTATAGCATAGATTAAATTTTATGAGATAGGTATGACTATGACTGCATGTTAATTAATAATACAACCACTAAGAATATATTGTATAGTTGAATGATTGTGCCATGAGTTGGTAGGGTCGTGATCTATAAAGATTGTCAAGATCAATTAGATATTATTTTGGCTTATAATAAATGCTAAAAATATGCAAGATTTATTATTCCACACTATCGAATAAATACCTCCAAAAACTTATTGATTTTATGACTATTCATCAAAACTCACCAAAACTCCAAAGACATGAAATAATTCCAAAATTTTTTTATTCTATACCTAAACAACATCATAAAGTACCAAAATAACGATGAATATTCGATAGTTTGAACACCAAACATAACATTAGAAAAGAACCTTGACATTAGCATTAGTATCTTTTAATCATAATATTCCATGACATTAGAAAATGATCATTGCACTGAAAATTTCTCTTATGTGTATCATTTGACCGATGTGCTAAAAAATAGTCATGACATAACAATTAGTTTATCTTGTATTTCAAAAGGTCATGATACTATGGGTGGACATGAAACTAACCTTGACTTCTCTCATATATCATATCACTATGGTGCTGCAATGATGCTATGGTACTTGTAATTCGCCTAAACATAAAAATTATAATTTTACCTTCTTTTAAGGACAAAAGTCATATCTTTGGGGAATGGTTGTACTCGAGTCATACCTTATATAACATTTGGAGTCTTAAAAGTCATGGTAATGAATAATTAGCATGGCTTTTACTTGAACTTTTTACAATGTAATTTTTTATAGTTCAAAAGTTATAACTTTGTAAAAGAGATACAACTCTGACTTAAGACTACTTAGCCATATTAAAGATAAAGTTATAGTGCTAGGACATTGCCATAACTTTTAGTACTAATGGGGTACATAGTTACTATGACACGAAATTATTATCACAATCATTTAGATTTTTTTTTAAAAAGCTACAACTTCATGATAATATCATAACAACAAAAAATATGTTGCATAATGGAAGGATTGTGCTAACGTTTTGGTAGGATTGTGACATAAAAAGATTTCCACAACTAAGAATAATGGAAAATTAAACATCCATAAATATCGATTTTATGATTAAACATCAAAATCTACTAAAACTCTCAAGTCATAAAATTGATCCATAAATATATCATTTCCATACCTAGACATCATCACAAATAACTAAGATACATAAGAATATTTAATAATTTGAACATTAAACATCTTCTAGAAAGTGTGCTCCCCATAATATAGGATATCATATATTTTTATGGATCCGTCAGCTTTTTTAGGAGTTTATGTTGGATGATAGTATTTTGCTTATCAGTCATGTTTGCTATTCCATATGTCTCAAACTTTCTCTTGTTACATATTATATCTTTTATGAACTTTATATAATTTGGTGTAAGAGATAATACTACGGTGAATGAAATATTAAATTTCAACTTTTGAAAGATAGTAAGAAATCTTTATAATTACTATATGACATATTGTTTACTCATTTGTATTGTCATTCTCTTGCACATCCTTGTAATTATTACTTTGAGTAATCTACATCTCTTTCGCTCTTTCCTTTTCTTCATTTGTTATGGCTGAGGGTGAGTTGGACCGTGAGTTCTATGGATATCGAGGCTTTGAAAAATATCATGACATTAGGTGCCATGGAGGATTATATCGTAACATTGAAAAGAGTCTTGATCTTATTAGTCACAACTTTCTCTTCTACTTTAGTTTTCCTTTTGGCTTTCTTTCATGCTTTTTATCCCTCTAAAACTTTGTCACTTATAAGTACGATGGACATGTACTTCTTTTCATTTGTATCATTATTTCTTGATAGTTTATTTACACTCTTCTCCTTCATTGATAGTGCTAGTTGTCCAAGTTACTTTTTAATAATCTTCATTGGCACATTCATGTGTTCTAGCCTTATTTCAATATATTTAATCTGGTTCTCCTAAAGATTATTTCTTTTCTTTGTCTTTATAAGTAAGATTAGTATATTATCTTCAAGTAATTACTTTTCTACTTCCTTTGAATCATTTTAATTAGATCTTGAGTCTCCTTGCATTTGATATCCCATTTAGTTATTCCCAATATTTATTTAACATTAACCCACATTCTACTATGCATTCTCATAACTCTCATATGATTTTTTTTTCAAGTTCGGATAGTTGTATGTGGGTCTAGGACATTGTATTCTAGATTGAAATATGTACCTTTTTTCCACAAAAGGTTGGCTTATTCTACTTGATATATGAAGCTAGAATATACCATTTCCTACTGTTTTGGAAAAAAAAAAAAATCTTTCAAGCTTAGATGTTTGCCCTTTTGTACTCCAAACTTATTGAAAATTACATCAATCTTAGCTTTCATTATGGTTATAAGTCTATCTAACTCAAGTATTTTTTCTTTCTTTCTTCCAAAAACTCGATCATTTGAAGTTTGGTAGTTATTCTTTACTAACTTTTCAAATAGATAATATACTTCCCCTGGTGACATTTTCATAAAAAAAACCCCTATGTTGTGTTAACCATGTGCCTCATCTATATTTCAACATATTGTAGAAAGTTTGAGCTTAGAATCACAATACAAATTTATATTGTGACCATCTTCTCAAAAGTTTTTTGAATCGATCCTAAGCATCATATAAAATATTTTACTCATCTTATCAAAATTGGTTAATCTATCCCCTTAGTTGATATGTGATTTGAGATGAAAAGAACTCGGTGAGAAATACTTAAAAAAGTTCATCCCAACTCTCAATTAAGTCTCTAGATAAGCACTTTAACCAACTTCAAGCTTTATCTTTCAAAAAATAATAATAAACTTATAATCTTATCATATCCAGACTAACTTTGTTCATCTTCATCATATCAAACAACTCCAAAAAAGTTGTGATGTGGCTATTTGGTTCTTCTCAAAATATTTCAATATACTAATATTGTTGTGTCATAGCTATCAATCTAGGTTTCAACTCAAAGTAATTCACTTAAATAAGTTGCATCCGAATCTCATAGTACTTGTTCATCATAAGCAACCACCAATAATCACCTAAGTTATGGTGAGGTTTGGGTTATAGGATAGCTTATCCTTCATCAGCTTAGTAGTCTTTGTTACTGCTAGTTTCTTACATGATCTCTTCCAACTTTCTATCTCAAAAGTGCTCTCATTGTTCTGCCAATTTCTAGTTGCAAAGGTATTAATTTTGTCCCAAAATTCATGCTCATATAATGATAGTGGAGAAACAAAAAAATACAAAGAAACATAAAACATAAATACAATACAAACACAAAAAAATAAGTATGTCCAAACAACTAGAAATAGAACTATTATTTTGTAAAGATAGTTATGTCAACTCAAGTTAACTAATCAAACTAACAATCCTTAATAGTATTACCAAAAGCATGTTGTGAATTTGTTATGGTACCAAAACTTGTCATTTGTGACATTGTTCTAAAAGCTTATTGGTTGATTGTCTTTCATCCAATGTATTCCTACAAGTCTATAAGTTATATAAGTCTATATATCAATTCCATATAAATTATATAGGAATTTCAATTAACCAATTGTGAACTAACTATTGTTTGAGTTGGTTATATAAAATTTTGTTTTCAAAAAAGTACTTAGACTATATGGCTGACTCACTTCCTTGTGTATGATAATGTTTATATAATAATTTGGGCAATTTTGTTTTTGATTATCAAATGAAGAGTAGATTTGTATGAAAATATCTTAGTGCCCTCTTAGCATATAAGGTAGTTGTCATCCTTGAACCGTGACTACCAAGGATGATCCTCTCATAATTGTGTCTTTGATATTTTACCACTGAAAGCATTCATTATTCCATTCATGGGTTATTCTGATATCTACTCCATTTATGAAATATATTAATTGCCTTTAACAATTACTTTGAGTGTGTACTTTTATTTTCTTACCACTAATGTCTTAATGGCATAAAATAATATGGTAATAAACATATTTGTGCTTTCAGCTTTGTAAATTTATCTTTTCATGAATCTTACATATATAAGACATATAACAAAATAAGTCACAAGGGTGTCACGACCAATTGAATCTCCTTCACTTGCATATGTCTCATGATATACTTATCATTGTCTACCACAACCAACACACAACTGTGACACTATAATGAAACCTTTAGGTTAAATATTCTACTAAATCCTTGTCTCACTCTAAGGTTGGTTCTTCTAGAATATATACAATAGATTAGTCATAAGTATATTCATGCTTTTGGCTTCATAAGTATCATACATATAATAATTAAATGTACATTGTTGCATCTTTATTATGGCATATAATTTTATCAAATTATGCAATGTTGCTAAAGCTCATTAACTAGAGTATCTCACCAACTAGGATCCTCATGTACATTGGTTGAATAAGTAGTAAAAAAGACTTTTATTTAAATATCGATCTCATTAGGATTGTATTGGCAGTTCATTCATTTGATGGTGAGACAACTTATTTTTAGAAAAATGAATATTCATATTATGAACAATTTTAGATCTATAGATTTGTTCAATTAATCTATATGATGTATGTTAGATGCTCAACTTATATTATGTTTGGATATATAATAAAAGTCAAGATTTATTACAAAGACTCTTTGCCCAAAGAACATATAAAGTGACTATCACCATTGACCTCATCCCAATAATAAATATTTGATTTACAAATTATCAAATATTGTTATATATTTTGGTGATTGATAATGATATTTATACGTCTAAATGGAGCTAATATATATTGGTTACATAATTTTTGTATTTTGGAGAGCTTTAAGGAATAGTCATGAAATTGATAAATTTTTAGAGGAATTTAGTAGAGAAGGTAGATCAATGGGTCTCACATAGTTTTAACATCCATTCTCGGTAAAAACTCAACATAATTAGATGGAAGAAATTTTTCTATGCTACAATCCTACTAATTTATTAGCATAGTCTTTATATTATGTGACATATTCTTAATAGTTATAATATTATCATGGACTTACAACCATAATTAACTCAGAAAATTTTAATTCCCGTGCTATTAATTTGCTTTTGTAGCAACCACACACCCGCTATTATTGAAGGTCATAGCCAACTTAATAGTGTCATGACTTTATCTTTATATGGCTTGATGTTTTCAAGTTAGAATCACAATAGTTTTTATGATGCCATAGCTTTTGAGCCACAAAAAACTATAGAATTATAACTACTAATGCCATATCCATGAAAATTATTCAAATTTATGACTTTTAATATACTAAATATTATGGAGAACATAACTCAAGCATGACCATTTCCAAGCTCATGACTCTTATCTTCAAAGAAAGACTTGTATGCACAAGCTAAGTACCAATGCCATAACATCCTAATATATGCTACAACAAAATATTATATGAGGGAAGAACATGTCAATAATTTGGATAGTCACAGTGCTAAAGACACTTAAGAAATATGAAGAAAAACCAATTCTCAGCACTGTGACCACAACCTTATTTCACTAACTTGATTTTAAAAGTTGTGAAATATTTCACTAACTTAGTAAAAGTTGTGACTTTATAAGCAGCATAAGAAGAAGCTATGCCATTGATGAATTTGAATAATGAAGATGTCATAGCTTATTTCACCATCATGACTATCAAGTTCCAGGGAACAAATGATGATGCCATGACTTAAAAAGAAGTCACAACACTAGAGGAAGAAGCAATGATTAATATTAAATTTGCAACAATAATGATGTATGATTAATATGAATGTCACATCCATTAAAGATGAATACCTCAAAACTTCTACAACTCTAGATGGACTAATCTTGAAGATGCTACTTAGTTATCTTTGATACTTTCTTAGGGGAAGATATGACTATGCTAATTATCATTTTAGCAGTACTAATTGAAGAAATGAAGCATACCATGGTGATCTTAAACAAATAGATATTTCAAGAAAATAGTCTGATTTTTTTTGAAGATATCAAAGGAAATAGTCTATCAATATGCATGTATAAGATACTTATGAAAGATGATGCTAGACTAATAATTGACATTGAGGCAGTGAGCACCAGTGAAAGCTAAATCCAATAATGAAAAATGTGGTAAAAGAAGAATTGTGAAATGACTTAATGTATGGATAATATATGCCATATTAGATAGTCGTCCCATATAGTGATAAAACAGAAAGGTTTGATGAGTATGAAAACCTTAAAAGATAAAAAAAATCTCAACATGAGTTACTACTAGATGACATATATGTGTAGATTACTAGAAATTGAATAAGGAAACAAGGAAGGATCTCTACTCAATATCAATCATGGATCAAATCTTGGATAGAATCTTGGTGCTTCCTACTATTAGTTTCTAAATAAATATTCAGGATACAATGAGATTTTAATTGACCTAGTAAACGAAGAAAAAATAATTTTTAGTTGCCAATGTGAACCTTTTTATTCTTAGGGATGCTATTTGGTCTCTGTAATGCACCAATCATATTTTTGAGATGCATGAATACAATCTTTATCAAACTCAATAAAAAATTATGAAGGTATTTATGGATTTCTTTTCTATGTATGAAGATTCTTTTGAAGTTTGTTTGAAAAACTTGAAAGTGGAATTGAACTGAAGTAGAGAGGAAAAATTGGTGCTTAAGTAGAAGCAATATCATTTTATAGTAAAAAAAGGAATTATACTAGGACATTCAGTCTCTACTAGAAGACTTGAGATAAACAATATGAAGATTTAAATAATAAAAATACTACCTCATCAGATAACTATCAAGTGTGTGCATAGTTTTCTTGGGCATATTGGGTTCTACTAGAGATTTAATAATAACTTCTCAAAGATTGATAAACTATTATGCAAACTATTAGAGAAGGAAGAGATTTCAACTTTAATAAAATGTGCCGACACTATTGAAGAGCTAAAAAATAAAGTCGACAGAAAGCCATATCTTACAAACACTTCAACGAGGTAAATCATATGTGATTATGTATGATGCAAATATGTATGCACTTGGGACTATATTGGAGTAGAAACGAGGCAAAGTCTTTAGAGTAATTTTATATGCTATTTGAAGCTTAAATAAAACCAAGTAAACTTTACAACCATTGAAAAAGAAATGTGAGTTGTTATATTATCTTGTGATAAATTGCGAGCATATATCCTAGGAGAAAATATAATGATTTACATAGATCATGTAGTAGTGTAGTATTTAATTGCAAAGAAAAAAAGTAAAATTGAGATTGATATGATATATTTTTTTGCTCTAAGAATTTAATGTAACCCAAATACATCTTTATATATACTACTTACTATAGTATATATACACATTACATTGTGTCTATTATATATATATATATATGTGTGTGTGTGTGTGTGTGTCTACACAAATATATATAGATATGTATATATATATATATTGTAATGTGTATACATATTATAGTGTGTGTGTGTGTTTGTGTGTGTATTTAATTAAGTGTAACCTTATATAGACTATATACATATCAATATATTAATATTGATATGTATATGCATGCATGAATGTGCGTACACAAATATGTAACAATATTATATGATTGTGGACTTGTGGTAACATATTAACTAATATAATATATTTCAATATATATAACACATGATGGCAGTATAAGCAATTGTAACACATCAATATAGCAATAATAACATATAATATTAGTACAATAACGTGTGTGTGTGTGTGTGTGTTGAAATGACTTGTTTTTATAAGTTATGAGTGATAATTAGTTTTACCTTATTAATAACAATTTTTAGGTAAGATATTAGAATCAAATCAAATTATTTGTCTTTTCTCAATTTTATGAGTGTGCTCCTACGTGTCATTATTTCATTTAGAATTTATTTGTTATCATATTATGTTATATATGATAAAACTTCAAAGATTATATTAGCAAGTAAAATGTCAATTAGATTTGAATTACCAATTATCATAGCATAATGTTTGTCAAAAATAATTGTGTATAACAAATAAAGTCACTCTAAACAAGCATATCAAACTTCAAATATGATATAATTTACATATTATTTATTTTCTTCTAATGATTCTCAATGAAGTCACTCTACTAGTAATAAAATCGACATCCCAATAGATAGAAATGTTTTAAACATGCACATAGTAGTTAAATACGTTGTAACACAGACACACACACACACAGACACACACACACACATCAATATTAGGTGTGGAGTAGACATTGAATTTTACATAAAACACAATCTCAAAGAAGTCACCATAAATAAGCATATTAAACTATACAAATGCATGTAAGTCTTAAAGTTGCACTACAACATAATATTATGATGGATAATATTTATTAATTGTATATAAAACAAACATGTATCCAAAAACAAATTTATAAAAAAATGCAACAAAAGAAACACTAGGATAAATGTTTCATGGAATCAAGAGGTTTGGTGGTTCCATTTACTGCTGAGATAGCTTCTAGTAGTTCGAGAAGGAAATGGATACACATAGCAATTGATTTAATAAAAATAGACATATAAGTTTTGCAATTGAATCAACTATTTATCTAATCTTTATATAAAAAAACAATGTTATTTTATTTATTATGGAAATAATCAAAAACCCTCCAACATACTTATAGAAATTGTATTGGAAAATTTAAAAGGAAATATTGTCGTAAATTGTTTGTTATTTATATATACATCTAGGATTATAAAACATTACACAAATAATATGTTACAATCATCATATATTACAATAGTATATATATGTATATATTGATGAAATATATATATATATATATATATATATAATTGCACTAGGGTATACTATATATAGACTGATATATATACATATAGTGATGTGTATTTAAATATATTATACTATGTTTCTACACACACACATACATTTTAGTATACTTATATATACTACTCTGTCTATATATATTAATACATATATATTGTAGCATCTGTGTGAGTTTATATATATAAACACATTATAATATACATAAATACATACATACATACATATATATATATATATATATATATATATATATATATACGTATGTATATATGTATGTATGTCTATATAAAAAATATATATGTATATTATTACATACTACAACACACACACACACACACACACACACACACACTATAGCATGTGTATGTGTATATATACACCATATGTATACTTACTACAATGTTTGTATATATAGAAAAACTACAATATATATATATATATATGTGAGTGTGTGTGTGTGTGTGCATGCATGCACGTGCGTGCACGTGTGTATGTATGTGTCATGTGAATGTAGATATGAAAAATGTAAATTGATAAAATAAACATGCATATCTCATCACAAAATGCAAATTGTGAGGAGAAGAGAGGAGAAAAAAAGGAAAATATTTGATAATTGATATGATGCCACATAACATTTTTGTGGTATGAGGAGAGTTTGAATCAATCAAGTAAGATTTTTTAAGGGTATTATCAAAATATGTTGTGTTAAATTTTGGTTTATTTGGAAAGATTTTATAGAAGGTTTTATTTGCTTTTTTTTTGAAGCTATGTATGGGTACTAAACTCAATTATTTTTGAGGCTTGGTGTACTAAACACCAACCTCAAAAATTGAGATTTTTTAATTCTATTTCTAAAAAAAATTTTATTTACATAATTTTCCTAAATATATGGGTTTTCTGAACCTAAATTTCTTATTGTATGATTCACCAAACTCAAAAATATTTTAGGTTGGCTTCTCTATCAACTTTTGTATTATTCCCATTAAACCTCTTGCCCACATAAGATTACTTACTCTCCACATATGAGTACATGTCTATATATGCATCTATTTATACAACACAATATACAATACTATATATTTATGTGTGTGAATAAGTAGTAGTAAATATGCATGCAAACACACACACACACACACACACAAGCACAATAGTATATAATATACATATACTTTTGAGAATAGATGAGTATATATACATATCTATATACATATGTAGTATTGTGTATATATAAATATAAATAGATATCTACTTTTTTTCATATACATAAATAAACACATACATATAAATTAATCTATAATATATACAACACATACATATATACTATGAGGCCTATAAAAGTTTTATATTTGTGTTAACCATTTAATGAGAATTAACTAATTTGACTATGCTAATTAAGTGGATTAAAGTTGCTAAAAAACATTTTTATATCCAGGAATGAATTCATTATAAAAAAAAAGTAGGGAACAATACTAAGCTTACCAATTTTGGAGTTTTCGAGAAAACACTGAGCTAGTTTGAAACCTATATGTGATTTAGTATTTTTACTACTTTAATGAGAGAAACTCTCTTTCTTCCATTCCTCTCGCTCTCATAATTATCTATTGTTTCTTGCTCTCTCTTAGTTTTCATCTATTCTCTTTTATTTCTCCGGCAAAATCCTTTAAATGAAGCCCTATTACCAAAATTCTTTATTTGCTGTGAAAATCTTTTTTATGAAGTGATCAAACTTTGAAAACTTTTATTTCTCATCCAAGAAACACCAAGTGAAGGCTATATTCATGATAAGGAAGGTTAGGATTATAGTGAATTGATGTAATTTCATTTTCTTGATTTATTAATTTGGATTTGAGTTTACTGGAGTCCAATTTTGTTGAGGTTTCAGAGCTTGATTTGAAAATTTGGAGCACTTGTAGGTTTATTTTTAGCACTCTATTACGAGATTTAAATTCTATTTTCCTTAGTATGGTTCTTGGTGAAGTTGGTTTTCAATTGAATAATACTAGTTAGTCTCTAGTTGGCATTGGAGTAAAAAAAAAATATGTTAAAGGGCTTGATGCATAAATGAGTTTTATATGTAGAATGCACCATATTTTAGTGGTCAACCAAATCATGTAGCAGTGGTGTCTTGGCTACATTTGTAAATAGAAAAATGAGGAACTTCAGGGTCCCAATATACTTCAAAGTTTTCATGGTGACTTTTCTATTAATTGGGGAAGCATACTTTTGGTGAGAAAGCATCACTAGGCTTTGACATAGAGCCTATTTGATGTGAACTATATTTAAAGACCTCTTTAATGTTAAGTAATTTACTAAGATTATAAGAAGAGCAAAAATCCAATAGTTTATAAAGCACATGTAGGATGATATGTGTGGGTAAGTTGGAGCCATATTTTATGAGCTAATACATTTTGCTCTTTATATGGTTGATATAGAGAGTAAGTAAGCCCAATGTTTCAAGCAAGGGCTAAAATAATATCTATATTTGAAAATGATTAATTTCTACCTTCATGGGTATGGAGATCTTATAGAAATTACTCTCTTGGTAAAACAAGAGATGGATGAAACATTGCATATCAAATAAAAAAAAAGTTTAGATCATGTCAAAAGGTAATTTTTTTTCTACGAAGTCATAGACTTATTCCTCTACTCAAACTATGTCATGACTAGGATCTTCTAATGATCCATGAGAAGATAATATTTTTTTTGGGTCGACCATGTTTTAATAGATTAAAATATTTTAGTTATATCCATGTAGGACACATAAGGAGAGATTATTTTATGTCCATAAATAGATATCTAGATACTAATGGGCATTACTTTAGCTCAATCCATAGTCCTTTAGGGGTTGAAGTCACCATGATCAGTTGTGTGACACCCCATTTCCTAGGGGGTCCCATTCATTTAATAACACCATACAACGTGCAACAAAATAAAATTTTCTTAAATGTATAATACATTTTTTTTCATTTTATTTGCTTAGCAGAATAATGAAAACACACAACATATTATCTAAGCCACAACTGGCTTCCCTTCACATGTACGATCCCGTATGTGGATCTATCATTTGTCCTGGACCTGTACCTGAAAAGGGTCCCACAAATGGAGTGAGTAAAGCTCAGTAGGGGTAAACTTTTTCAAAGTTACTTTCTACTTAAGTGCACGTAAAACGTCATAAATATATATCAACACCCATTCAAGTACAATGTTTATATGAATGCAATTATGGATAAAATATTTATATACCCATATTCCTGAGTCTCATCGACTCTCTCACACATACTGAAGCCAAGTGTGACATATTATATATCTGGATATATATATATATATGTATGTATGTATGTATGTATATATATATGTATATATATCTATAAAAATATTTATTTTTTTGAAATTATTCCGAAAAATATGGACCTCATCCTTAAAATATATTGGATATTTATCTAAATAAAATATGATTTTCTTAGATTTACTACGAGAAATATGCACCGCCGTAACTCTGCCAGGATGTTGTCCTAATTTGAGTTCGCAATCTATAATAACTATGTACCAAATAAAATCCCGCACAACTTAGTTTGGACATTGTTCTAATTCGAGTTCGCTAAATACCATCCATATACCTTTATATATATATATATATATCATGCACCCTTCCATGTATATGGAATATTCTCGTGCACATGAAATGTAATGTCATTTCTAATTTAACCCATGTTTCAGACACAATTATAATAATCTAAATCCAATTCGTCATGTACTAACTTTTACTAAACAAAATACAGAAACTTTTCACCAATTAATTATTTTCAATAAAATTTCTAACAATTTAAATTGAAATATACAACATGATCATTTCTGGTCATTAAATAGAAAGAAATTCTGATAAGAGAAAACTACCACCTTTTAGAAAATTTCACAGATTCTTTATAAAATTGATATAAATGTGAAGATCTCGTCGTGTAGATTAACTTTAGTTCTTGGACTATTTTATTCCGATTACAAAATAATCCATTACGATTAAAAAAAATTTACGGGTATTTTTTTTTCTGTACTGTATCTCTCTCCGGCGCCGAACATTTTTTTTTCAGCCTTTCCCCCGTTTTCCGGATTCCTGACGTTTTTCTTTTTTTTATAAGTATTATCATTAATTAATAATAATAATTTATTTATTTATTTATTTTCTTTTGGGTTGACACCTGGACAGCCGACGGACCGCCCGCGCAGGCACATCCACGTGTGGATGACATGGCGTGGTTTTTCGGTTAATCAATTTTTTTTTCTAAATATTTTAATAATTATATAATTAAATAAAAATATAACACATTATATTTTTTCTCAGAATTTGACGAAATTTGACACCGTAGCTATATTTTCCAAGACGGATTCAATAATGACATCCATTTTATCATTATGGCTCTAAAATTTTCAGATTATTTTCTCTTATTGAAAAATTACCATTTTGCCATTTTTTTTCAGAAATCAAATTATGTTAGTTATTTATTTATTTTTTTGGGATTTCACATTCTCTCCTCCTTAAAGAATTTCGTTTCAAAATTCTCACAAATACACATTTGCACTTATAAACATATTATAAAGTTAAATAATTATTAAATTGCTAAAATATATAACTTAATTTTCAAATATAAAAGGATAAGTAACACACATCATGTCTTCACGTTCTCATGTTGCTTCTTCTATTCCTTGATGCTGCCATATCACTTTTACTAGTCTCACAGTTTTGCATCGCAAAACTTGATCTCGACTATCAATGGTTCGCACTGACATTTCTTTAAATGTTCCATCTGCATCAATAACTAGTTCGCCCCAATCCATTACATGAGTTGAATTAGGAATATATTTTCTAAGCATAGAGACATGAAATATATAGTGGACACCAGATAAATGTGGTTGTAATGCCAATAGGTAAGCAACCTGACCCACCTTCTTGAGTATTTCGAAAGACCCAATATATCTTGGTGATAACTTTCCACGCTTGCCAAATCTGATTGCTCTCTTTTTTGGCATCACTTTCAAGAAAACATGATCTCCCGCTTCAAATTCTAAGGATCATCATCTTCATTTATTAGAATAACTTTTCTGTTGACTTTGTGATGTAAGAAGATATCATCGTATCAAATCTACTTTCTCTGAGGTATCTCTAATTACATCTGGACCCATGTGGATCGGTCTCCCACCTCAGCCCAACAAACTGGAGATCGACATGGCCTTCCATATAATGTTTTATATGATGCCATTTGGATACTTGCCTGAGAACTATTGTTATAGGCAAACTCGACCAAAGGCAAATGTTCTTCCCAGCTACTCTTGAAATCTAGACAACATGCTCGCAACATATCTTTCAAAACTTATATGGTTCTTTCCGACTGACCATCTGTTTATGGATGGAAAGTAGTGCTCATTATCAATTGTGTTCCCATTACTTTCTGAAAACTCTTCCAAAAATGAACCGTAAATCGAAGATCTCTGTCCAATACAATAGATACTGGCACTCCATGTAATAAGACAATTTCTCGTATATATAACCTGCACAATTCCTCACGTGTGAAGGTCATTCGCATTGCTAGAAAATGTGTGGACTTTGTAAGCTAGTCCACAATTACCCACACAGCATCATATTTTCATGATGTCCGTGGCAATTGAGTCACAAGATCCATCTTGATATGTTTTCATTTCCACTATGCTACTTCAAAGGTTGGAATAATTTTGCTAGTCTCTGATGCTCAGCCTTTATCTGCTGACACGTGAGGCATTGGCGAACAAAAATCCCCAATGCGTCTCTTCACCCCATTCCAGTAATACTAGCGACGAAAATCATTATACATCTTTGTGGCACCTGAATGTACTGTAAAACGAGAACAATGAAATTCTTTAAGAATCTTCTCTCTTAATTCCACGATCTGAGGAACAACAATCTGTCCCCTAAACTGAAGACCTTCATCACAACCTTCATCCATATGAATAGCCCAACCTTCATCACATATGAATAGCCCAACCTTCATCACATGTACTAGTCTCTACTCGATTCTTTATAGATAATATTTCTACATCTTGTTTCTGTATCTCAATCACCTTATTTAAAAGCGAAGTATAACTACTAAACTCTCAATAACACCTTGACTTTTACTACTATATTGTAAGCTAAATCATCCCACAGTTTCAAGCATATCCCATTCCCGCGAAGCTATACTAGCTAATGCACCTCATGAATTTCGATAAGTGCATCAGCCACCACATTTGCCTTACCTAGATGGTAATGCAAAGTAAAATCATAATCTTCTAGATACTTCATCCATCGATGCTGTCTCATGTTAAGGCTTCGTTGTGTAAAGATATATTTCAGACTTTTATGGTCTGAATATACCTCAAATTGCTCCCCATACAAATAGTGGTGCCATATTTTCAAAGCAAAGACTATAGTCATTAATTCTATATCATGTGTGAGATAATTTCTCTCATGATTCTTTACCTATCTTGAACCATAAGCTACCACTCTCCTAAATTACATCAAAACACATCCTAATCCATCTTTCGAGGCATCACAATACACTGTATATTTTTTCCCCCTACCCGAAATTATCAGAATAGGCACTGAAGTAAGTCTCCTTTTCAATTCCTAGAATGCCTTTTCACATGAATCAGTCCACTCATACTTGACTTCCTTCCTAGTTAATCTAGTCATCGGAGCAGCTAACCGAGAAAAAATCTCAATAAATCTTCTATAATACCCCACTAATCCCAAAAAACTACGTATTCAAAAAATGACTTTAGCCTCTCCCAACTCATGACTACCCTGACTTTTTCAGGGTCCACTGAGACACCTATAGCTGATATTACATGTCCCAAAAAAGTTTACTTCTATCAACCAAAAGTCACATTTACCAAACTTGGCATACAACTTATGTTCTCTCAAAGTTTGGAGAATAATAAGTAAATGATTTTCATTATCTCCTTGGGACTGAGAATAAATCAAAATACCATCCACAAAAATCACAACGAAATAATCTAAATATGGCTGAAATATTCTATGCATAAGATCCATAAATGCCACTGGCACATTCTTTAATTCAAAAGGCATTACTATAAACTCAAAATGCCCATACCATATTCTAAATGCTGTCTTAGGGATGTCAGCCTCTTTAACTCGTAATTGGTGATGTCCAGTACGAAGATCTATTTTGGAAAAGACATATGCCCCTTTTAAATGGTCTAATAAATCATCAATCCTTGGTAATAAATATCGATTCTTTATCATAACCCTATTCAACTGTCGATAATCAATGCACGGTTGAAGGGTTTTATCTTTCTTCTTTGCAAATAAAACCGGAGCACCCCAAGGTGAGTGCTGGGTCTAATAAAACTCTTGTCCAACAAATCTTGTATCTGGACATTGAGTTATTGTAATTCAATCAGTATTTTCTTATGTGTAGTCATAGAAATGAGTGATGTACTAGGATGTAACTCAATACAAAAATCCACATTCCTATGTGGGGGTAATCCTGGTAATTCATTAGGAAAAATATCATCATATTCACAAACTATCTGAGAAAGATTCATATTCAATGTCCATTCTTCTTCTAGGGTGAGAAATATCAGCCAACCCATATGCTGTCCATGCCATTTAGAATCATACATAGTATGTGATAAAACATCAAGCTTATCTCCCTGAAATACCACAATTATATCGTATGGTGTGTGGGTAATAATTTTTCTATGATTATAATCAATAATAACCCAATGTGCTGTTAACCAGTCCATGCCAAGAATTACATCAAAATCTGACATGTCCATGACTCTAAGATCTACTATGAATATAATCCATAAGATTTCTAACTCACAATCTTGACATATCTGACTAATTTTCACCTTAGACCCCAAAGGAGAAGTCACATGTAATAACTTGTCCAAGTTTTTAACTCTTAATCCCAATTCTTTCATACATGATGTAAAAATAAGTGAATGTGAAGCACTAGAATCAAATAGAACTCATTCCTATAAATGAAAAAGTAAGAAAGTACCTTGTACTATTGACTGATCTATTCTCTCCATCTATGGTGTAATTGCATAGACACGCCCCTGGGTCCTTTAAGTCCCGGTCTGTGGGCTCTCACCTTGACCTCAACCCATGCCTTGGCCTCATTGATATGCTTTTGAAGTAGAAGATATTGGTTGAATACCTCGAGATTGCACCCAATTCCTTGGACCCGTACTAGAGAAAGGAGGAATAAACCATGTTTGTGTATTTCCCATAAATGTCTGGGACTGTGATATTTCATAATCCTAGAATTCCTGCTTCAGTTGACACTCCAATTTCCAATGTCCAGGCTGATGACAAACATCAATTTTTCTGTCCAATTTGGCTAGAATTCCTAGTCTGGCTTTGGCCTTGATAATCACGACATTGTCTATAAAATCTTTGTGGAATAAATGATCTCTACCACTTTCCAAAAAAATGTTGATTCTTTTTATCCTTTCCACTAGTATTTCCACTCATTTCCCAGATATTTCATACATCCGCAACCTTCTGCTCGATGGCTAAAGCTGTCTTAACCATCGAATCCATATCTTAGATAAGAAATCCCACAAACTTGCCTCGGATATATAATTTTAATCCATCTTCAAATTTTCGAACCTTAGCCACATAAGTAGCCACATAATCATTCCAAAAACGTGCCAACTCGGTGAATTTAGCCACGTTGTTCAGCATCGTCATATTTCATTGTCTAAGTTCAAGGAATTCTTGGGCCTTGGTATGTCTAGCAGAAGTCGGAAAATATTTTTCCATAAATAGTTATTTGAATTCTTCCCATGTCATTGTCTCTATATTATTCGAGGCCTTGATCCAATCCCACCAAATTTGTGACTCACCCTCTAGCTGAAACACTGCTAGCCGGATCTTGGTAGAATTGGAAGTGATTTTTATTGCATCTAAGATTTTATCAACTTGTCGAAACCAATGATCTGCCGTCATTGGGTCTCCTCCCCCCATAAATGTTGGAGGATGAAGTGCCTTGAACTTTTGGAAATTACTTGATCCTTCTTGACCTCCAGTTGCACTAGTTTGTGCAACTCTTGCAATAGTAACACCCATAGTCACTATCAGAGACTAATGATCAAAGAAGGCTGGGAATTGATCCTCATTTCGTGGACATTCCTGGTGTCCTTGTTCTCAACTTGCCATCTACATAAGCTAAATAATAATATAAAAATCACATTCATTCTCTATTATTAGTGCACATGCCAACTAATAATAGACTTTTCATTTCTAGAATATCATTTCATTTTCTAAACCGTCAAGGTTATGTTTCTTTATCTTAGATATCTATATATCTAAACTTTCCTATCACATTATGAATCTTGTACCAATTTTTAAGTTATAGGTAATAGTATACCTAACCTCTAATACCAAGCTGTGACACCCCATCCCCCAAAGGGTACTATTCATTCCATCACACCATACAATGTGCAATAAAATAAAATTTTCTCAAATATACAATACATTTTTTTTTCATTTTATTTGCTCAGCGAAATAAAGAAAACACACAACATATTATCTAAGCCACAACCAACTTCCATTCACATGTGCGATCATGTATGTGGATTTGTCATCTGTCCTGGACCTGTACCTAAAAAGGGGTCCCACAAACTGAGTGAGCAAAGCTCAGTAGAGGTAAACTCTTTCAGAGTTACTTCCTACTTAAGTGTACGTAAAATGTCATGAATATATATCAACATCCATTCAAGTACAATGTTTATATGAATGCAATTATGGATGAAATATTTATATGCGCATATTCCTAAGTTCTATCGACTCCCTCACACATGCCGAAGCCAAATGTGACATATTATATATTTGGATATATATATCTATAGAAATATTTATTTTTTTGGAATTATTCCAAAAAATATGGACCTACTCCGAAAAACATATTGAACATTTATCCGAATAAAATATGATTTTCTTAGATTTACTCCGAGAAATATGCACCGCCGTAACTCTGCAATGATGTTGTCCCAATTCGAGCTCACAATCTATAATAACCACGTACCAAATAAAATCTCACGCAACTCAGTTTGGACATTGCCCCAATTCGAGTTTGCTAAATACCATCCATATATACATATACATACATACATACATACATATATATATATATATCATGCACCCACCAATATATATGGAATGTTCCCGTACACATGAAATGTTCCCGTACACATGAAATGTAATTATGTCATTTCTAATTTAACCCATTTTCAGACACAATTATAACAATCAAAATCCAATTCGTCCTGTACTAACTTTTACTAAACGAAATGCTGAAACTTTTCGCCAATTAATTATTTTCAATAACATTTCTAACAATTTGAATTGAAATATAAAACATGATCATTTCTGGCCATTAAATATAAAGAAATTCTGATAAGAGAAAACCACCGTCTTTTAGAAAATCTGACAAAAATTTTATAATTTTGATATCAATATGAAGATTTCATCGTGTAGAGTAACTTTAGTTCTTGGACTATTTTAATCCGATTCTAAAATAATCCATTACAATTAAAAAAAAATTCACAAATATTTTTTTTCTGTACTGTATCTTTCTCCGGCGTTGAACATTTTTTTTTCAGCATTTCCCCCATTTTCCTGATTCCTGATGTTTTTCTTTTCTTTTTTTATAATTTTTATCATTAATTAATAATAATAATTTTTTATTTATTCTTTTTTCTTTTAGGTTGACACTTGGACTACTGACGGACCGCCCATGCAGGCACAGCCACGTGCGGATGATGTGGCGTGGTCTTTCAGTTAAACAAATTTTTTTCTCTCTAAATATTCTAATAATTATTTAATTAAATAAAAATATAACAAATTCTGATTTTTCTCAGAATTTAACGAAATTTGCCACCGTAGCTATATTTTCTAAGATGGATTCAATAACGACATCCATCTTATCATTATAGATCTAAAATTTTTAGGTTATTTTCTCTTATTGAAAAATTACCATTTTTCCCTTTTTTCCAGAAATCAAATTATGTTAGTTATTTATTCATTTTTTTTCAGGATTTCACAAGTTGGGTACCTTTTTGGGGAACAAGCAGAATATCCCATCTAATTGGAACATAAACGCAGTATATTTTAAAATTTTTATCCCTTAACCTACCTAAGATCACATGCATTTCATAAAAACTAATGGAAGGGTAAATAAAATTTAGCTTTTGTAAATTGATTTGTATAGCCATCAAAGTATGCATCTTTGGTTTATTTGGATCTTCAAAGGTGCTTCCTTTTTGAAAAACAACCACACTCTATAAGTATCCACACACGAACAAATAATAAATGATCTTGTTGAATGTTAGTTCAGATTCGTCTTCTCATAACAAATTTAGGGTTTTTCTTTTCTTTTTCTTTGTTTTGGTTGTTCTCAAAGTGGGGGCGGCTACTCTAAAAATCTATATGTCACACACACACACACACACACACACACACAAGTTTGCTAGGGTTTAAGTCAAAAAAATAAATTTTATAATATTATATATTTAAAACTTTTTAAAATAATAACAATTTAATTTTAATTCCTTATCATATAAGGAAATGAATTTATATATTATTATATTTTTAAAATTCTTTTTAAAAACCATTTACAGATTATTTTCTTATCCAATTAGAAAATATAACAGATTAATTATTTCTTTAAATCATGAATTTCTCAAAATTAAATTCAAATTTAAATAACAACTAATTATTATTTCTAATTTAAAATAATCTCATCATTTTAAATTACTATATAGAGTGAAAAACAATAACCATTATTATTCTTTCTTAATGTACGACCCTATAGGTTTAATTAACATTGGTAGTAGGCCAAAATCATATTTTGATCCTACAAGTCATAAGAGGCCTCTAGCAAGACATTATGACTATCGAAGTTAAATGAAATGCTCATGATCTGAGACAACAATAATATAGCTAATGACATAATTCTTTTATCTCATGATATCTTGATAGAATATAAGGCTTGGACAAAGTCAACCTTATATCATCTTATCTTTAATTACTCAAAACTCAATTAGATTGACTAAACAAATGACATTGACATCCATCAATTCATTTGAACATGACTATGCATTTCTCAGTCTCAATTATCTAGGGGATGTAAATATATCTCTTTTATAATCAGAGGGACATATTCCATTATAATCGCCCATATCTCACTACATAATTTTTATTATGTTCAAGTATAACTTTTATAGTCATATGATTAAAGATAATATTTGATTATATCAAAATATAATATTTATTATATTGAGAACTATAGTGATCTCAGATCACAAAATTTAATGACACTATTATTAGAGATTAACTTATGACTTTGATCCATATATCAATCTCAAGACGAGTCTATCCAATATTTATTCTCAACAAATATATATAAATTTGATTTGTATCTCAAACACATATTCATCCTATGAATATCAATCAAACTTTATAGTAATCTTAATTCATTGTTTTTCCCAAAATAATAATTGATTAGGGACATTTAGAATAATTAATAATATTATTCAAAGGCATTATATATAATAAATATGTGAATCATAATAATAATTAATTTTCATAAATAGTCAAAATACCATTTCATATGATAGGCTTAGAGCATTATTACTAGTACCCTCTACTTCCAATATTTCATAATCAACATATAATTTGGGGAAGAGATCTAGATGAGCTTTCGCCATCTTGCCTATCATGGAGGAGAAGTAAATTGTAGATGTTGAAATGAAAGGAATATTCTTTGTTTGTAGTACTTGAGAATATATTTTATTTAATGCTAGTGATTCTCATTATTTTGTATCATGTTTGTTTGTATGGATTAGGTATGAAGTTCAAAAAGTTTGACTCTATTTTATGTGTTGCTCCTTGTTGGAAAATTTGATTTTAGTGAGTAAGGTATGTAAACATTGTGAACTTTGTTTTGGTAATTTGTCTATGTGTCATTCTTTTATTTTTAATTTTTTTTATATGATATAATCTTTGTAATGGATTGGTTATTATAATTCATGTATTCCTTTTTTGTTCAAGGGATGAGTCATATCACAAGTTGGTGAACATTTTATTGTATTTATAAGAAGTTTTCATGACCACTATCTAGTGGCTGGCCTTGTAAAAAACTTATGCATAACTTTATGTTTCACTCTTTTGAATAAGGCTAGAGAAAAGCCAAAAATGAGACTCTTTAATCTCATGTTCTGATTGTGTGAGCATTTGTAATTTATTCTCTGAGGAGTTACCAATGTTGTTTCTTTCAAGAAAATAGAAATTTGTAGATTGATACGAAAAATTTAGCTCTATTTCTATCCTTCCATACCAAATGGAATGATTGAGTTGAAAGGGTTGCATAAAATAATTGCATTATCTCTGGAGTTTGAGGTTAAACATAAGGTTTTTTTAAGTATCCCTTCATAATGGTGTACACCATTATGTAAAAGAAGATAAAATCTAGTTTCATGACATGTGGGTACATTTGATATACTTATTAGAATGGGACCAACTAGTTATCAGTTGGCACTACCACTAGAGTATGCTTTTGTACATGATGTGTTCTATATCTTCATATTACCCAAGTTGTTAAAGAATTATTCTAAATATGATCATCTTTTATACTTTTTGCATAACTTACTTTTAAAATTACAATGACTTATTTATTAATTTGATATTATTATTATCTTAAATTAAGTAATGAAGTTTATGAAATATTATATAACATGAAAGAAATCATGATGTAATAATGATATTCCTATCTTGTGTAGTTATTTTTTATCAAAATTATCTATAATTACATGATCAACTAGATTGGATATTCTTGATTTAGATAAAGTAGCACATATTATATTTCTTGATTTAACCAAATAGTTGATCTCATGAATTATGATTATGGTGATGCTTAAATTAGACATGTGGATGCTTCCTAATAAGAGTCAAGTACATCAAATACATGCTATGAGACAAACATATGAATTAGCTATTTAATATAAATGATAATATCTTCATAGCAATGATGAATCTATCTTTAGACTTGAAATAATCAAGTTTGCCTTGGATATGGACCCTATGTTTTAACTTCATTCCTTATTGCCTCTCAAAGGTCAATCATAGGGTAACGATTGGGTATAGTTTGAAGTGTTAAAGTCATTTCAGTAGTTAATAGAAGATTCACCACTCCTAAAAGAGCGAGGAGTATATCCACAACCACTTTTCAAAATTATTACTCAGAAATCTCTAGTCAAAGTGAAAATATCATGAAGTATATCTTCAATGGCATGATATAACCAATATAATGGGAGCTACACTTTATCCATGCTTTGAACCAAGTGGGATATATAAAAAGTGAAAAGATAATTTACACATGTTGTTGTCGATGAAAGGGTTTTCAATCATACCATTGACTTTCTAGTCAATTGTTGTCATGATGTGTTGTTAGATATTTCTCATGGCTTATTTAATTCAAATATTTAACTAAGTAACCAAAATAATTAAAAGCCAAATAGGTCACACCCTTAGAAGTTTGAAGCTAAAATAAAGTAATTTGGATTTGATCCAATTTGAGGGACTTGCTTTAGTTATGGCCTCAACATGACTTTAAAAAACATTGGCTCTCTATTTGTCTTAAGGTCCTTGAAAAACAAGCCTCATGAGAATGAGATGTATATGGTTTTCCCACCCAAAGGTGAAAGACATTTTGATTTTTTCTCTCCATAATCTAATAAGGTAGGACTATGTGTTAAAAGATGATAAAGTAAGTAAGAATTAAACTATGTTAGGATTCAATTAATTGAGACTTGATTTGATTAGTTCTCTTATGTAGAAGGAATGTGGAATATACGTGGATCCCACTCTATTTAAAAAGAATAACTAAAGTAGATAAGTTTTTTTTCAAAATACACAATCATATATATATATATATATATATATATATATATTTGTTGAATCTTGATAATCAAAAAGAAAAGGGAATTAGTCTTTCAATCCTCATAACACATAGCAAAAGATTTGAATATGATTTTTATATGAAAAAAGTATTTTAAATAGCATAGAAGAAATCCTTATAATAAGCCTTGCTCTTACTATTCATTTTGGGATGTAAGTTTTGTTTTAATTCGTGTAAAGGAGACAATAGGATTTTCTATATGTAATCTCTCTTGTTAGGATCCAAGTTTGGTTAGCACCAACTTGCCTCCAAGATCACTTCCTTGGAAGTTTTTACATTCAACTTCATGCGGATCACTATTTAAGGTGTACTTAGATCGAGACACAATGGTTATTACAAATCCTAAACAAAGAAGGCATTATTACCAAAGAAAAATATTTCTCTTGTATAATATCTAATGATAATCTTGATTTTTCGAGATCAAAGGTGGATTCATGGGTGAGATTAATTTTTTTTTCCTTCTTCTACCTCAAGATTGTGGTGCTTAAGGTATGATTCCAACATAAGTATCATCCCAATCGTTTTATGTGTTGATTTATACCATTTTATTTTAATTGAAAGATTTGAAATATGAAGTACTTATTCATATCCTAGACCTAAAAAAGTATTAAGAAACAAGTCGATCTACTAGAAAAATCCTTTGGGAAAACCAAGGTAGGAAAAACATGAGTGAAAAAAATGAAAATGAGTTATACAAAAGTATCTATATCTCTTCGATTATGAACTATATGATATTTTGATGAAATTTAAATAATTTTTTTTTAAAAATACATATTTTAAATATGAGGTTTTGCGGTGACTATTAGTCCTGCTAAGGACATAGAGGGATAAATCTACACGAATATCCACATAGGCATAGATTAGATATTCCATTGGGAGAATGACCCTAAACCCCCTTATACAATAGTAGTGGTTTCCAAGCTAGAATTTTATAAATCTCTCATGAGTCTTCATATCATGAGAGTAGGTGCATGTGTTCCCCAGTGAGGATGATAGCTAGGCTAGAGCTATTGGGTTAGTTTTTAAATGTTCCATTGTGGCCTAGTAGAGCATTGATATGCATAAATTATGTATGTTTGTGAAAATTATATGAGTTTAAAAAATGAATTTTTTCATAAAGCATGCACATACATTATGATTTTTTGAATTTGTATAGCAATGTATATGTATATGTATGTATATGGATATTTTAAAGCTTATTTTTAAGCATTAGATTTGTATAATTGAAAATATACGTGGCTATGGAGGTAAACTATATATTTTTCCATGTTTTCTTGATATTTTCCTATTGTTCATTAGTTGGTCACCCATATTTTCTCCAAGTGGAGAAAATGTTGATGGTCAAACCTGATTTTGAAGCTTACATATCTATGTGGGTATTTTTCTAGAACATTTAGATTTGTTTTTTTGAAACATTATTATATATTTAGACATAAGGGCTCATTTTATGTAAATGACTTTACTTTTGTATGTGAATATTTAACTTTATTGTTTATGCATATTCATGATATTTTCTAGAATTCAATCCATTTTAAATGACTAAATGGGAAGGATCTTGATTTTATTTTTTTATTTGTTTCTACTAAATTTTTGAGGTTGTGTGAATTTTAAAATGAAATTAACATAAAAAATGAGAAGAGAAGAAGTTATTGTCAACTTGTTTATAGCTTTCTAAAGACATGTGGTTGACCATAAGTTGTGCTATTTACAATACTTATTTTTTTTATTTTTTCAATATAAATTCATTTATTTTGGATCTATATTTTTAATGTACACCCTTCCCATTATGTCTATATGTGCTTTATAGGCAATTTACTAACTATACAAAAACCCACCATTAAAAATGTAAAAACACATCACATTGAATTTTAAAATTATTTTATATCTTATTAAATTTAACTAATCAAACCAAGCATATTATAGCTCTTGAGTGGGAACGGTAGAACTTGGATTCTAGAATGTTCATTCTTTTAGTGGTCAACCAGATTCTTCAATAGTGGAGTTTGGAATCAATTTGATTAATAAGAAAATAAATAATTTAGGGATCATTAAAGATATTCGGCATCTCAAATATCATAATATAATTTATTTTGGTAATCATCCATTATGTGTTTGTATAGAAATGAAGTTTAATTAGAAGAATTTCACTTATTTAAAGCTTTTGATGAATTGTGATGAATAATAGTAATATTAGGTAGTTTTTGGGTGAAATATGATACTTGTTGGATTATTGAGATGGATACGAGCAAAAAGGAAAGTAAAGTCATATAATTCTTCATTTTATGACTTTTTTTACATCTTATTGAGTTTATAAGGTAGTTTCGGCATCTATTCTTCGTCTGAATCTCTACACAAATAGTTGTGGTAATTTTCACACAACACAACTCTATAATCTCATTGATATAATAATTTCATTTTGTATCACTTCTTTTTGACTTTGAAACATTTTTGAAGTTACAACTAAGCCACCTTGACATATTTTTCATGGGTATAACATTAATTGTGTATTGCAATAACCAATTACCCCATTAGTACTAAAAGCTATGATGACCCTACATGTTGCAACTTTCTCATTACAGAGCAACCAAGTCCAAGGTAAAAGCTACAACACTATTCCTACAATATGTCTTTTAGCTATAGAAATTTCATAGGGCAATACTTCAGTCCTAGTCATTTAAAAGGTCGTGACTCTTTGTTCTAAAAAAATGATCAAATCCTTGACTTATTCCCATCACCATGACTTTGGGTTACAAAGGCAAACTACATAATATATGATCATTCTAGTGTCATGACTTAGTATTACAAAAGAAAAATTAATAGTTATGGCCATTTATAGTACCATAACCATTTGATGTAAGAGAGAGACCAAATTTATGGATTATTCCTATCATCACGACTTTGTGTTCCAAAAATAAAATGTATAATAATGATCATTCCCAGCATCACAGCCTTTTAAAGTTAGAATAAAATCAAAGTCATGGCTCATTATCAGCATCATGACTTTGTGTTACATAGATGAAAGTAAGTCATAATAAGCCATAAAGTTGTGACTTTAGAACTTAAAATTCGCACCTAACCATTCTAGAATAAAAGTGCAAATCATGAATTTTTAAAAGAAGTTTTTATGGCATGAGAAAAAAAGATAAAAAACAAGGGGTTTGGAAGTAAAATATGATCCAAAACTTGTGGAGATCCATGGAAAAAAGGGTGACACAAAGTACAAGCATAAACCTTAGGAGAAGGGCATAAGTTTTGACTCAACCTAGGGGTAAATATGAGACACAATCGTGTTTTGTGAATTTATTGCTTGATTCCTAGATGCTTTTGAGGATTAACATTGGGAATTCTAAATTCCATAAGATGTATCTTTAATTATCTCATGTAAATTCTTCTCAATATTAGGCTAAATTGAGATCTAGGATTATTGTATTTAATTTTGTATGATGGATACTTAATGAATGATTTTATGTTTGAATTTTATTATAGTTTTGTTATTGATGGAAGTGGTAATTATGTATAAATTAAATTAGGATTTTATTATTGGTAGGTTTGTGCATACTATCATGGTGGATGGTAACATATAAGCCATGAAGCACACTCATGCATAATGGTAGGAATAAAGTAATAACCTTTCTAATCATTATGCTTGAGATAAATCTATATGATAAAACATAATATCGAGATATTTTAATTATGCGAGTATGATACTGATGAAGCTAGACATATGAACACTTTTTATAAACTAAGATATTGTGCATGTCTTATAAGAACTCACCCTCAATTGATATGAGTATTTTATATAATATTTTTCTAAGGATTTTATCATTTGTATGAAAATTCATGTGTTTAGCATGGTAGATGATGACGGGTAAGCCATGAGATACATGCGAGTTGAGATGACTCATTAGGTGATGACAACAATATGAGTTACTTTCTATCATATGGCTCATATTAGTAAAATTTGAAAGAAAACATATGTTAATTGTGTGAGTATAATACTTATGAAGCTAAAAGTACAAATACTTTTACTATCATATCAATTTATATCTATATGACACATGTGGATAGTGAATCAGAATGTAAATTTGAAGTAACTATCAAAGATAGTTAATAAGCTTAAAAGATATGGACTCGTGGATGACCTTTGAGTAAGGATGACTTATCATTTTGGTGATAAAGTATCAAAGTGACAGCTATGAGGGGATCATCATTGGGGAGAGCTTAATAGTTGATAACCACCTTGTATGCCATTAGCAAACTAGAATATCTTCATAACAATCTAACATTTATTATGTAACCAAAACTATTTAAATTATCCATCTTGCATAATAAAATACACCAAATCTTACCTAATACTCAATCTTATCATTTCAACTAGGATAATAGTTTTCTAAATTTTGATTAGTTGAATTGCCTACATAATCTTTGTGTGACTGATATCTAGATAAAAAGTTCATTTTACTATTTATATGACTTATATACTTGCAGGATTAGTTGAATGAGAGATCCTCGCATAATAAAGTTTTGAGACTTTTCTTAATCCTAAAAATTAGATATCATAATAAAATTACAAGTTTTTGATACTATTTCTATTAATTTTTTGGTTTGATTAGTCAACTATAGTTGATGTAAATATCATTGAAAAATGATAGTTCTATTTTTTTAGTTTGGAAATCAATATCTGAATTTTATATTTTGATTTATATTGTCTGATTTGTGTTACTAATTTGTGTCTTTCATTTTAGTATGTTTTTATTTTTTAGCCACAATTAATGGAGTGAAACTATGAGTCTGAGCTAATACATTGGGACCCATAAAGTGAGAAAATGTGAAAGAGATGACTCGTCAAAATGGTGTCCAACAAAAACCATTCTAGGATTCATTGGTATAGTTAGCACATTACTTATAAAGACCAAACAAAGGAATAATATGGAATATCACCATAATAAAAGAATTGTGAAGGAATTGTAAAATCGAGCATGAATATTTATGAAAAAAATTCATAGAAATCAATGAAATTTTCATTATAGAATAATGAAATTTAGATGGTAAAAAAAATAGAAATTAAAGACCAAAAGGCTGAAATGAAAATTGCCATGACTTTTCTAGTGGTCTCAAATAGAACCACAACTTTGAAGTTCCAGAAAGGAAATATTGATATTATGACATCTGAAAAAGTCATGTCATTGGAGAAGAAAGTCATGACTAATCCCAACACTATAATATTCATGATAAATAATATTATTGACATTTTCATGACTTTTGAGAAATCCACAACTATTGAAGAGAAGTTCCCATAAGATTGGACAACTTCATATTGATTGATCTTTGAGGTGCTAACATATCATTTTCATTATACTTTTATAGAGGTGAAATTGATTATTATTTTGGCATTGTTAATGGAGGAAATGGGCACCATTATGGTGAATTTTATAAAATAAATATTTGGGCACTATTTCATGGTCATTTGAATATATCAAATGAAAAAAAATATCAATAAGCATGCATAAGATTTTTATTGAGCATGATGTGGAGTCAACAATTGAGCACCAATAGAGGTGAAATTCCATAATGAATGATGTGATAAAAAAAGAGATCATAAAATGGCTAAAGGTAGGTATTATTTATGTCATATCAAATAGTCCATAGATGAGTATGATTTATCTTGTACCAGAGAAGGGAAGATTAATGATAGTCAAAATTGTAACTGATGAAGAGATTACTGCATGAGCAACAACTGAATAAATGATTAAATGTTTATTATTGGAAATTGAATAATGGGACAAGAAAGGATCATTATCCACTTTTGTTCATGGCCTAGTTATTAGACAAAATCTCATCTCTTTCATTTTATTGGATTTGGATGGATATTTAGATTACAATTAGATTCTGATTGATCTGGTAGATTAAGGAAAAATAATGTTCACTTGCTCATAAAGGACTTTCACATTTAGGAGTATGTCATTTGAGCTTTGTAATGCTTCGACCTCATTTCATAGGTATACAAAAGTTATTTTTGCTAGCCTTAATGAATAAATTATAAATATATTTTTGAATGATTTCTTTGCGTATAGAGATTCTTTTAAGGATACTTGCATAACTTGGAGGCTGTATTGAAGTGGTGTTATGAGAAAAATGTTGTCCTTGATTATAGAAAATGTCATTTATAGTTAACGAAGAGATCATACTTAGATATGTTGTTTTAGCTAAAGGATTAGAGGTGTATGATGCTAATATGTCAGTGAACAAAACCTCTCCACACCCCACCACAGTCAAAAGGGTAAGGAGTTTCCTTGAGCACATGGAAGTTTACTAGAGATTTATCAATAACTTTTTGAAAATAACATAACTATTATGGAAACTCTTGGAGAAAAATTCAATATTTTATTTTCAATCAAGAATTAAATGCTGCCTTTGAAGAAATTGAAAAAAAAATTGATTAAAAGCTCAATCTTGATTATGCCATGATAAGAAGGAACATTTTTTATAATGTGCGATGTAAGCGCATATGTCTTGGGAGCCATATTGGGACATAAATAGGACAAGATCTTTTAGAAAATTTCTTATGTCAACCAGACTTTTAATGAAGACCAAGTAAATTATATAACTATGGAAAAAAAATATTAGTTGTGATTTTCTCTTATAAAAAATTATGATCATACATCCTTGAAATAAAAGTGATGATTTATATGGATCACACAACTATTTGTTACTTGATGACAAAAAAGAAAGCTTGGCTGAGGTTGATAAGATAGATACTACTCCACCAAGATTTGATTTAGAATTCTGAGATAAGAAGAAAAGTGATAATGTGATAGCCAACTATATATCATGATTAGAATTCATGGCAAAGGAATAAAAGAATCTAAAATTTTAGAGGATTTCTCGAATGAGCAAGTTTTGATGATAGAAACCATACTATTCTAGTATGTTGAGTTTGTTAGCTATTTAGCATGTGAAACTATCTACGAGATGATCCACTATTATTTAAAAGATATATCGATCAGATTATAAGAAGATACATGCCCAAAGATGAACAAATAATGATCATCCTTAAAAATCACCAATCATGGAAGGAATCTTGGCAATAAAATGTATTATAATCTATTTTTTGGCCTTTTATTATTTTGAGATTGTCAAAATATGGTATGATGGTGTGATAGATACTAGATATTGGGTAATATATCTAGGCAACATGAAAACCACTTAAATTTATTCTTAAAGTGGGGATTTTTCATGTATGAGAAATTAATTTCATGAGCCCATTTCTGGCATCTTGTAAGAAAGATTACATCCTATCAGCAATAAATTATGTGTCAAAACTCAAAATGGGTGGAAGTTGTAGTGGTGTAGAAAAATGATTCAAAAATGATTGTGGGTTTCTTCTATAAAAATATTTTTAACAGGTATGGCATGCCATGATGTATCATTAGCGATGGAGGAAGTCATTTTTGTAATAGATTATTTAGTACATGTGGTAACTTTGTTATGTAATTAATTTTATCAGTTAGGTGATATCACAAAAGCTCTTAACAAAAATATCTCATCAACAGAGATACACAAGTTCATAGATTATACAATTAGTAAGCAAATTTTCATCTAGATATAGATTCCACAAGAATTATATCAATAGTTTGGTTATTCAACAGTGAGACAACTTATTTTTACTAAAATAGATATTCAGATTATTAGACAATCTTATACCCATGAGTTTATTCATTTAATCTATGTAATGATATTTAAGTTTCTCAACTTATATTGTATTGGATATAGAATGAAGGTTAAAGTATTATACAATGACTCATTGTTCTAATGGTATAGAAGGTGGTTGTCATCATTGAGCCTATCCCAATGGTTGTCACCTCATAGTTATCCCCATGGTATATCATCAATGAGACAATAATTCATATATGCTTAAGAGTCATTCGTAATTCTGTCTTTTTAAGCAACTTCATCAACTTCCCTTGATAGTTTTTTTCGTACGTATACATTTATTCTCTGGCCTCAAGTATCATAAAAACCAAAAAAATGATATGATTTATAAGTATTTATACTTTCAACTTTATAAGCATCATCCTCACACAATTAATATATACTTCTCTCAAGTTTCACTGGTGGGAACTATACAAGCAAAAACAACTTGCAGAGGCTTTACCACCTTGCAAGTCAACACATACGCACACATATCCTAAGGATTACCTATCATCCTCTTTCTTGATGATAATCTGACTCCCACAAAGGTGAAGCCCTTAGGAATATATTATTTATAATATCTATCCTAATCAAAATTTTAGTTTTTTAAAGATGTGTATAATGGATTGACATGGAAAAATATTTTCACTTTAGCTTTATAACCACCATACTCATGATGATTAACATAGCCAAATTTTAGGTTTTAATGTATAGGTTTATATCATACATCATAATCAAAAGGGCTATTATTTCATTCCTATCATATGCATGAGTAAGCCTCATGGTTTATCTATCATCATTCCCTATGATAATCTTGCACAAACATATAAATAATTGAAATCCTAGTTCAAGTTCTATTTAAACACTATCCATCAATATCAATAACTCAAAAAAATCAAATACATTTATTAATATATAAAACTAATGTCACATCACATATTTTTAATTTACAAAAATCTTAGACTCATGCTATTTTGGTAAACAATTTTGAATCTACCTAAGAGTTGAGGGTTTGATAACCACATTCCCAAACTTTGAGGATTGTACTAAGTCTCACTTCCCTTGATTGCTTGTGGAGCCCATAGGAAGCATGAAATTCATTCCTAAGTTTTGATAGTTGCAATGTCTTTGCTTGTTTTGTTGAAAGAGTGAAAAAACAATGAGAGAGATAGAATTCTGAATTTCTTTTTCTTATACTTTTATACTCATATGATTTTACATTACTATAAGTAGAAAGTCGTGACTTTTAGAAGAAAGTAATAATTTCAGCCTTCATAATTTCAGCCATCTACTTTTGCATTATTATGAACATGACTTGGGCCTAATGTCTTTGTAACACAAAGTCACAACATTATGATGTGGTTGCAACTTTATGCATTTGACTTCTTATATTTAATAATGGATCGAGAAGTTGGAAAATGGCCATGATATGGTGAAGGGCTTCTCATATTGATATATGACAATGATACTCTGATAATACCACAATCTTTTATTGGTCCTTCTTGATTATTATATAGCTGTGACACTAAGAAGGTCTTGTGTAATATGTGGCCATGGTACTATGGTATGGGAATTGACCATGACATAAAAGTTTTTCTTCATATCTCTTCGAGTGTCTCTGATATTTTGGGTGGCAATAACACTGGTTTCTTTTCTCTCATATATCATGTTGCCATAATGCTACAATAATGCTACAGCTCTGAAAATTAGCTCAAGCATATAAGTCATGTCTTTGCTTTTCTTTAATGACAAGAGTCTTGGCCTTAGAAAAATAGTTATACTCAAGTAATCTCTTCTATAATATTTAGTGTTCCAAAATTCACTACTCTAAATAATTTCAATGCCTTTACATCGAGTAATTTTATATTTATAACTTTATATAGCTCAAAAGTCATTACTTTATAAAAAGGTCTTGATTTTGCCTCGAGACTACTTAACTATATTAAAGATAAAGTCATAACACTTAGACTTGGTCATGATCTTGAACACCAATGAGATATTTGGTTGATGTGATATTAGATTAAAGTCATAGCTTTAAAATTTTATGAGATATGCATGGCTAGGACTACATGATAATATTATAACCACAAAGAATGTATCACATAATGAAAAGATTTGCTGGTAGGTCATGGAAACAAATAATTTCTATGATCAATTAGATAGAGGTTTGACCAAGAATGAACGTGGAAACTAAGCAAGACTTTTTATTCTACCCCTCCAATAAATATCTCCAAAAATCTATAGATTTCATGACTTTTTATCAAAACTTGTCATGACTCAAAAGTCATGAAATCAATCCATAAATTCTCTCATGTTATGCCTACACAACATCATAAAGTACTAAAATATCTATGAATATTTGCTTGTTTAAATTCCAAACAAACTCACATACTAAAATAATTGCTCATCCTTGAATAATAACTTCCCCCTCAAAAAAAAAACAACAACAATTAAACATCTCAAATAAGTTCCACATAATGGATACAACATCATAATATATGAGTAAATAATAAAAATACATATCAAGGTAGTGATGGAAAAGGTAAATACAATTTTCCTTTAGAATTATACTTCTTAAAGGTAAAATCTAACATTGAGTGTTCAAATAGTGGTAGAGAAGTAGATGAGCTTTCTAAATCTCTCTTATATGTATATAACTCATCCAATATCTTTGCCAAAATACTAAAAAGCATCTCTTGTTTTTTCCCAATTAAATTCAGTGCATCTTCAAAGTATTCCATCACAAAATATAAGTTTTTTGTTTTGCACCATATTTAGTAATCAAATTACTAAATATTATTGTCTATTTTGATGGTTAATAATGATGTATAGATGTGGAAATAATGCTAATATGTATCGATTTCATAATTTTTGGTACTTTGGATAGCTTTGAAGAATAATCTTGAAATCAATAAGTTTTTGAAGGTATTTAGTAGATGAGATTGATCAATAAGTCTTATGTAGTTTTAGCATATATTCTTGACTAAAACTCTACCTAAATGAGAAGAAAAAATTCTTATATGTCACGACCCTACCAACTCATTAGCATACTTAATTTTTCATTATGTGACACATTCTTATAGCTATGATATTTTTAAAATGTCATAAACATACTTAGCTAAAAAAATTTAAATGACTATAATATTAATTTTTCATCTTAGCAACCAAGTACTTCACTATTGCTCAAGCTCTTGGCCAATTTTGTATTGTCATGACTTTATCTTTATATAGCTTGATAATCTAAAGTCAGAGCCATGATAGTGTTTACAAAGCTGCTTCTTTTGAGCTACAAAAAATTACAGAGTCATCACTACTCATGCCAAAGCTAGAACAATCATTCAAAACCATGACTTTTGGGATATTAAATATTACATAGGAATTACTTGAGCATGACCATTTCCAAAGGCTATGACCTTTATCCTCATTGGAAGGCATAATTATGACTTGTATGCATAAGCTAAGTGCCAATAGCACACCTTAACATGACCACAAAAATATGTTAAACAAGAAAAAAAACACTAGTGCAATGACCACTCATAATCACAATGCCATGGATACTTAAGAGATATGAAGGGTTAATTTTGCACCATAGCCACTTCATAGTACCATATCGACATATACATCAAGAAAGAGTAATTACCTATGCCTTGACCGCCATACAGTACCATGACTATATAATAATATGAGAAGTCATCTCCATTCCAAGACAACTTCATAGTGGCATAGCCCTCATCTATAACTTTGTGTTATAGAGAGATTAGGCCCAAGTCAAGATCATTACTAGTGCCCTGACTTTGTTTTACATTTAGAATAGGCCCAAGTCATTGTGGTTGCTATTTATAAAAAGTTCATGATATGCAAGGAGTCGTGACTACTTTCTAGAGCTGCAACCTCAAGCTAAAGAGATGAAGACTAAAGTTATAACTTTCCTATAAAAATCATGACATCCTACCCAAAGTAATGCAATGCTGCCCAAATATAAAAGTGTAAGATACAAAATTTTCGAGAACATTTCTTCCCTATCCCCCTCATACAACAAGCAAAAGTCATGGAAACTAAAAATCCTAGGGGTGAATTTTACACTCCCTAGTGGTTCCACAAGCATACAAAATACACACGACTTATGGTGATAGAAATAAAGATGGTGATTGTGATGTTGAAGTCTGGATATGGTGGCAATGGGATGGTATTGATTCTGCAGCATGATGTAACATACTAGATGAATTTGGTTCATTTCTTCACGTCCACCTCCACCACGGCCACGTCCTTTAGGCATCATCTAGTGTACAAAATAAAACATATAACCAATATTAGAGATATGATGAACAAGCATGCATTTTCGAATAAAGCACACAGATAGATTTCAACAAAATATAAACAGTCTTTGATAGTTTAATATTATAATAAAATTATAACAATTTAATTATCGACATCACTGTCATCCTCCAATGGATCTTCTGATATTTTGTATGATTCTGATAGAAGTTCGAACTCATCTTCAGATAGAAATTGATCATCTTTAATTTCTAATATGCCACCATTTGAGTCACATAAATTTTTTAGATCTTCATCTACATTTATAGGCTCAATATTATTTATGTCATCTTTCTGGAATGCCGGTGCAATATCTAAGTCTTCACTTCTTTGTTGCGATGTTGGTACTTCAAATTTTGATCGAGCTTTGATTTTGCAAATCACGCACCAATCTCTCTTATCACGAGATAAATTCAGATATGTATAATAATATACTTGAGGGGCTTGAACTACCATAATAAATGACTCATATCGATTATACCTACGTTTATAGTTAACATCCACTAGCTTATAATCCGAATGAATCTTTGTGCCCATATTTCGTGTAGGATCAAACCACTCACACTTAAATAATACAAACATATTATTTTTGAGTCTAGGATACTCCAACTCAATAACTTCTTTGAGTTGACCATAATAATCAATCTCATCTGCACTATAACCTTGGCCTTTAATGCATACACTGCTATTCATTGTTATTTTAAAAGAACAATGCTCAATAGTTTGTCACATATTCATTATTGTGTGAAATTTATATTCATTAACAAAATACTCAGGATAGTTTGTCGCATTTCTAAACGGGCCTTTACTTAGATTCTAAATGAAAATATTTGAATCACCATTTGAAGGAAGAATTACATGTGACATAAATTAAAAAAATGATATTAACAAATAAAAGATACTAATAAATTAAATAATTCAAAAATTCAAAATTTAATAATTCTCACATAATTTTTTTAACCAATTCACAAATTCAGATTCTAGCATATAATCGATATCATTACTGAAAATTGCTGGTTGCCTATATTTTAACTGCTCAACATAAATACTACACAAATATAAAAAGAGAAAAATGTATATCAATTTTTAATAATTCCTATTAAAGATAAAATTAAACTATGATTAAATATGCAACCATTTTGGGTATACATACTCAATATATGGTGCAACCTCCTCACAATTAAGTAAAACGTAGCTCCGAGTTGCTTTGTACTCTTCATCTGTCATACATCTTTTCATTGGTCTTCCAAATGCTCTTTCAGGGTACTTGAAGATAGATAGTTTGTCCACAAAATCATCTTCTACCATCAGATGACCATCATTTCGCGGCACATTTCTATTCTTTGTATTGACATGATCCTCAAAATAATAAGAACAAAATGATGATGTTTCTTCTACTAAATATACATTACAAATTGGACCTTCAACTTTTTCCTTGTTTCTAACATTCAATTTTAACTTACGAAGATACTTACAACCACAATGTTAGGTTTCAATTATATTAAATTATAATATTACTTTATGTATGAAATAATAAAACACAGTAAATTATATGTATTTACCTCTCAAAAGAATACATTCACCTGTATTGCACCGGCCATGCTATCCTTGCTTCATATACCAAATGGACCAGAAAATGCTCCATTGAGTCAAAAAAACTCAGTGGGAATATCCGTTCAAGCTTACAAATAATAAGTGAAATGTCATTCTCCAGCCTCACCATGTCATCTATTTTGATTGTGGTTGTAGTTAGCTGTTTGAAAAAAAAACTATGTTCTGTAAGGACCTTCCAAATACTTAGGGAAAGTAATTCATGGAATGCAATTGGCATTAATCTCTGCATAAATACATGATTGTCATGACTTTTCATTCCAAATAACTTAAGATTCTTCATATCCATGCATCTACCCATATTTGACACATATCCATCAGGAAATTTCAAATTTTTAACCCATTCACACAATAATTGTCTTGCCTTCTTATCAAGTGTGTAGCAAGCTTTAGAAAATTTTTCTGCTGCCTCATTCAGTTTCAATTTAGGATGTTGATAGTAATCATTTAGCTCTTGTCTTGATTTTACATTATCTTTTGTTTTACCGTCTACATTAAGGACAGTGTTTAAAACATTGTCAAACATATTTTTTTTTTCAATATGCATTACATCTAATTATGATGAATTAAATTGGACTTCCAATATGGCAAGTCCCAAAATATACTACGTTTCCTTTAGCCAAATATTCTGCCTATTGGTCCATTACTTTCAGTAGCATCTTTTTCAGTTACATTCTTCAAACCTAAACTCTGTATCTCTGTCATAATATTATCTCAAGAATGAACTACTGGTGCAGCTGTCATCATAGTTTTATTTTTTCGAAATGCAGTTCTATTTCTTCGAAATGGATGATTCGTAGGTAGAAACTTATAATGGTTATCAAACCATGACTGTTTACCACTAAATTTGAGGGTAAATACATTAGAATTTGTCATGTAATACGGGCATGTGAATCGTTCTGTAGTACTCCATCCAAACAACATTGAATATGTAGGAAAGTCACTTACCATCCATATAAGGGCTACCCTCATAATGAAACTTTGCTTCTTTGAGATATCATATGTATTCATGCCAACATCCCACAAATGATTAACTCTACAATAAGAGGTTGTAAAAAAAACATCCAGCATGTCTTTCAAATTTTTTGGCTCTAGAACCAATATTGACAAAAAAATATATTGCTCCTTCATACACAACCATGGAGGCAAGTTATAAGGTGTCACTATCACTAACCATGTTGAATACTATTGTCTATATTACCCAAATGGCTGAAATCCATCAGTATAGAGACCCAATCTCACATTTTGACTTTCTGCTACAAAATCTTGATGTATATAATTAAAATGCTTCCAAGCAAGTGAATCTAATCGATGGTGCATTACCCCTTCTTCAACCTCATGCTCATAATACCACCTCATATCATTTGCTGTAGCATTTGATGCATATAGTCTCTGTAATCGATGAATTAATAAAAAATAATACATAGTTTTAAAGATAACCTTCAATTTTTATCACGTATCTACAACACGAGGTGTCTTCTTAAATCGAGGATGATCACAAAACTTAAAGCTAATTAAATCACTATCGCCACCCCAATATAACATACATCCATTTAAACAACAATCAATTTTTTCCACTGGTAGACCCATTCTAGAGGTGTCAAACATGTCGGGCCGGCCCGGCCCGGCACGAGGCACGGCACGGTTCGGCCGGGCCTGGGCCGGCCCGGCACGTTCTTAAACCGTGCCCGGGCCCGTGTCGTGCCCGGGTAAGGAAAATCACGTGCCGTGCCGTGCCTGGCCCGGCACGGCTCGTGCCTTGGCACGGCACGCCGGCACGGGTCCATCCCGTGCCGGTTCACGCAGGCACGCATGGCACTGGCGGCGTGCCACGCGTGCCGTGGCGTGAGTTGTGACCCATCCAGGCCCCCTCCCCGGTAAAAAGACCGCGGGTCGGGTCCGAACAGACCCGACCCGCGGTCTTTTCTGCCAAAACCCGACTCCCGAGTCCGATCCGAGCATTTCCAACGGCAAAAAAAAAAATTCAAACTTGAGCAATTTTCAGCCCTTGGATTCACCTCCAAAGGCTAGGGGGCAGAATCCAACGGTCCTCGTGATTCTGCCCCTTAAATATATTAAAAAAATTTAAAAAAATAATAAAAAAATATTTTTTTTAATAAAAAAAAACTTTATTTAGCCTATAAAATCTACCCCCCTTTCTATAACATTTATGTTTTTCAAAAACATAAAACCTCTCAATATTTTCTCACTCTCACATAAACCGTGCATCTCTCTCTCGGCCCTCGTGATTTTAATTTAGGCTTGGATTTTCCTGAAACTCAACTTGAGTTTTGAACATCAGAACTTCCAGCGGGCTGCGGTGCACCTTGCACATGAGTGACCTCATTGCTTTTACAGGGTAATATATTTTACGTTTTTTTGTACTTTCTCTCTCTAAACCTTCTCTCTCTAGAAAAACTTACGAAAAATAAAAAATGACAAATACACCTAACACGTATTTAAATTTGGAAAATGAAAATGTTAGTGTTACACAGACGTTTGTGGCTCCTGAAACTTTTGTTTCTCCTGTCGTCTCAGCCCAAAGTTCTAAAAAACAGAAAACTAGGAGGACTTCTGTAGTTTGGACACATTTTAAAATCATAACACAAGTAGATGTTAGGGGTGAGGAACTTGAAATGGCACAGTGCAAATATTGTATGAGACTTTTAACATGCAAGAGTACATGTGGGACTGGGCACCTCAAGAGGCATGCTGAAATATGCTCCAAAAAACATGGACCCTTAGATCCTAGGCAAACCCAACTTGGCACTACATTTTTTGAGACTGGATCGAGTTCAGTCTCAAAGTTTACTTCCTTCGTATACTCCAGCGAGTTGGGTAGGGACGGCATGGCCAGGCTCATCACATTGATGGGTTTTCCGATCAGATTTTCGGAAGATCCGAGGGTAGTGCGCATCATGCAGACTTATTTTCAGTCATCCTATCGTAGGATTCCTGGGTCCACATCTAGGAGTGACATACTAAAGATATATAAGTTAGAAAAACAAAAAATAATTAAGGAATTTTTGGCATTTAGTGGAGTGGTGTCCGTGACGTCCGATATATGGACATGTCACGATGATTCTTCTTATGCATGTCTCACGAGTTATTATGTAGATTCTAACTGGACAATCAATAAAAAAATATTAGGATTCACTGAGATTCTTCATCCTCATGATGGCCCGGCCATTTTTGAGTGTATGATGAAAATATTTAGGGAATATAAAATTCAAAATAAAATTTTTAGTGTCACTTTCGATAATGCTGCGAATAATGAAGTAGCGATCAATATGTTTGTTAGGAATATTAGAGACGCACCTTTAGGAGAGATCTTTCATGTCAGATGCATGTGTCATGTGATTAACCTGATAATTCAAGCGGGTATGAAGGTGTGTTCCCCCGCGTTGGAAAATATACGCAATGCACTCAAGTATATTCGCACTCCTCGCAGACTACAAGAGTTTGGTAATCTATGTTTGTCTGTGAATCTTAAGAAGAAGAAATTCTAATCAGATGTGAGACATCGTTGGAATTACACGTACCTGATGTTGGAATCATGTGTTGGATACGAACACATGATATCCGACTACGTCAATAGTAAGAGTGATGAACTTATTATTGACGACACTGACTGGGTTTCAAGAATTTCATTTATGAAATTCCTGAAGATATTTTATGACACGACGAACATGTGTTCGTCTGTTTATACGCCCACCACTTGCATTGCACTTCGTTGCATATGCAACACTAGTAGCATCTTTAGGAAGTATCGAGCGGACCCGACGCTTAGCCATATGGTTGCAGAGATGGAGACCAAGTACCTGAAGTACTGGTCCACCATTCCATCTCTTTATTCCCTCGCAACATGCATGGACCCTAGGGCTAAGGTGGAAGGGGTTGAAAACACCCTGACTTTCATTTCTTTGTGCATGAACCTGGAAGAGCCACCTGAAGTGTTCATTTACGAGAAGTTGACAGACCTGTTCACATACTACGATACTAGGTATGGTGGTGGTGGTGGTGAGACTGTGAGTACGGACACTGATACCTTGTTCGGAGATGACGATTATTCCATTAACCTAGCGAGGGGGAAACGTAGGGGTGGACCTTCACATAGGAGCGAGCTGTCTCGGTACTTAGATACCGATTACTGCTCAATCCTATCACCTTCTGACAATAAGAATCTTGATTTATTACAGTGGTGGAAATCATATGAGTCCGCCTATCCCGTGCTATCTAGGATGGCACGGGATCTACTGACTCCTCTGGTGTCGAGCGTAGCATCGGAGTCTGCTTTTTCTGTTGCAGTGAACGTGATTTCGGATAGAAGATCGAGATTACGTCCATATATGGTTGAGGCCTTGGCATGTTTGAAGGATTGAGAGGAATCGAGATTTAGCATCAGTGATCGTGCTGAAGCTGGGACTGTGACAGACACTGCAGTCGCATCCACATCCACTACGATGACGGAGGAGCTGATTGCCGATGATGATGACCCATATGATACTGATCTTGATGTTGCGGCTGATGATTCTCATGATATGCCGCTTGACGATTGATGCTTATCTGCTCTTTTTTTTCGATGTTTTTTTATTTATTTTATTTATACGCTTTGTTTGTACTTTGTACCATACGTTGTGTTGAAACTTATACTTATTTTGTTCGGACTATTGGTTTCAAAAGCTTTAATGGTAATTTTTCATTTGTGTAGTTTAATTTTTTTTTTAATTAAAATTTTTACTAACTTAATGTATTTATTTATTATTTTACGATTTAAATTTTATTTTAAAATTTAATAACTTTAAATTTTAATATATAATTAATAAATTATAATAATAAAAAAAGCTAAACTTAATTGAAAAAAAAATTTTTTTTTTCTAATATTTTTTTGTTTTATTTAATTTTAAATGTTATAATTTTTACAAAAAATTATATTTTTTAATTATTACTAATACTCTAAAGTCTATACAGTAACTTAATAAAAAAATTTAAAAAAAAATTTGTAATCTGCATTCTGCCATTTAGGCAATTTCAACCCGTGCTCGTGCTGGCCTTCTGGGACCTGGACACCGGTTGACCCGGTCCCGAGTTGCGGCACCCGCCCCGCCTGCCCTCCTGTGGCCGTTCGCCCGTGCCACCTCGCCTGGCTTGTAAGTGGCAAGGCGTGCCCGAGCGTGCCGGGCACGGCACGGCACGGTGGCACGGCCGGGCACATGAAAAACGGGCCGTGCCGTGCTGAGCCGGCCCGTTTGACACCTCTAACCCATTCCTCGTAGTAACTACTTAGTGTTGTAAAAGTTGTTAGTGATCAAATTATTATCAGGAACAATCTTTCATCAGTTTTTTCACCCGATCAAATAATTTTTCAGACATATGATTTTCTGACGTAATACTCATAGAGGTGTCAAACGGGCCGGGCCGGCCCGGCCCGGCACGAGGCACGGCACGGTTCGGCCGTGCCTGGGCCGGCCCGGCACGATAAAAAAACGTGCCCAGGCCCGTGCCGGGCCCGTCCGCACAAACCACGTGCCGGGCCGTGCCTGGCCCGACACGACTCGTGCCTTGGCACGGCACGTCGGCCCGCGTGCCTGAGTCGAGACTCGTGAGTCGCGACTCACGAGTCACGAGTCACGACTCACGGTCACGACTCACTGAGTCGTGACTCGTGACCCAACCGGGCCCCGCCCCCGGTAAAAAGACCGCGGGTCGGGTCCAAACCGACCCGACCCGCCCCGCCCCGCCTGCCCTGCCTTGCCGTGCGCCCGTGCCCGAGCGGGCCGGCACGGCACGGCACGGCCTTGCCGTGCCCGCGGGCCGTGTCGTGCCCGAATTTTAAAAACCGTGCCGTGCCCGGCACGGCACGGTAGCACGGCTGGGCACGTGAAAAACGGGCCGTGCCGTGCTGGGCCGGCCCGTTTGACACCTCTAAATACTCATAAGTCAAGCCACAAGTGACAATTACGAATGTGTTTTACAACTAGGACATAACTTTTTATCTACAACTTTAAGCATTTCATAAAATTTTTGAGCTTCATGATAAGGTGGTTCATCTATGTAATCCATATTGAAGTCAGCACCAGTAGTTTTTGTGACCATTCTATGGTATGTGTTTGATGATTCTTCACCACAAGAAAATAATTTAGTACCCTCATTTTGGTCAATATTCAGAGCCATTGTACTTTCCCATATTTAGGCACAAAGCTATATTTAGGCAAATGGTATCTTATAGTGTTTGCATCATGAAAATGAATATTTTGACACTTGCGATGATTACATGGACACTTAATTTTTTCTCTATCCATTAATATCGATTTACTACATGCAAAATTGATGAAAGTTTCAAGCCCAGTCAAAAAATATTTATTCAAAAATCCATTAATAAAACTTCTGTACATCCACTGACGATCTGAACTCATTTTTCCTTGTTTTATTTACAAAAAATAATGCCCAATCATTATTTTGAATAAAATATTCTATTACTTCAAAATATACAAATAATTATACAAAATTACTTACATATGATTATTTAAAAATTAAATATCATTAATATCAAGGCAATGTGTTTGTAGAATTTGCATGAATAGATAAAGTAATTTTTAGCATGATAAATATTAATAGATATCACAGTAATACTAGATAAAGGAAGCAAAATAAGATAATGCATAAGAAAGGAAAGCAAAAAAGAAAGACATTTAAAGTTTGAAGGAGGAGAGAGGGAGAGAGAGAGAAGGTGGGGAGAAAGAGGGGCAGAGAAATGGGGAGATGGGGGGGGAGTGAGAGAGGAGGGAGAGGGAGTGAGGAGCGAGAGAGAGGGGGAGAGAAATGGTGAAAGGGAGAGAAAGGTAGAGAGGGGGGGGATAGAGGGAGAGATAAAGAAAGATAGATAGGGAGATAGATGGGGGGGAGAGAGGGAGAGAGAGATAAAGAGGGAGAGAGAGGGAGAGAGAGAGAGGGGGGAGAGAGAGAACAAGCAAGAAAGAAAATAATAAGAGACAAAGAGAGTGACACATAAAGAAAATGAGGAAGAGATAGAGGTGTCAACCGGGCCGGCCCGGCCCGGCCCTACACGAGGCACGACACGGTTCAGCCGTGCCTAGGCCGGCCCGACACGGAATAATTCCGTGCCCGGGCCCGTGCCGTGCCTGGCCCGGCACGGTTCGGCCCGTGGCACGGCACACCGGCACGGGTTTATCCCATGCCGGGTGTCCCGTGAGCCCGACCCCACGATGCCAGATAATTCAAAAAAAGACTGCTGGTCGGGTCTGATTCGACCCGACCCGCGGTCCCCTGTATCCCAAACCGCTCGGACAGGCAAGCCCGAGCGGGCCAGGCAAGGCACAGCACGGCCCGCCGTGCCTACGGGCCGTGTCGGGCCCGGTTTTTTTAAACCGTGCCGGGCCGGGCACGGTACTGTAACCGTGCCGTGCCCGACCCGGCACGGAAGCACGATCGTGCCCTAAAAAAATGGGCCGTCCCGGCCCGTTTGACACATGTAGGAAGAGAGTGACAAAAAGAATTAGAGATGGAGAGAGAGACACATAGAGAGTGTAGTGTTAAAATGAAGAATTATATAAAATAAAATAAAATTTCTTCTGTACAAACCTATCAAATATTACATCTTTTATTACACATAAGTTCATATTTGAGTCTTAGGCCCAAGGGCTGGGATTAGGTAAGAGTATGACCATTATTTGCATTATATGAGTCTGATCATTGGGACACTCTCATGCTATGTGCTTACATATTGTTGATATTATATCTTTAGTCATTTTATTTCAAGTTAGTGTAACAAATTAGTATTATCCCATATATAATTATATGTTAGGATACTTATAGTAAATGTAGTTATAAATAGTTATATATAGTTAAACATATAATTATATATAGATATATGCATACAAGTAGTTATAAGTAAATATAAATAAATGTATACAAAGTTATAAACAATTATATAGATTTACATATATGTATATATATACATAATTAAAATTAAAGTTATATTTATTTATATAGAGCTTTTTATAGTTATAGAAATATTTATATATAGTTATACACATATAGTTAAACATTATCTTGTATGTTTTTATACATATAGTTACATGTGGTTATAAATATAGTTACCCATATAGTTAAACTTATATTTATACATGTATATATATATATATTTTCATATAATTTCATATATTTATACCTATAGTTATGTATAGGTATGGATATACTAAAATACATTTTTTATAGTGATATATAAAAATGTATATTAAATATATTTTGTTAATTATATATTTAAATATAGTTATTTATAATGTTTTTATAGTTATACATATAGTAAGATAGAATTATTTATAGTTATATATTGTATACATATAATATATATAGTTATAAAAATTTATATATCGTTAAACATTTAGTTATATATATATATTCATACGAGTAGTTATATTTAGTTATACATAAGTATATACAATGTTATAAATATATAGATTTACATATATGTATACATATATGTATAAATAGTTAAAAATATAGTTATATTTAATTATATAAAGTTTTATTTAGTTTTACAAATATTTATATATAGTTATGCACATATAATTAAACATAATGTTTTATGTTTTAATATATGTAATTATAAATATAGTTACATGTGGTTATACATATAGTTACACATATATTTATACTTATATTTATACATGTAGGTATATATATCTATTCATATAATTTTATATATTTATACATATAGTTATGTATAGGTATAAATATAGTAAAATATATTTTTAATACTAATATATACAAATGTATATTAAATATAAGATGTAAATTATATATTTAAATATAGTTATGTATAAATCTTTTATAGTTATATATATAATAAGATACAATTAATTATAGTTATATGTTATTATACTTATAGCATATATAGCTATTAATATTTTTATAAATTTAAACATATAGTTATATATAAATATATTCATACATATCGTTATACATAAATATATAAAGTTATAAATAAATATATAGATTTACATATATGTATACATAGTTATAAATATAGTTATATTTAATGTTGTAGAGTGTTATATAGTTATACAAATATTTATATATAGTTATACAAATATTTATACATAGTTATACACATAGTTAAATATAATGTTGTATGTTATTATACATGTAATTATAAATATAGTTACATGTGGTTATACATATAGTTATACTTATATTTATACATGTAGGTATATATATATTTTTATATAATTTTATATATGTATACATATAGTTATCTATAGCCTATAGGTATATATATGGTAAAATACATTTTTATATACTAATATATAAAAATGTATATTAAATATATGTTGTTAATTATATTTTTAAATATAGTCATGTATAATATTTTAAAGTTATACATATAGGCAAAGACAATTATTTATAGCTATATGTTCTTATACCTTTGGGATCCAATGACAAAAAGACACAAATTAGAAAACAAACAAATTCGACTTACAACATATCAAAACAAAGTAAATGCAGTCTTGTATTTTAGGCATGCAATATATAAATATAAATACAATTTGAATCACCTTAGAAACAGATGATGTCATCCACATAACAGAACAAAACTCAAGCAAAATAAGCAAAAGTTAGATCCACATCTAGATATGTCAACAAAGTTTGCCTAATCCTGCTAAAATTATTTATGATTTGCAATGTAATTGGAAAGCAAATCAAGACCCTCATAAAGGCCCTTGCTAGAGGTAGCACAGGTTCTCTGAATGTGCCAATGGCGTTGGAGAAGAGAGTGAAGTCCTAGCTTGTTAGTAATTTCAGCTGCATTCTTCACATTGTGAAGATCTTGCTTATTGGCAAACACAAGCAAAACTGTATCTCGAAGCTTTTCCTCATTTAGCATATTATGCAACTCATCTCAGGCTTCAACTACTTGATCTTTGTCATTGTTGTTCACCACAAATATGAGACCCTGGGTATTTTGGAAGTAATCTCTCCAGAAAGGGTGAATCTTGTCTTGACCCCCAACATCCAACACAATGAAATTGATGTTTTTGTATTTAACATTCTCTACATTGAAGATAGTAGTAGGAATTGTGGTGACAATTTCACCAATCTTCAACTTATACAGAATGGTTATCTTTCCGCCAGCATCAAGATCTAGCATCAAAATCTTCAACTCATTATTGGCAAATAGCCTGCTGAATAGCTTTGTGAACATAAACCCCATTTCTTCTACTAAATCTCAATCCCTTTGTCGTATGGCAGTAAATAGATCTGATGAGAGAAAAAAAAAGAATCAATAGACCTCAAGAGATGGTCACCAGAGAGGGAGGTCAACCTTTATATGTTTTTATACCTATAGTATATATAATTAAAAATAGAGTTATATATAGTTAAATATATAATTATATATAAATATATTCATACAAGTAGTTATAAGTAGTTTTACATAAATATATACAAAGTTATAAATAAATATATAGATTTAATTATATGAATAAATATATGTATACATAGATACAAATTTAGTTATATTTAATTATATAGAGTCTTACATAGATATACAAATATTTATATATAATTATACATATATTATTATAAATATGTATGTAGTTAAAGATATAGTTATATATAAAATTTTTATAGTTATACATATAGTAAAATACAATTATATATAGTTATATATTATTATACATATGATATATTTTGTTAAAAATATAGTTATATAGAATTACTCATATAGTTATAAAATATTATATAGTTTAAAAAATAGTTATATATAGTTATTAATATAGTAAAAAAAATAGTTTACATAGTTACAAATATAGTTAAATATAATTATGAAGAGTTTTATATAGTTATACAAATATTTATAAATAGTTATCATATACTATGATAACAACACACTCTAAAATACCAAATTGAATTACACCACTATAGAGAAAGAACTTGTATCAACAATCTTTTCTTTTGGCAAATTAATATCATATTTAGTGGGGAACAAAGTCATAGTATATACTAAATATTCTATAATCAAATATCTCTTAGAAAAGTAAGATGTCAGCCCTAGATTGATTTGATAGATTTTACTATTATAATAGTTTGGACTAGAGATATTAGATAAGAAATGTACATATAATCAAAATTGAAAATAGCTTATCAAGATTAGAAAAAGAAGATAGAAGAGTTGTTGAAGAAGATATTAGATATATTTTTTTATTTGACAAATTATAGTATTGAATGATAATATAACACCATGGTATTTAGTATTGAATGAACCTTTATCAATGCAAGTATTACTCTGATCAAATTTTGAGGCAAAGTGTTATAGATGGGAGATTAGTTGTAAATTGTAATAATGTCACTTTTTGCTTCTGCTCTTACGAATTTGTGGAACATGTTAATATTTAAGTGCTCAAGTATTTTTCTATTCAAAATTAATGTTGATATTTACATATATATGCATAAATATATATGTGCATATACACTGCCCTACACACACACATATTTATACATCCATATACATTACTATACATTATATATCATCATACACATTTTTGTACTTTTGTATATATTCACACATGTATCTACATTTTCAAAGTAGTGTGTATATACTTGTATGCATGCATATACTACTGTACACCCACACAAACACACACATATACCTATATATGTAATGTCTTTTTAAAGTTACACATAAAACTATTATATATATATATATATGTGTGTGTGTGTGTGTGTGTGTGTGTGTAAATGTATTTAAAATTTTTTGATTTTGTAAATTTAATTAAAATAAAATATTAAATATTGTACACAACTTATAAAATATTATAAATTTTTTATATTTAAAACAAATATTTGTGTGGGTGTGTGTATGTGTATGCAAGTGTGTGTGTGTGAAGCATATTAATGCATAAAATGAAATTATGAATTAAATATATGAGCTTCTATTATATTTAAATAGTTATTTTTTAAATATTTATATTAAAATAACTATTAGTATACTCATATAAATAAAAGAAATTGACATATCTGTAAATTATTTTGGTTTTACTATTATGTTAAAAATGAAAATGTAGTTCAAAAATAGATAATATTTTTTTGTTTGTCTATATACTTTTTTTATTAAAATATTAATGCATATGATAAATTTCTACCTATTATTTATTGTTATTAATAAATTTTTAGAAACTTCAAAATTCAAACAAATATAATGTAGTGCATATAAATACATGCCTTTAATGTTTCGTAAAAATTCAATTATTTCTTTAATTATCTTCAAACAAAATAGATTATCATATAAATATTAGAGTAAATTTTTCTACAAATAATTATTTTTTTATTTTATTCAAAATATATAAATGATCATATAAATATATGAATTTGTTTTTTTAAATATTTTTTTAAATATTTTTTTTAAATATTTTTTTTTTAAAATTTTTTTTAAAATTTTTTTTAAAATTTTTTTTAAAATTTTTTTTAAAATTTTTTTTAAAATTTAATACATTACAATGTTTTTTTTTGTAATTAATAGATATATTTCAAACATTATTTATTTATAATAAATATAACATATTGAATATTATGAGCTGCAAATTTTATGTTGAAATAAATTTTATTTTTAAAGTTTTTTCTTTGTAAATTAAAACTACATCACATATATATATTAGAAATTTTTTTATAATATTTATTACAAACATATTGTTATTTGTTTTGAAAATTACAAAATGAATTTTAACAAATTAATATTTTATTAGAAATCAATTTTAGTTAAATGATATTAAGTGAAACAAAGATACAAACCCAAAACATATATTAATCATAATGATTTATACAAACATATAAAAATATGATAAAAAATATTTAAGATTGAAATAATTAAATTTAAGTTCCTAAAATATATGGGAAAATGATAAAGATTTATACAATAACCAAAAAAACATGTATGAATGAGATGAATGATATGAATGCATATTAAGTTGATGTAGCATCTAGTTATGCATGTTGTAGATGTAGTTATATATAATTTTTCATGTAATTATATATATATTTAGATATATGACTATGTATAGGTATTGATGTAGATAAATACATTTATATATAGTAATATGTTGATATACATATTGTTATATATATATATATATATATATATATATAAGTATATTAAATATATGTTATTATATTTATATATAGTTATGTTATTGTATACTATTTTTATAGTTATAGATATAGTAAAATACACTTATATAAGAAATTCAAATTATATCACACATGCATATTGATGTATAGTTATATTTAGATATACTTATATGAAATACACTTATGTTTATGTATACTGTTTATGAATATAGTTATGTATATTGTTTATGTATACACTTATAGTTATATTTAGACATACCTTATACTGTTTATGTATTCTATTTATGTATAGTTGTGTATATTAATATAAATAAATACATTTATATATAGTAATATGTTGATATACAAATTGTTAAATACATACATACATACATATATACAAACATATATATATGTTTGTTTGTATGTATGTATATTAAATATACATTGTTATAATTATATATAGCAATGTTTTTGTATACTATTTTATAGTTATATATAAAAAGTAAAATACACTTATATAAGAAATTCGAATTATATCACACATGCATATTGATGTATAGTAATGTTTAAATACACATAAATTACACTTATGTTCATGTATACTATTTATGTATATTGTTTATATATAGTTATGTATATTGATATAGATATCAAGTCGGCATACCTTATACTGTTTATGTATACTATTTATGTATACTGTTTAAGTAAATGCCGCGTAGGATCCCTTATAAATACCCTAGCATTGACTATCAATATGATTCATACTGGATTAAAATATATAAGATATCCAGCTCAACAGACATACATACATATACATACATACATACATACATACATACATATACATACACATATATATATATATATATATATATATGTATATATATATATATATATGTATGTATGTATATTAGATATATGTTGTTATGTATATATATATATAGTTATGTTTATGTATACTATTTTTATAGTTATAGATATAGTAAAATACACTTATATAAAAAATTCGAAATATATCACACATGCATATTGATGTATAGTTATGTTTTAATACACTTATATAAAAATCACTTATGTTTATGCTTACTATTTATATATAGTTATGTATATTGATGTAGATATCAAGTCGGCATACCTTATACTGTTTATGTGTATTGTTTATATATAGTTATGTATATTAATGTAGATAAATACATTTTTATATAGTAATATGTTTATATACATATTGTTAAATACAAATATATATATATATATATATATTTGTATATTAAATATATGTTGTTAAATTTATATATAATTATGTTTATGTATACTATTTTTTTAGTTATATATATATATATATATAGTAAAATACACTTATATAAGAAATTCGAATTATATCACACATTCATATTGATGTATAATTATGTTTAAATACACTTATTTAAAATACAAGTATGTTTATGTATACTATTTTTGTATACTGTTTATATATAGATATGTATATTGATGTAGATATCAAGCCGGCATACCTTATACAGTTAATTTATACTGTTTATATATATATTTATGTATATTAATGTAGATAAATACATACACATATATATATATAGTAATATGATTATGTACATATTGTTAAAAACATTTATATATAGTTATATATATATATATATATATATATGTATGTATGTATGTATGTATGTATACTAAATATACGTTGTTAAATTTATATAATTATGTTTATGTATACTATTTTTTAGTTATATATATATATAGTAAAATACACTTATATAATAAATTCGAATTATATCACACATTCATATTGATTTATAGTTATGTTTAAATACACTTAATTAAAATACACGTATGTTTATGTATACTATTTTTGTATACTATTTATATATAGTTATGTATATTGATGCAGATATCAAGTCGGCATACCTTATACTATTTATGTATACTATTTATATATAGTCATGTCTATTAATGTAGATAAATACATTTATATATAGTAATATGGTTATATACATATTGTTAAATACATTTATATATAGTTATAGATATATATATATATATATATATATATATATATATATCTATATATATGTATGTATGTATGTATGTATGTATATTAAATAACATTTTTAAATTTATATATAATTATGTTTATGTATACTATTTTTTAGTTATATATATATATAGTAAAATACACTTATATAAGATATTCGAATTATATCATACATGCATATTGATGAATAGTTATGTTTAAATACACTTATTTAAAATACACGTATGTTAATGTATACTATTTTTTAATACTATTTTTATATAGTTATGTCGGCATACCTAAGTATGTATACTATTTATATTGATGTATAAATGTATACTAGTTATGTAGATATCAAGTCGGCATACCTAAGAATGTATACTAGTTATGTAGATATCAAGTCGCCATACCTAAGTACGTATACTAGTTATGTATAAAATACACATGCATATTGATGTATACTATTTATATAGATATCAAGTCAGCACACCTAAGTATGTATACTATTTATATTGATGTATAAATGTATACTAGTTATGTAGATATTAAGTAAAGATACCTAAGTATGTATACTAGTTATGTATAAAATACACATGCATATTGATATATACTATTTTTGTAGATATCAAGTCAGCATACCTAAGTATGTATACCATTTATATTGATGTATAAATGTATACTAGTTATGTAGATATCAAGTCGGCATACCTAAGAATGTATAATAGTTATGTAGATAGCAAGTCGCAATACCTAAGTACGTATACTAGTTATGTATAAAATACACATGCATATTGATGTATACTATTTATGTAGATATCAAGTCGGCACACCTAAGTATGTATACTATTTATATTGATGTATAAATGTATACTAGTTATGTAGATATTAAGTCAATATACCTAAGTATGTATACTAGTTATGTATAAAATACACATGCATATTGATGTATACTATTTTTGTAGATATCAAGTCGGCATACCTAAGTATGTATACCATTTATATTGATCTATAATTGTATACTAGTTATGTAGATATCAAGTCGGCATACCTAAGTATGTATACTAGTTATGTAGATATCAAGTCAGCATACCTAAGTACGTATACTAGTTATGTATAAAATACACATGCATATTGATGTATATTGTTTTTGTAGATATCAAGTCGGCATACCTAAGTATATATACTATTTAAATATTGTTTTTGCATACTGTCACCATCAAAATCCACATAATGACAATGCATTATATCACAAATGCATGAAGTATGTATACGAATAAGTTTATATACGAAATCCAAGCATACCATGGTGATTAAAAAAGATTTTCGGAAACAAAAAAAATAGAATCAAAATGCTTAATCTTCGATTAAGCAATCTAAGATAATCGATGAAGAATAAATGGATAAAATGTACCTCAAATCAATAACAAATTTAAACTTAAACCTCGATTAAATTTTATTGCATCGGCATCGAGAGATAGATGGCGGAAAGGAGAGGAATTTGGTTCAAGTGTTAGGGATGTGTCAGGGTTAATATACAGAATGTATATATTACAAAAATATTTATATTTTTAATTATTAAAACATTAAATAAACAATATAAATATAAAATACAAAAAGACTCATTAATTGTATTTACAATTAAAATTTTTTTAACAAAATTAATGTGCATGTAGCAAGGTGCAAATGAAAAACAAATACCTTACTATTTTTATTATAATATTAATTAAACAATAAATATATAAACAATAAAAAATATGTTTAGCCTTACAAAAAAATCAAATAGGTACAAAATTAACAAACTTCATATAATAAGACATAAATGAAAATATGATTTGTCTTCTAGCCACTCGCCTAAGAGTTATAAAATACTCTTAATGTTAAAAAATATATAAAAATTTATATTTTATGGTTATAAATTTTTAAGCATTCATATTAATTTTTACGAAGATAATATGAAATAATTTAAAGCAATAAAATTTCATATTATTTGATATCATTAATAATTTTTAAAATTCAAAAAATTACTTAAAGTGAGAAGATAATTTTAAAAACTTATAATTATTATTTTAATAAAAACTTAATGTTAAAAGCTAATTGTAAAAATATTACTCAATTGTTTAATTTGTATAAATTTTACTAGGATCAAACATCTATGTATTTATTTATAAATATTAATTTATTTTCATTTAACTTTATTGAAAATTTTATATTTTTATTATATTTCAAAATTTTCAAAATTTGTATTATTTATTTTTTAAAAGTTTTATATAATCATAAATTTTTTTATACTTATAATAATATTAATATTTACTAGTTTATTCATCAATTCATATATCTTTGAAAATATTTTCTATTTTATCATACAATGAATTAATTTATATTTTTATTAGTAGAAATTTTAATGTATGTTAATTTAATTTTTAAAATATTGAAAAAAAATTTATACTTATTGAAATTATTATTTAATATTACTTTAATACAAATTATTTAGTTTCTTAAATATAAATTTTAGAAAAATTTTTTGTATAATTTTTTAAAAAATTAATACATCATAAAAATAGTTATTTTAGTCCTTATTAATATAATTTTTTTTTTGTATTTTTATATTTTTTAAATTATTTATTTATAATATCATTTTTTATGATTTTACGAGAAGAATGTATCTTTCAAGGATTGCTCATCTATAGACCATTAATATATATTTAATAAACAAAATAAAATAAAATATTAAAACTAATAATAAATAAAAAAAATTAAATAATTAAATATTAGCTAGGGAAATTCCGTCGCTATGTTCAAGATTTAATTAGCTAAGGAAGTCGAGTCACAAAATCCCTCGTTATATTTCGAATTTAATTAACTAGAAAAGTTTTGTCGTTAAATCCATCGAAATATTCCAAATTTAATTAGCTAGGTAAGATCCATCACAAAACTCCATCACTATATTCAAGAAGTAATTGGGTAGGAAAGTTTTGTCACTATAATTTGTCGCTATTTTCAGTATGTAATTAGCTAGGAAAATTTCATCACTAATTCTATCGCAATATTTTGTGGTGTAATTAGCTAGGAAAATTCTGTCGCTAAAATCCGTCACTATATTCCGGATGTAATTAGCTAGGGAATTCCATCGCTGAAATCTGTCGCTATGTTCCGGATGTAATTAGCTAGGGAATTCTATAGTTGAAATCTGTCGTTATGTTCTAGATATAAATAGCTAGGGAAATTCCCTCATTAAATTTGTAGCTAAATTCTAGATTTTATTAGTTAGGGAAATTCTGTCTCTAAATCCGTAGCTATATTCAAGATTTTATTAGCTAGGAAAAATCCGTCACTAAATCCATCGCTAAATTACTGATTTTATTACATATGGATATTCCGTTTCTAAAATTGTCTTTTAATTACTGATTTTATTAGCTAGGAAAAATTCATCGCTAAATCTATCGCTAAATTATGGATTTTATTAGCTAGGGAAAATCCCTTGCTAAATCCGTTGCGAAATTCCAAATTTTAGTAGCTAGAGAAAATCCGTCGGTAATTTCATCGCTAAATTCTAGATTTTATTAGCTAGGGAAAGTCTGTCGTTAAATCCATAGCTAAATTCCCCACTTTTCTTGAGCAAAATTTATGAAAATCTTCCGTCGCTAATCCATGTCTAAATCCATCGCTAAATTCCCTGCTTTTTTTGAGTCGAATTTACGAAAATTTTTTATTACTAATCCATCACTAAATCCATCGAAATTACAACTTTTATTTGCTAGGAAAAATTCGTCGCTAATTTTGTCGCTAAATTTTGGATTTTATTAGCAATGGGAATATTCGTCATTAATTTCATTGCTGAATTCTGGATTTTATTAGCTATTGTAATTTCCGTTGCTAAATCCATTGCTAAATTACAAATTTTATTAGCTAGGGAAAATTACACGCTAAATCCGTTGCTAAATTATAGATTTTATTAGTTAGGGAAAATTCCACGCTAAATCCATCGCTATATTCAGAATTTATTAGCTAGGAAAATCCGTTGCTAAATTCCCCTCTTTTCTTGAGCATAATTTACGAAAATATTCCGTTGCTAAATCCTCCGCTTTTCTTTAGTGGAATTTACGAAAATATTTCATCGCTAATCCGTTGCTAAATTCCTCGCTTTTCTTGAGTGGAATTTATGAAAATATATTATCACTAATCCATCGCTAATCCGTTGCTAATCCATTACAAATTTTTATTTCAATGAAAAAACATAAACCCCTTGCTATTCCTTAGCTAATCCCTCATAATTTAGCTAGGGATTGATCACTAGCTAAAATTTTATAGTTAAATGAATATTTTCTTGTAGTGAATGCCTCAAAACATGGATGTCACTTATTTTGATTAATCTTAAAGGTGCTACCAAATCACATCCATTATACTTTTTTTAGGGGAAAAGCAAAGAAAACCAATTATCATTTCAATAGCCTTGACCTGAGAGATTGAGGAGACCATGGTGAAGTTGACAAGGAAATATGTTGAGACTAACGGCTAGGCACTTGAACATATCTAAGTAATCAACCCCTCAATATATATGCACAAGATACTTATGAAAGATTACGCACGACCAATGATTGAACACAAATGAAGGATGAATTTAATTATGAAAGATATGGTAAAAAGAGAGATCATGAAGTTGCTCAATACGAGGATCATACATGCCATATCGGATTGTCAATGAGTTAGTCTGATCTATATAATGGAAAAAAGATGGTTTGATCGTAGTGAAAACTTGAATGATGAAGAGATCTCAACATGTGTAATCATTAGATAGCACATATGTCAAAATTACTAGAAATTGAACAAATAAACAAGAAAGGATCACTACCTACTCTCTTCTAAGGACCAAATTCTTGATAGAATATCAAGATATTGTTTCAATTATTTTATAGATGGATATTTGGGATACAATAAGATTTGGAATGACCTAGTAGACCAAAAAAATACTATTTTTACTTGCCCATATAAAACCTTTGTATTTCAGAGAATGTGATTTGGTCTTTATATTGCTCTGGTTGTCTTTTAAAGATGCATGAACTTGACTTTTGCTGGCCTTAATATAAAATCATTGAGATATTTATAGATAACTTATCGGTGCATAAAGGTTCTTTTCAAGGCTATTTGAAAATGTTTGAAGAAGTATTGAACTAATGAAAATCGAATAATTTTGAGAAATGTCATTTCAGAATAAAGGAATGAATTGTACTAAGACATTCATTTTCTATGAGGGGACTAGAAGTGGATAACATGTTGATTTATTGATATAAACTTTACCTCACCATACAATTGTCGAGATGGTACATAGTTTCCTTGGGCATATTGGAGTCTATTAGAGATTAATCAGTAATTTCTCGAAGATGGCTAAATCATTGTGCATTTTATTAAAATGTGTTGATGCTTATGAAGAACCAAAAGAAAAATTAATAGAAAGCCCAATTTTGATAATACAACAAATGAGCGAGCCATTTATAATTCTATACGATGAATGCATATATGTACTTGGGGAAATAATGGGATAAAAAAGAGAATTTTTAAAGCCATTTCATATGATAGTCGAATATTAAATGAATCCAAGTAAACTACACAAATAATGATAAAGAAATATTAGCCATGGTATTTTATTGTGACAAATTATAACCATATATCCTAGGAAAAATGGTATTGATTTAAATAGATAATGATGAAATGTGATATTTAATGGCAAATATGAAGCAAAGTTGAGACTAATAAGATAGTTTCTTTTGCTCCAAGAATTTTATATAAAAATAAGAGACAAGAAGAGGAGCAATAATGAGATAGCAGATCGTTTATCCCATTTGGAATCCAAAGGGAACCAAGAAAGAGATGAAATCTTGGATAGCTTATTGGACAAGCATATCTTGATGTTGAAAACTCACCCTCATATGTTGATTTTGCTAATTATCTAACTTGTGATGCTTTTTCACCATCTCTAATGTTACAGCAAAAGAAAAAATTACTACATGATTTGAAACACTATATATGGATGATCCACTACTATATAGAAGATGTTTAGATTAGGTTATAAGGAGATGCGTCCCATAAAATTCACTGGTAAAGATTATCCTCAAATATCACTCTTCATCTATTGGAGAACATATCTAGGTGTATCGAGATGCCACTCAATAATATCCTTTAAATAGATTTTTTTATATGAGGGATATATTTTATGAGATAATATTCTAAAACATTTGGCAAGAAATACACACTATAGTGGATTACATATATAAATGGGTTGATTTAATAGCTATGCATAAAATGATTCAAAAATAATTGTGAATTTTTTATGTAGTAATATTTTCACACAATTCAGGATATCATGATGTATTATAAGTGATGAAGTGAGTCATCTTTGTTATAGATTATTCAAGAGCTACTTGGCTAAGCATGAGATAAAGCATAAAAGGAGACTTAAACACCATCTATGGATAATGGGCAAGTAAAAATGTCAAATAGAAAGATCAAGAATATATTATAAAAAGTGATTAATCATAATGAAAAGATTGGTTACAAAGGTTGGAAAAAGTATGTGGGAATATAAAACATCATTCAAGACATCCCTAGGGATGTCTCCCTATACATTCATTTTCGAAAAAACTTGTCACTTGTCTTAATAAATTGGATATCAAGCATGTTTAGTGAGCAATAAAAAAAAAATAATCATAAATTAAATTATGTAAAAGAAAAAGAGTTCTTTAAATGAGCAAACTAAAATTAAGGAATAAAGCCTATAACAATGATCAAATCTCCAAAGACAACAAAAAAAAGTGCACGACAAGATTCTACATAAGGAGTTCATAATAGGAGGAAAGGTATTAGTTTTTAACTCACATCTCTAGTTGTTTATATGAAATTTGAATTCAAAGTGATATGAACTATTTATAATCACCATAGTGACACTTTATATGCCAGTCACAGTAAAATTTAAAGATAGAATAGAATTGAAAGTAAATGGGCAAAATTAAAGCATTATAAGGACGAACAAACTAAGACCAAAATGGTGAAAGAATTGGAAGTCATGACTCTACATGATACAACTAAAGAGAAAATCATGACTCCATTCAAAAAAAAAATCTCACGTGCCATGACTACAAAATTAGTCATAGTGCTACCAAAGAAGATCATCGGCAATGATATTGTAACTTTTTCCAAAGGCATGGCATTCATGGAACATACCCCAAAGAAGATATTTTAAAGGATTACTGAATGCTAGAGGAGCACTCTAAAACATGAGAAAACAAACTTATATGGAGAAACTTGCATTGACCACCAAGGTCAAAATCCAAATTGGAGATCCAAGGAATGTTTAACTATGGATGTTAAACAAAGAGCTTCTTGCAAGGCAACTTAATATTTTTTTAATGCATTTTAATGAATAAACTCGTACACCCTTAAATTACAAACTAAATGACTAATCCTAAAGCTCAAGACTCATATTTACCAAGAAAATAGTTTACCATGATACTCAAACCTAGTCATGGTAATACCTTGATGATACTAATGTTGTGTTGAAAAAAATAGAGTGGGATTCATTAAATGAGGATGAGTAATACTTTTAATATGGGAGTTGTTTAACACTCAATGTACTAACTTTTTTGAATGGTTTGGAGTATATTTATCGGAATGTTTACATGTCTTTGTGCTCTTATTGGAGAGATTACATGAAATTTATGTTTTGAGTAATTTATGAATATTAGTAAAATCATAGTTATTTTGGGTAAAAATTAGTAGACTTGGTAGAGTGAAAGCTTAAAGAGTAAACAAAAGTGATAGAGAGTTCAGATATTTCCATGTCACTACTTTAGTATAACTTTTATTATTTTATTGAATAGTTATGATATCATTTCTTTGTCATAAGCATAACTCTATAAATCTAGTCGTGATAATCTTTGTATTTCATGATTTTGCCACTCTATTGATACAATCTTTCTATTATGCAAAGCCATAATATTTTTGTGGAAATAATGACTATACTAGCTTTAAAATATATAATGGCCACGATATTATTTTTATTTACTATGAGATTTTTGAAGGTGTACTAATTTCAATTGGGAAAAGATAAGTGGTACTTTATGATATCTTGGTAAAGATATTGGATGATCCTAAAGGTAAATTATACTAGCCTCCCTCATAAGTGCTTTGATTTGTATTTTTATTATTTATTTTTATTTTATGATGATGTACTCATTTCATGGAACTAATTTGAGATGCATGATTGTTATATTTTTTAAAATTTGAATTTATTACTAGGTGATGAGTAAATATTTTAGTGTATGAGTTTGTTCAATATTCATACTATTAAACATTCATAAGTATTTTTGTGCTTTATAATTTTATGTTGGCATGGAATAAGAAACATTATAGATTGATTTAATGACCTTAGAGTTTTGGCATGTTTAGATGAATAATCATGGATTCAATATGTTTTTGTAGGTACTTAGTAGAATGGGTAGAATAATGAGTCTTGCATAGTTTTGATATTCATTCTTAGCTAAAACTCTATTTAATTCACTATGTTAAACATCGTGTATACCATGACCCTACCAACTCATTAACATAATCATTCTACTATATGATACACTCTTAGTGGTTGGGATATCATGGAGTCACATCTATACCTATCTTATGAAACTTAAATAGTTGCAATATTATTTCTATGTCATAGCAAGTAGTACTCACTAGTGCTCGAGGTAATGACCAAATCCAAATGCTACAACTTTTATTTAGGTGTGGCTCAGTGGTCTCAAGTCAGAGTGGTTACCTTTTTACAAATTAATGACTTTTGAGCTATAGAAAGTTATATCGCCAAAACTACTTAGGCCAAAGCTATGATAATTATTTAGAGTCACAACTTTTGGGATACTAAAATTTATAGACTATATTACTTGAGTATAATTATTTTTTAGGATTATGACTCTTGTCCTCAAAGGAAAGTAATAATGTGACTTTTACACTTGAGCTATTTCCAGTGCTATAATATTCTTGCAATACTATAATAATATGATATATGAGAAAAGAGAATGTTAGTGTCGTAGCCACCCAAAGTGTCACAAAAACTTGAAGATATATGTAAAGTAAATTTTCATCACGAATATTTCTTAGCACCCCAATCAAAGGCTTAGTCTTTCTACCAAGCTTTCATGTAGAACTTAGGCAATTCACCAATTGGATATTGCTAAGTTAGCCTCTTGGTTTCCTTGCAAGTGATACTCAACTTCAATAAATAGTTTAAGAGCAAGGGAAACCCAAAATAATACTAGAAATAAAAATAATTAGTATTCAAGAAAGAAGTTTACAACTTAGTGGTTATTCTTAGAACTGTCACAATATCATTTCCAAGCAAATTTTCATTACAAATATTTACTCTATCTATTCTTAGAACTATCAAAATATCATTTATGGCTCCCAACTAGTTTTTTTTTGATAGTCCATTTCACTAAGTATTCCTTGTAGGACTGAAAGTTATTCTTTCTCAAGTTTTGATCTACCATGATGTAATCCACCTCTTTGTCATAAGACATCATCGCTATTATTGGTGCCCTCTTAGAATTACCTAGGCTAAAATTCTCTTTATCTTCATGACATGGCTTGATATTGATTATATAAAAGTTAGAATAAATCTTTATCCTCATTGGTAGTTGAACCTTATATGATAGCATACCAACCAGTCCTAGTATGGGAAAAAGGCCTTCATACTTCCTTACAAGCCCTTTATGTACTTTTCGAAAGGACTCCAATTATTGTAGTATGAACCTAATAAGTACTAAGTCCCCAACTTGGAATTTGGCATGCCTCATCTTCTTATCAACCCACTTGTTCATCTTTCTAGTAGCTTTCTTCACGTATGAGCATGTGTCAGCCTGTTGATGCCAACTTCTAGCAAGTTTGTAGGCAGTAGGACTCTTCAATGCATACTCTCCATCTAGGGTGTGAGGAGTTATCGGTTGTTGCACCATGACTATCTCTAATGGAATTCTCTTAATTACTTCACTCCTTTATAGGTTGTAAGAAAATTGAGACACATCTAGTAGTTTTGCCCAGTCGATCTGATTAGCACTCACAAAATACCTCAAATATAGCTATAATAATATATTTACCCATTCTTCTTGCCCATAAGTTAGAAGATAAAAATTCATATAGAAGTGGAACTCCATACCCATGCACTTGAAGAGTTCCATCCTAAATTTCTCAGTGAAGCATGGATCATGATAAGTTATAATAAATTTTGGTATCCCTCTATATTTTATTAAGTTCTTGAGAAATAGCATGGTTGTCTCATTTGATATGTAATTCTTAGGGACTACTATAAAAGTATTATATTTTGAGAAATAATCCACTACTAGTATGATCGATCCAAATCCCTCAGACTTGAGTAAGAAAATTATGAAGTCCATTGAGATGCATTCTCAAGGCTACTCCACAATAGGTAATGGCTCCAACAATCCTATAGAATGGTATCATTCCACTTTGTTTTATTGGCACGCAAGAAAAGTCTTCAAATATGTCTCCACATCATCTCATATATGTGGAAAATAGTTGATGAACCTTTCTTGCATTAGAACCCTCCAATAGAAAAGTTAGAAGCAACAGTGTGTATCTTGAATATCTTAGTGTGGACAGGTAGTGCCGACACTAGCTCCTCCATTGCATCCTTCTTCAAGTCTCCAAATGCTTGCTAGTATTTTTCATCACATTTTTTTGGCTGAATAACCTTTGATGAATTGATAGTTGCAGTTAACTAGGCATAGGAGGGACCTTAATTATGGTACCTTCGTTGGGTGATCCCATTCCTCTTTAATATGAAGTTTTAAGGAAGCTCACTTCTTCTAGATCAAATGAATATTTCTCCCCCTTCACTTATAGTTCATTCTACCTTAAATAGCTAAATACCTTCCTTAGATTATCAACATACTCTTCATTGGTGTTACTTTATATAACAATATGATCTAGATCTACCATCATAACTTATATAGGAAAGGATAATATTTTATTCATCAAAGTATAGAATATAGCAAGTTTATTAGAAAGACCAAAATACATTACTAGGAACTTATAAGAGTCATACATTATCAAGTACATTATTTTTGACTAATCCCATTTAGTTATCCTTACTTGATAGTACCTCAATCACAAGTCCAAATTATTGAAATATTTTACTCTACTAAGTTCGTCAAATAGATCAACAATAATAGGAATGAGATACTTATTCTTAATCATTACTTTATTGAGTGCCTAATAGTCAATGCACATCCATAAAGACCCATCATGCTTCCGCTGGAATACGACTGGTCCCCCATGTGGGGCATTGGATGGTTAGATGGATCAGGTAATCAGCAAATCCTTTAATTACCTTCTTAACACTTACAATTCTAAGGGTGCCATCCTATAGGGAACCATAGCTTTAGTTTGCCTTTTGTCTCAAACTCAATCTTGTGATATTCTTCTCTTCTTGGTGGGGGCTTTTTAGGGTGCTCCGATGGTATTACATCTTTAAACTCCCCCACCACCTTCTCAACTTCCATGGGCATAAAATCTTTCATAAGATCAATCACGTGTTTTTAAGAGCTACCAAGTAAGTTATCTCATTCTTTTTCAACCCATTCTTTAATTGCATAGTCGATAGTATGTGAGTCTTGGATTTGCCTTTGATGAATATGGGAACTATATATGGTGCATTCTTTTCTAAAATAGCTACGGAGCATAGAAATGGTAAGGGCACAGCTATTACCTTGCATAAAAAATCAATCTCGATCACTAACTTGAAGTCATCCATGGTTGTTATTGTGAAATCTACTTTGCCTTCTCTTGACTCAATCTTCATCATTGTCCCATGAGCTACTCTTTATGATAACTTGGAAGTAGAGTTGATTTTCTTGAGCCAACCTACCTCCTTGGATGTTTGAGCTTGAGTCTCTTTATCTTCTATTCAAAGACAAAGTTATGTGTGACACCAGTATCTATCATGACTTAGGTGAATATCTCATTTACATTAGCATATATACATGAGTCTACTGCTTTAAGGTTGTTCCTTAGTTTGCTTGACTTTAAGGGTATTTAACAACTACATTGATCCCATGTACACATCATCTCCCTCTTGCATGGTCTCGCTCTAGTTGATTATTAGCTTTTATTTTTTATGCTTATCTTGAACCCTGCCCTTTTTGCTAATAGAGGTCACACTTTATCCTTTTCTAGCATTATAATTCTTAGGCCCATTATCTCCCTCACCTTTAGCATAGCCACCTTTGAATGGTGGCTTGGCTTGAGATGAGTACCCCTCTTAAAAATCCATGAGTGACCCTGCTACTATAATGGTTGTGGCTAAGTCTTGGTCTCTTGGACACATCTTTTTAACTATTGCCCATCCCAATCCTACAACTTGTCCATTAAATTGAAGAGTAGTTCCTCCTCCCTCATATAAGGAGACTCAAACATTAGGGAAGAGAACTCCTTGACATAGTCATGAATTGATCCCGTGTGTTTGAGTCTTTTCATTTTGTATGTACCATAAATGTCATATCTTTTGGTTAGAATTATTTTTTGATCTCTTTCTCAAAGTTAGACCAAGTATTTTTTTGTACATGTCTCCCTTTCAATTTTCATAAATCTTTTATGCTATCATAGTATTGTATCATTGGTGAGATAAAGGATGGTGGTGCATATCTTTGTTGCCTCATCAATTAGTGCAAATACCTCAAACTACCTTTTCATGTGTTATAAGTAATTATCTAATTCCTTGGCATCACATTGCCCCCTAAAGGTGTGAGACTTTGGCACTAGCACCCTCAGTACCTCATAGGTGGCCTGTGGCCATCAACCGAGCAAACAATGCAGTCTTATAAATTATCACATCTTGTCTTAGCTCATATTCATGCTTAGTCAAGACTTCTACCCTTGACTCCAAGTTAGTTATCATGTCTAGGACTTTCATGAACTCCTCATATGACACTATCAGGATTATTGAGCTTTGCATTCCTTCTTGAAGGTCTTGGATCTGTACTTTGAGATCTTCCATGGCTTTCTCAATACTTTGCTCCATGATATTGATTCCCTCTTTGATGAATACCATGACAATTTCTAACCTATTCACCTGATCATCCAAGCTTGTCAGAGGATCATGTGGTTTGTCTATCTTTTCCATATCCTTGGTAAGAGGGTCAAGGTTTCTTCCTCAAACTTCATCGAAGACTTTCTCCACATGAAAGCTTACATTATTTCTTTTGAGTTACTCCATACTAGTAATCTCACTATGATACCAACTATCATGGACTTAGCCTTTCTGCTATGCTTTCATGCAACATTTAGGCAACTCACCCCTTAGATATTGTTAAGTCAGTCTCTTACTTATCTTTCAAGTGATACTCAACATCTACCAATAATTTAGGAGCAAGGAAAACCCAAAAGAATACTAGAAAGAAAAAAAAACTTAGTATTCAAAATAGAAGTTTACAACTTGGTGGATTTTAAATGAGGTCACCTCATATTTTATACATATCAATAAAAATTTCTAGAACCTTGGAAGGTTCTAGACACTTTAAAATACTATAGAATCTTGGAAGGTTATAGATATTTTTATCCTCTAGAACCTTCCACACTTTGCTTTGAAAAGGAGGTGTCTCCATGTTTCTAGAAACTTCCCACCTATCTATAGAAATCCCATAGGCCATTTTTTTCTCCATTTGATGGAGAGAGGGGTCCTCCATAAGTGTTGGTGTGACATATAATTATATCATTGCACTATGACTATATAATAATCAAGAAGGACCAATGTCGATGTCACATCTTTATCATATAGTTCTATGGCTATATTGATATGAGAAGCTCTTCGCCACACCACACCCATTTCCCAGCACTTCAGCCCTTTATTAAATACAAGAAGACAAACATATGAAGCCATAACCACTTCAAAATGTTGCAACTTCATGTTATAGAGATATTATGTCTAAATTAGTCTTTGCTAGTGTCTTAACTTTGTGTTATAGAAAAATTATAATATAGTCTAGAGTCATTTTTACTTTTTAGAGTCGCTACCTCAAGCTTAAGAGATGAATGTCAAAGTTGTGACTTTCTTCTGAAAGTCATGACTTTCTACTTTGAGTAATATAGAATCACTTGTATATAAAATTAGAAGATAAAGAAATTTAGAGCAACTCTCATATTCATCATCCTTTCCCTCCATGCAACAAACCAAACCATGACTGCTATCAAACACTAGAGGTAATTTTTACTCTCCATATGAGTTTAAAAAAAATTAAGGGGTGAAAGAATTAATGCAATCCCTATAGTTGGGGCATGACTTTCAAACCTCCCATCTCTAAGGCATATAAAAAAATATTTTACCAAAATATCACTAGTCTAGGGTTTGTGTAATATTAACATATGTGATGTGATATTTGTATTTATTTATGAATAAATATGTTTGATTTATTTTATATTATGGATATTGATAAATACTAATTAAATTGAATGTCAATTCAGGTTTTAACTATTAGTAGATTTGTGTGAGATTGTTGTGATGGATTATGATATATAAACCACATGGCTCACTCACACATGATAAGAAGGAAGTGATAGGCCTTCTGATTGTAATGCTCAAGATAAACTTAAATATTGAATTCCAAAATTTGGATATGTTAATAAACACACATATGGTGCTTAAGAATCCAAAAGTATTAATACTTTTACATGAAAATCCATTATACATGTCTTAAAAAATTAGTTATTAAATATGATAGAAATTTTATAGAACATTCTCATATGGGATTCACCTTTAATGTAAGAGTCACATTGTCACTAAGGAGGATGGTGATAAGAAATCCTCAGGATATATGTGAGTATATGGTTACTCATAAGGTGGTGACATTTATTATGAGTTATCTTTAGTTAGATGATTCCCACTAGTGAAATTTGATAAATATATATATTAATTATGTGAGTATGATGATTATAATATCAAAAGTGCAAATGCTAATAAACTATATCAATCTTTAATCTTTATGATACAAGAGATTGGAGAATACAAGTATACATATGAAGCAACCATCAAGAAAGTTGATGAAGTTTTCTAAATGGTATATGATTGTGAATTACACTCGAGTAGAGATAAATTATTGTTTCATTAGTGACATACCTAGGAACAACTACGAAAGTACTATTATTTAGATGGGCTAAATAGTAGAAATTACCTTGTATGCAATTAAGAAAAAGAGTCAATATACAACCCCCCAATCTTCATTTTTCATCCAATATAACATAAGTCTAGCAACTTAATTATTATCACATATATTATATGAATAAATCTATGTTTATAAGATTATCTAACAATCTAAATTTCCATTTTATTAATAATAAGCAATCTTACCATTGAATAACTGAAGTACTAATACAATCCTTATGAGATCAAAGTTTTAGACAAAATTTTACTATACTATTTGTATGACTCATGTACTTATAGATCTCTATTGATGAGATATTCTTATTAACAAGCTTTAGTACAATTCCTAACTAATAAAATTAGGTGACATAATATAGTTACAATAGTTATCCTTTGACTATCACTATCAAGAATGGTCTCATCATAGTCATATTGTCAGTATTTCACTATCAAAATCACATATTATTTTATTCATGAGTCATTTTTACATTTATTCCTTTTAGATAATGTCTCAACTACTCTTGATGATTACATTGAATATATACTTATATTCTCCAACCTAATAATATCTTAAAGGTATGAGATAATATAGTACTAATGTATTTATACTTTCAACTTTGTTAGCAATATACTCATGATAATTAATATATGTTTTCTCATGAATTATATATATGAAAATCATACAAGAGTAGAGGTGTCAAACATGTTGTGTCATGTCAGCTCCATCCATTTTTGGAGGCTTAGTCAGGCCATCATTCCATGCTAAGCACAACCCAACTTGGAAGTCTTGTCATGTCTAGCATAGCATGACTGATACTCTACCCAGCCTAGCATGGTACGACCAGCATGATTCCAGGCAGACACGTGTCTAGCATGTTGGATCATGATGGTTTTGTTGTAAAGGTGTCAAATGAGCCATGTCATATCGGCATGGCCCATTTTTTCAAGGCATGGCCATGCCACCATGTTGTGTCATGCATGAAATGGTTAAATTCTCATGTCATACTAGGCAAGACATGGTGGCATGCTCCATCAACCCAACACAACATGATGGGCAAGGCTGAATGCACAGCCATGCTCGACCATGCCGAATGGAAAAGATGCATGGACCATGCATCTTTGTTGTTACCCATTACATGAAGGCCGAAGGGTGGCTGGCTTATAGGTTGGCCAATTACAATCGGTCATGTGACTGATTGTTTAAAATAAATTGGGCTATGCCATGATGGAGTCATTAAATTTTATTTTTTGATGGGGTCTCCATGGATGGTCACTCGGGCCAGTTTACCATGCCTTTGGGCCAGCACATGGTTCATGCTTGCCTAGCACAACACGAACCATGCTATGGGGTAGCCTAGCCTAGCCTGGCCTGAGAGATGATTCTGGATCGTGCCATGCTGGGCTAGGCACTACTAAACTAGGTTATTTGTGGGTTGTACCCTAGCTACCGGGTATGTTTGACATATCTATTTTGGCGGTAGCACCACCACATGTAACATCCACTAGGTGCTACGGCCACCACTGCCATCACATTGCCACCATAACACCACCATAGAAAAATAGTTACCTAGTATTTTATGATTCGTGATCCATTCCTAGCCCCGAGTCATGGTCACCATGCTAATGGGGCAGACACATGGTTCATGCCTAACTCAACATGAGGTATGGTAGCATCTAGCCCAGTATTGCATGAGCTGTGTCTCACGCTAGCATGACCTAAGTCCTGGCATGGTACTAGATCATGTCATGTTGGACCCAGCATGACTCAGTTGAGCCATGCCTTATGTTGCGTCTGGGCTGCCTAGCCCACTTGACACCTATATACAATAGGAGTTAACTCAAAAAGTTATCACCACCATACAAAGCATCACCTTTGTTTGTCCAAGTGACTTATCTATTATCATCTATCATGGTTGAAATGCTACTCTCATTCAAGAGGAATTAATAAACAAACTTTATTTAACTATTATATTAGATATTCTACTTAACTCCAACATTCCTCAATGTTAGTTCTTCTAGAATATGCATGATAAATTGGTCATAAGTATATATATTCATGCTTTTAGCTTCATATGCACCATACTCACAATAATTAAATATACCTCTATCTTTTTCTTCACACATAAGTTTATCTCATTCATCAAAACTAATAGAGTTGTCACCATATCTTTATCACAATTCATTACAAACAAGTATACTACACTAACTTTAGATCTCATTTTAGCTTTATTTTGAAGAAGAATTTGTATGAGATATTATGAGAGATATCTCATGGAAGAGGGTTCACAATGAAACATCAAGTGAGGATCTAAGTTTTAAAACCTAAACTCAATCAAATATTGTCCATGCTTGCCTTGGATTTTCTCATAATTGGGGAGTTGGAAGTTGTGTGCCTAGGATTTTGAATGCTTGGCTCAAAATATTATTCCATTATTTCTCTCTTTGTGAATTTCTCAAAATAGACACACACACATTATATATATATATATATGTATGTATGTGTGTGTGTGTGCCTATGTGTATGTTTATATGTATCTAAAATTAGGAATGAAATTGAAATAGATTAAAAATAGAAATATAAGTTTTTTGAAAAAATTAGAAACGAAAAAAAATCCATCACTATAAAAATATGTGGATTAATTGAAAAAATATGGAAATGGAATTAGAAATAGAAATAGAGATGAAAATTGAAATAGTTTTTCCTTCCATCACTAATATGACGTGTGGTCGTGGGCAGATTAGTTTGTGTGATATTTAGTGATGAAAAATTCTATTTCTAGATTTTTTAGGTATTGAAAATTATAAGTTATATGAATAGTGTGATAGAAATTAATTCTGTATAAATTCATTTAGGATTGGAATCCTTCTTTATTTTTAAATTTGGTGACAAAAATGAATACTATCACTAAATGTGAAACATCTTCACTCTATCACTTTTAGACTTTACAAATTTTGGCGACGAAATATATTTTTATCACTGATTTAGAAATGGATACTCATTCCCTCGCTAAATTATGTTAATTAATTTTTTTAAAAAAACACTTCATCCCTTTGAAAAAAGTTAGGGTTTTGTCTTATTTATTTTGGTTCTGAGTTCATCCAATTTGTGTTCGACGTTGCTTTCCTCCATTTAGTGTTTGTTCCTCTACTCATCTATCATTGATGTATGCAATTTAGTATTTTCATTTTTCTCGTATATACTATAATTGAGAATTATAATTTTTGTACATTTTGTTTTTACATATAGTTTTTTTTTCATGTTTAACATCCTTATGGGTTCTCTCTTCTTATTTTCATGAATTTTATCAAGCTAATTAATAAAATTTACATTTCTCATTTTTTTCATATACTAGGATTTGTTCACTTTTTAGGCTGCCTAATCGAGGCATGAACTTTTTGTGTATTTTGTTATTACCTATAGTTTTTATAATGCTAATTAATGTGGACTTAGTATGCCTGCTAGGATTTATTATTAAAATTTTTATCATGCCTACAACGTACTAGGTTGAAACATAATCACAATAAACAACTTTAAAAATTGAGATATTTGATTTAAAAAGTTTGAAGGTATGCATTTTGTATGTTAAAATTGAAGGTATGCACCTTAAACAATGAATATATATATATATATATATCAAAAAATTTGAAGGTATGCAAATTTAATAATGAATAATTTATATATATTTTAACAATTTTGAAGGTTGAAACATATTAACAATGAACAACTTTAAAAATTTTGAAGGCATGCAATTTGAAGGTTGAAACTTAATAACAAATGAAAAACTTAAAAAAATAAGTACCTCATTTCAAAATTTATAGAGTTTCTTTATCTGTACTTCACTAAAAGTGGAATCTAGTAAATAACAGCTCATTTTATTTGATATTAAAAAAATGCATATTACAACTCTTAGTTGGTAGATGACTATGTATACTATATGCTCCACATAGATTAGTTAATTTTCTTATTAATTTATTCATGTTCTCTTTCTCTAGTTGACATTTGTTGTCAAATTTTCATTGATATATTGATATGCATTAATTTTCTCTTATGTAAAATACTTTTGTCAAAATAGTTAGTACATATTATTAATTTTAAAGGTATTAATTATTATATAACCTTAATTTTCTAAGATCAAAGAAACACAAGATCACTTAACCCAAATTTTGTGTTATCATTGTTTTTAATTGTTAATTTAACCCCAAATTTAATTGAATCTCAGAATATTCATTTTATTCACCACACATGAAAAAATAATAATTAATTTCATAAAAGATTACTATTTTCACTCATCTGAAGAGTGAATCTCTAACCCTAAAAATATTTTCATATTATGGTCTTTCATATGTAAATAAAATGAAAAAAATGTTTCTAGCAAATATACAACTTTCATTTTTGCTTAATTTATGCAATTTCATCGTATATAGATAAATATCAATTATTTAGTTTTATGTATATGAGAAAAAATATAAGTGAAGGCTTTTGATAAATATCTAAAACTAAGAGAGTAAAGCAACCCTTTTATCTTATTTTAATGTAAACTTACCTAATGATGATGTGACTACAATATTTTTATGAGATTTATCTATGTCCTAAATATCTTTTTACAACTACAAATAAGTCACTATCTACATTATTATAATTAAAAATATATTTGTGTTGTGTTACATAAATGAAAAATATTATACGACATGATCATCAATGGATGAATATAAGACTGAAAGATAAGTTTTTGACTAATGAGTTGTAGAGGGGATTGAGGAGTTTATTGGCTTTACTAAAAAATAACCTAGATTTATAGATGAAATAAAAATAAGATGCAAATGTAATGATTGTAAATATTAAAATTGAAGTTTCCAAGATGTGGATATAATATGATTTCATCTTGCAAAAAAAGAATTTGTTAGAGATTATTATGTTTGGTATAAACATGGAGAAATAGTTATGCCATATATAAATCCTAATGATGAATGTGAAGTAATGTTGAAGAATATTATTAGTCATTCATTCAATCCAGATGTTACCAATGATATCCCAAAATTAATAGCAAAATAATTTTATGAAATGTTAAAGTATCAGAAGAAAATGTTTGGCCAGGTAATCTGTATGACCACTCAAAGTTGTGTAATGTGGTCAGACTTTTGAATTTAAAGGCAAAACATTATTTTTTTGAAATGTGTTTTAATAAAAAATATTAATTGTTATATGGATTATTACCAAAGAATAACATTATGATAGCTAGTTTTTACAGGACACAAAAATTAATGAGAGGGTTGTGTTTGCCTGTTGAAAAAAATACATTGCCCCATATAACGATTGTATGATATATTGGGGCATATATAGTGAAACAATTGCTTATAATTTTATAACTATCCTCGATACAAAAGAAATACTGCATGTAAAAAGTAGAAAATGAATATTTCACAAAGAAGATGTAATATTTCTATTTAACTCCTTATTTGCAAAGATTATTTGCATCTAAAGCCACTTTAAATGACATGAGTTGGCACAAAGAGTATATTATTGAAGAATTCATGTTGATACACTGCTATGATTTTTAATCTTGGAAATATTTTGATGATTGTCGACTATCTTTTGTAGATGAAATTTGTAATGTTATATTAGGGTAATGCAAAAATGGATTTCATCCATTTGGATAAATATTGAAATAATACTCTTCATGGCAAGTTGATATTATACCTTATAATTTATAGCCATGCATATGTATGAAAGATGGGTACATATTTTTGTGTGTTATCATTCCCAGTCTTAGAAACCTAAAAAAAGTTGGAAGCTTTTTTGTAGCCCCTAATTGCCGAGCTAAAAATTTGTGGGAGCATGATGTGGAAATATATGATATATCTAGAAAGTAGAACTTTTAAATGCGAACAACACTTATGTGGACTATAAGTGATTTTCTTGTATATTCAATATTGTCAAGATGATGTATTGTAAGAAAATTAATTTTTTCTTATTGCATGGAGGAATTAATTGTATTTTCTTTGTGCAATGGAGGAAAGACTTCTTGGTTTGACAATCACCATAAGTTCTTATATATGGAACATCTATTTCGGATGAATATTGATGTATTTAGGAAAAGGCATATAGTTGTAAAAGGTGCACTACCTTTGAGGTCATGTGCCAAAATATTAGATGTAATTGAAAAATATGCATTCAAAAATATTATAGATATTGATACAAATTGTAATAATACACATATTTCAAAGAATTGTCACTGTGGTTGGAAGAAACAAAGTATACTTTAGGATTCCTTTTTATTAGAAAACTAACCTAATTAGATACAACTTATATGTGATGCACATTGAGAAGAACCTTTTTGTTAATAATTTTAATACTATCATGAATGTGGAAGAAAAAAAAATAATGCCAAATCAAGAAAGGATTTGAAAGAGTTATGTTCACATCTAGAGTTACATAGGGATACATCGATGAATAAATTTTCTAAGGATTATTATAGTTTTGGCAAGGATGCAAATGAAGTTTTGTGCAAATGGATGATAAAGCTCAGGTTCCATGATAGATATGCATCTAACATGGGAAGATGTGTTAATATGAAGAATCATAAATTAGATGTGATGAAAATTTATGACTGTCATGTATTCATAAGAAGGCTAATACTCATAGCATTCCTTGAATTACTTCCAGAAAATATTTGAGAAGCATTGATTGAAATAGACATTTTTTATGTATCTCACTTGTAATGTCATAACAAAGGAAGAAATGAAGTAATTACAAAATGACATACCCATAATTATATATCAACTTGAGCATATTTTTCCTCCTAGCTTCATTGACTCCATGAAACATATTCTAGTCTACTTGCCTTATGTATCCATTTGAGTGGTTATATAATTTTTATTTGTTAATCTAAAATTTAAATGTATCTGATGAATAATTTTTTTTTCTAATTAAGATATTTTTCAGACACCTTAGAAAATTTAAAACAATGTTCAAAATAAAGCCAAAGTTGAAGGATCTATATGTAATGCCTACTTGGTTGAAGAAGTTTTGGCATTTTGTGTGCACTACTTTTGGTCATAATTGTATAATTCACATAACAAAATATCACCAAATAATGTTTATGGTATGAAGGATGGATCAGAAGAATATATCCATTCCATTTTCATCCATGTAGGTCAATAGTATAATAGAGGCAAATCAAAATATTTTTTGGATAACGATGAGTATCATCCTGCACACACATATATCTTGTTAAACTGCAAGGAAATTATACTTTATATTGAGTAATATTTATAATCAATTTAGATTGTAATTTCTTTGTCATGGTATGTAATTTACCTTTTTTATCACTCAAAATATATTCAATATTGTTTTTGAAGGATTTATTCTAAGGAATTAAGATACAGAGAACTACATATTGATGATGATTCCATTGATCCAAAGCATGACAAAGATTTCATATTTTTGTTTGAATATTTTGTCAGTATATAACTTATCATTCTTGCTTCTAAAAATTAATGTTAAATATTATATAAGTATTATTATTTTTTTTCATTTTGTAGGTATAATTTCCATCATCAAATATATGTAAAAATAAATAAAGGATCTTGTAAAAAGTCCATTATGAAGCTTACAGATGTATCATATATATTATGTAAATGGATATAAATTTCATACTTTAAAATATAGTTTAAATAAAGCTACAATGAATGATGATGTATGCATCAAGGTTTCTATCTCTACTACACCTAATATTGATTTTTATGGTCGACTGATTAAAATTTTACATGTGAAGTATCATGCTTTACTAATTAAAGGGATAATTCTATTTAAGTGTGAATAGTTTGATCCTATTACAAATTTTGGTACTAAAATTCAATATTAATACAACCTTTTGGATGTGTACCATAAGAAATATTATTGTAAGTACAAGCCATTCATTCTTGTGGTGCAAGCAAACCAAGTGTGTTACACAACTTATCCAACCACAAGAAGAAATCCTTGTGACTAGTGGGAAATATGCAAAACAAAACCTAGATCAGCGATGAAAGTTGTTGACAAGGATGTTATTTTCACACCATCACATGTACTTGTATTTCAAAAGAATAATGTAGAATTTCAACTAACTTATCCTGTGGTAGATGATGGGTTTCAAATATTACTTGTTAAAGTTAGAAACTATTTGGACATTGATGATGACCATATTGAAAAAATAATGGGAGGAATTAATTGCATAATCAGGTGATGATGAATTAGTACATGTAGATAATTTGTTAGAATATTCCAATGATGAGTAGATATTTATTGACTTTCATGTTATGTTGTCTTGCATATTTTGTAATTATTACAATTTATGTGTTAAATATTTTGTTTTTGTTCTTGTGAATGTTAGTGTGTTTACTTTATGTTTTGTTATTATAATATTTTAATCACATGTTTTTATCATCTTTATATTTTTTGATGTTTATATAACTTGAATTAGGTATAAGCAGTCACCATTCAAGTGGTTGAGAATCTTAATATGTGGGGAGGGGTAGAATAAGTCAATTAATAGTGCATGGAAGAAGAATTCAACATTTATTCAGTGATGACAATACTGCAAATTTCTCTCTGCATTCTCCTACATGTACAGAGGGTAAGTTGGCATCACCTCATCATGAGACACACATATTAACTACCCCTAATATTCCGTCTTTGTCTCATTTTGTACCAAAGGTATTATTAGCTATGTTCTATTTATCTTATGAGGCCAGTGAGTTGGTACTATAATATCGATAATGGTTAGATATTTATAATCCATAGTTTGCATGTCAAATTATGAAAAATCTTCATTAGGCTCATTATTGATAATAATCAATACATAGCTTTCAAAAATTTAATACATGTATGCATTACCATTTTTTATTTTATTTTTTGTAAAAAATTTAATTAACAACTATGAATGAAAATATAAGTAAATGATAAAGTTAAAATATGATAATTTTAATTAATAACAAACTATGATATTGCTACTTATCGAACATTCTCATTATAAAATTAAAATAATATTTTTATTATAACAATTTGGATAAAAAATAGAAATGAATAAAATATTATTTTAGTAGCCAAAATATGCGTGTATTTATTTTATATGTATATGTGCATGAAGATGTTAATTTATTTACATATTTATTCCTTTTTCTTCTCATATAATCAATAAGATATTTAAGGAGAAACTAGTTGTGGGTGGGGGGTATAAAGAGGAGTAAAGTGCCCCCAACTAGGAAAGAACTTTATTGAAAAAAATTTAAAGTATAATTTTGATTAATTTACTAGTTTTAAATTTTAGTTTAATATGAAAAATTATGAAAATAAATGCCTTACAATGTATTGTTGTTTTATTTGTTTTTTGTAGAAAAAATATATATGGAATATTGCTTTAGTGGTATTGGTGAAAGAAATAATTAAAACATGTGGCTAGTGTCAGATACAATGATAAGCTTAGTAAATGGAGAAAACATTATGCTAAGGATGCAAAACCAAATAGTGTTCTCCTTAATATTTAGATGAAGTGGTGGGAATACTAGAATAGTTAGGAGTTAAGGTCTTATCCTAGATGACATCACACCATTATTGATCAGAGAAAGAAAGTGAATAATTAGGCCCTTCGAAACTTATTGGAGGTTCAAATGTGACATAGTAATATTCAATAGATTTGGTAAAGTTGTCTTTCATAATTTATTATTAGTTGAACTTTGTGAATGCAAATGATAATAAATGTATGACATTGTATCATGTACCTCATTAGTAACAATTAATTATGTTTAGGAGGTTGAGTTGAGATTTTCACCAATACCATTTGAGGTGTTCAAGTGAATTTACAAGAAGAATGATTGATCATTCATGGACAAGCTGTCAAATGATAATAATGTGAGTTTCTCAATTTGTATTTTTTCATATGTAAATTGCAATTAATGAGAAAAAACATTGTAGGTTTTTGGTATTCACTAGAATTAATATGCAAAGCTAAGTGTTTTTTACCATAACTGATGACTATTTATATATGGACTCATTAAATATAATGACTAACTTCATTTTTATATTAATTAGTAGTAGGGTGATGAAAATTTAATGTGTTGGTACAATATTTATCTGAACATAGTAATGATGAGTTATATACCATTATAATAATTGTATGAAGCTATGGAGAATATGGTTGCCATTGCTTCACAATTGGCATATCTTTTACAAAGGCAAAGAAGATTGATGTTTACATATTTAATTTCAGGCTGTTAGAGTGGAGCCAAAAAAATGGAGAGTATGCTATTTTGGTACCCATGCATCTATATTTTATACATGTTTTGTTTGGAGTTCTTCATCATCTTCCTTCAATTATAATAATCTATTTAATGAGAGGTTGCGTGAGGAGAAGTAGGAAATTCAAGATAATTTGCAAAGAAAAAAATGATGAAATATAATAAAAGAATGAAGAGATACAAAAGCAAATTGAAAATGAAAAAAAGAGAGGAAGAAATAATGATAGCTTTCCACACTTATCAAATTTGATTACTCCTCTTTTTGGCATTACTTTCAAGAAAACATGATCTTTCATCTCAATTTTAGAGGTTGTTGTCGTTTATTAGCATAACTTTTATTTCGACTTTGAACTATAAGAAGACATTGTCATATCCAATCTACTTTTTCTAAGGTCTACCACCTTTGGACCCGTGGTTGATTTGTCTCTCACATCAATCCAACAAACTAGAGATCGACATGGCCTTACATATAATACTTCATATGTACCAGTTGTATACTTGCCTAATAACTATTATTATAGGCAAACTTGACCAAATGCAGATATTCTTCCCAGCTATCCTTGAAATCCAGACAACTTGCTCATAGCATATCTTTTAAAACTTGTATGGTTCTTTCCGACTGACCATCTACTTTTTGGATGAAAAGTAGTGTTTATTACCAACTATGTTCCCATTCCTTACTAGAAGCTCTTCCAAAAATGATCCATAAAACTAGGATCTTTGTTTGATACAATTGATACTATCACACCATATAATCAAAATATTTCTCATATATATAATCTGCACAATTTCTCTCATGTGAAGGTCATCAATTGCCAGAAAATGTACAGGCTTTGTATGCCGGTCATTAATCACACACACGGCATCATGTTTTTGTGATGTCCTTGGCAAGTGAGTCATAAAATTCATCATGATATGCTCTCATTTCCACATTGCTATGTCCATGGGCTAAAGTAACCATGTTGGATGCTGATGCTCATCCTTTATTTGTTGACACATGAGGCATCGCCAAACAAAATCTCCAATATGTCTTTTCATCCCATTATAGTTATTACTAGTGATGAAGATCCATTATAGATATTTGTGCCACCTAGATATATGATAAAATAAGAATAGTGGAATTCTTTAAGAATTACCTCTCTCAATTCTACTAACTGAGGAACCATGATCCATCCCCCAAACTAAATACTACCATCCATGTGAATCTCCCAACCCTCATCCCATGTACCAACATCTACTCGATTCTTTATGAATAATATTTCTACATCTTATTTCTGGATCTCTATCACCTTATTTAATAGGAAAGGTATGGCTACTAAAATCTTGATAACACCCAGATTTTGATTGCTATATTGTCAGCTAAATCATCTCATAGTCTTAAGCAAATCCTATTTTCGTGAAGCTATACAAGCTAGTGCACCTCGTGACTTCTGACTAAGTGCATCAGCTACCATATTTGCCTTACTTAGTTGGTAATGCAAAGAAAATCATAATCTTCCAGATACTTCATCCATCAACATTATTTCATGTTAAGGTCCCATTGTATAAAGATATATTTTAGACTTTTGTGCCCAAAAAATACCTCAAATTGCTCACCATTCAAATAGTGGAGCCATATTTTTAAAGTAAAGACTATAGCTGCTAATTATATATTATGTGTGGGATAATTTTGCTCATGGTTCTTTAATCCCCATGAACCATAAGCTACTACTCTTCCAGATTTCATTAGAACACATCCCAACTCATCTTTCGAGGCATCACAATATACTATATATTTTTGTCCCCTATTTGTAACTATCAAAATATGTGCTGAAGTAAGTCTCCGTTTCAATTCATGGAATGACTTCTCATATGAATCAGTCTACTAATACCTGACTTCTTTTCTGGTCAATCTAGTTATTAGAGAAGCTAACTAAGAAAAATTATCAATTAATCTTTTATAATACCCAGCCAATCCTAAAAAACTATGTATCTCAAAATATGACTTTGATCGCTCCCAACTCATGGCTGCCTTGAATTTTTCAGGGTCCACTGAGACACCAGTAGCTGATACTATGTGTCCCAAAAATTTTATGTTTGTCAACCAAAAATCACATTTACGAAACTTGGCATACAACTTATATTATCTCAAAGTTTGGAGAATAACTTTTAAATGATTTTCATGCTCTCTTCCGATCTGAGAATAGATTAAAATATCATTCAAAAAAATTATAACAAAATAATCTAAATATGGCTGAAATTTCTATGCATGAGATCCATGAATGTTATTAGCACATTCATTAATCCGAAGGGCATTATAGCAAACTCAAAATACTCATACTATGTTCTAAATACTATCTTAGGGATGTAAACCTCCCTAACACGCAAAGTGGTGATATTCGGTACTAAGATCTATTATGGAAAAGATGCTATTAAAAATTACGAAAATACCGACTATATTACCAACCTAAAAATTTGGTTGGTAATTTCTATCCAAATCACGACCATTTAGTGACCAAAAAATAGTATCAAAAAAAAATTCTGCCAAATTTTCAACCAAAGACCGATTATAATTACTGATCAAATATTTTTGGTTAGAAATCATTCTATAGAGTGATTATCCTATATATTACCGACTATTTAATGATCAAAAATATAGTACTATTAAAATTGGTCGGTACCGTGGGTTTTCAAATTATTTATAACTTTGTACTTACCAACCATGTACCGACCAAATATATTGGTCAGTGATTACCGACCAATTCACGACCATTTAGAGATTCAAAGAGAGGCATCGGAAAAAAATATTTACGACCAAATTTATGACTAATTATCGACCATATATTACCGATCAAATATATTTGGTCGGAAATATGCTTTGTAAATTAGGAGGGAATTAGTGAAAAATATTGCCGAAAGATTACCGACCATTTAACAAACAAAAATATATAACCATTAAATATGGTCGGTAAAGTGGTTATCGAATATATTTATAACGTCGTAATTTATGACAAAACTTCCGACCAAATATTTAAGTCGGTAATTATTGACCATTTCACAACCAAATACCAACCATACCTACCAATCAAATGTTTTTGATCGGAAATTGGTATGTAAATTAGAATGGAATTAGCAAATAGAAATTGCCAACAAATTACTGACCATTTAATGACCAAAAATATATAACCATTAAAAATGGTCAGTAAAGTGGTAATCCGGTATATTTATAATGTCATAATTACTGACCAAACTTCCAACCAAATATTTACGTCGGAAATTACTGATCATTTCACAACCAAATACCGACCATACCTACCGACCAATTATTTTTGGTCATAAATTGGTCTACAAATTAGGATGGAATCAGTAAATAGAAATTGCTGACAAATTACTGACCATTTATCAACCAAAAATATATTACATTTAAAATTGGTTGGTAAAGTAAACTACCATATACTTATAACTTTGTTCTTACCGACCTTTTACCGACCATAATTTTGGTCGTTTATTCATAGTTTTAATTTTTTTGATTTAAAATGCATTTGCTAAGTCATTAAACACTTATATTCATTCAAAACTATGTCATTTTCCGAAGCAAATGCGACTGCAAGCATAAATTCGATAAAATTTCTTCTCTTCTTCTGACTCCATGTAAGTTTTTCTTTGTTCTTCTCCTTCAAAATGCTTATACATATCTCTATCTCTCTTAATTATATATAGACAATTAGATTTTTGTTTTTTCAGTATATTCGGGTATTAGGTTTTTTTTATTTCTCCTCTGAATTTCTTCATTTTTGCTTTAATTTCATTTAACCTAACATGATTTTGACTCGACACAATTAATTAAACTATAATTTTTCACTTTAATCCTTGTTCTACTATTTAGATTTTTAGGTTTTTATTGATTTTGATTTCAATTACATGATATTTGCATCCAAATAAACTTAATGTTAATATGTTATATTTATATAATTGCATGACATTATGTATAAATGTCTATACTTTAATATATATAATGATTAATATTAAATCAAACTTTTATATACTAGTAATCTTAAATATATATAACAGTATATATAAACTTTTATATATTTATATAATCGTATAACATTATCTATAAATGTGTATACTTTAATATATATAAATGTATTACATTATAATTACACATTCATATATTTTATATAAACATATAATGTTATATATATATATTTATACATATGTATTAATGTTTATAAATATCTATACAACATTTACATTAAACTATCCATTTGTATAATTTTTTATATAACAATTATTTAACATTAAATAATTATACAATTTTGTAAATATTTATATTACATATTATTTTATATATAAATATAGAATATTTATAATGTTTATATAAATGTGATATATATACTATATATTATTTATAAAAGTGTTACATATAAATATAATAATATTTAAGTAACATTTATAAAAATATTTTATTTACAAATATTATATAGATATACGTGTTTAATTATATAATCATATGCCATTTTATTAAAAATATATATAACTATATTTATAATAAAGTAAACTATTTTTAAAACTATATTTATAACTTTACATTACTAATTTTTAACTATATAATAATGTATAACTATATGTATAATTCTATATAATTATATTTCTAAAAAAATATACTATATGTATACTAATATATAACTATATATAATTACATTTTACTAAATGTATAACTATATAAATGTTATATATAATTATATCTTTAACTACAGACATATTTATAACTATACGCGCATAAATATATATAAATATTTGTATAACTATGTAACACTCTATATAATTAAATATAACTATATTTGTAACTATATATACATATATGTATTCATATAATTAAATTAAAATATTTGTTTATAATGTTGATTATATTTATGTAAAACTACTTATAACTACATGTATGAATATATCTATATATAACTATATGTTTAATTATATATAACTATTTATAATTATATATTATATGTAAAATAATATATAATGATAAATAATTGTATCTTACTATATGTATAACTTTAAAAGTTTTATGCATAATTATATTTAAATATTAAATTTACAGCTTATATTTAATATATATTTGTATATAGTAGTATATAAAAAAGTATTTTACAATATCTATACCTAAATATAACTATATGTATAATATATAAAATTAAATGAACAAATATATAAACATACATTTATAAATATATGTTTAACTATATGCGTAACTATATGTATAACCACATGTAACTATATTTATAATTACATGTATAATAACATACAACATTATGTTAAACTATATGTGGATAACTATATATAAATATTTGTATAACTAAATAAATATCTATATAATTATATATAACTATATTTGTAACTCTAATACATATAAGTATTCATATAATTAAATCAAAATAAATGTTTATAACGTTGTATATATTTATGTATAACTACTCATAACTACTTGTATAAATATATCTATATATAACTATATGTTAATTATATATACCTATTTATAACTATATATTAAATTTATAGCTTATATTTAATATATATTTGTATATAGTTGTATATAAAAAAGTATTTTACTATATCTATACCTATACATTACTATATGTATAAATATATAAAATTAAATGAACATATATATAGACCTACATGTATAAATATATGTTTAACTATATTTGTAACTATATGTATAGCCACATTTAACTATATTTATAATTACATGTATAACAACATACAACATTATATTAAACTATATGTGTATAACTATATATAAATATTTGTATAACTAAATAAATGTCTATATAATTATATATAACTATATTTGTAACTATATATACATTGATGTATTCATATAATTAAATCAAAATATTTATTTATAACATTGTATATATTTATGTATAACTACTTATAACTTCTTGTATGAATATATATATATATATAACTATATGTTTAATTATATATAACTACTTTAAACTACATATATTATATGTAGAATAATACATAACTATAAATAATTGTATCTTACTATATGTATAACTTTAAAAGTATTATGCATAATTATATTTAAATATTAAATTTATAGCTTATATTTAATATATATTTGTATATAGTACTATATAAAAAAGTATTTTACTATATCTATACCTATACATTATTATATGTATAAATATATAAAATTGAATGAACAAATATATAAACCTACATGTATAAATATACGTTTAACTATATGTGCAACTATATGTATAACCACATGTAACTATATTTATAATTACATGTATAACAACATACAACATTATTTTAAACTATATGTGTATAACTATATATAAATATTTATATATCTAAATAAATGTCTATATATTTATATATAACTATAATTAGAGACAATCGTGTTTGTTAAAAAAATTGATTTTTTTTTAACTAGTTATGGAAGATATGGGTAGACACTGAGTTTTATGTTATTTTAATCATTAATCATTTTTGTTTATTTTCATTACCTTATATATTTTTTACAAATATGGCACGTGGATGAGATAGAGGTAGCACATTGCAAGGTCGTACAAGTTATGGTATAGGTAGCACGACCTCAAGTATGCCTGAAACTGGTAGTGGGTCATGGGTGGATGAGATGCTACATCAGACAGAGAATGTTGTAAATGTACAGCAGCAGCAGCATCAACTGACTGATCCACATAATGGTCCTGAGATTTTGATGAATGATCAAGAGACGTGGGAGGGAGAGGGGGGGAGGATGGAGATGTTGGAGAGTCTTCCTCAGTGCACCCAACAAATGAGACTCTCTCTATTGCTCAGTTTAATCCGACAATTGATAATCTATAAGATATAAAACTTAACAAATGATTTGTTGATTTATTAATTTATTATTTTATTTCTTACTTGCTAATAAATTTTTGGTTAGAAGACGAACTTAGAGTCGCCTGATTCCATTTCTAGGGCTTTGAGGATAATTTTTAAGTAGTCCTTTAAACCTAATGAACATAATTGGAAGTCACTCACACATAGATACCAATTGATGATTTGGAGAGAATTTAATGTAAATATTACTACCTAAAAATATTTACATCTTTTATTTATTCTTTTGTTCACTAATTAAAAATTTTTTATTTATAATAGCAGAAAGTTTACAGGTGGACACTGCCAAAGGAGGTGGTCAAAAGTGTGTTCTACAAATATTTGGCCAGTCGGTATAAAGATATCGTGTACGAGATCAAAAGATAAATGGTTGAAGAAGATACAAAAAAATTCGAGTGTCTCAGATCATGTTTTCAAGGAGTGTCGGAGCAGATGGGAACATCCAGATTATAGAAAGAGGTTTGAAAAACAAAGCGGCAATCATCGCTCAGAGCGGGCTGGAGAGGGTAGTGGCATGTCTACACGCACTTGTGGATCTTGCTCTATGCATAAGCACGAACGAGCATTTGTATTATTTCTAATTTATACTTTTTATGTTTATTACTCTGTGAAATGTGTTCAATTATGCTTAAATTTCATTTTTCATTAGGATTTTTTTTTCAATAAAATTAACGTATGTATTGTGTGTAATTATAGACACGCAAGAAGGGTAAGAAGCCCAGTGCTCCTCGCTTATTCAGATGCATGCACACGAAGGCTCATGATGATCAAACTTTTGTTGATCATAGATCTCGTGTAGCAAATGTAAGTTTCATAAAAAAAATTAACTTTTCTTTTTTTATTGTTTGAATATAAATTGAATACTTTTCATACATTTTTATTAGGTGAGATATTAGGAAATGTTAGCTACTGCGACTTAAGCGTATTCTTAGTCTACTTCAGGTTCATGTGATGGTGCAATAGATAGTTCTCATTCATTAGCTCCACCAGTTGATACGAATTAGATTTGGTATGCGGCTGTTGATGGCAAGAAGAAGATGCCCATCTATGGCGTCGGTTCATCAACATCATCATTCTAAAGCATAGACGACCAAATTATGAAGCTAAATTTTTAGGACCAGTTTCGAATTTGTTCTTGAAGATGGAGGAATTTCAGGACGTGATACGAAATGTGATATAATATTAGTTGACCGATACCGAGTGATGCAAGATCGACTATGAGGATGATAGGGATGAGTTGCGTATGCGTTTTGACTGGCTTACAAAGAAGTTTCAAGAAGGAGGATTGCAGTTCAACCTTGATGATCTACCTCAGATTGTTTGGCTAATGCTCCAACTACAGCATCTACTCCATTACCTACAGCAACACCTGCAGCAACTGCATCAGGATTAGCAGTAGCAAACAGCTCTATCCTAGTGCCCAACATCTCACCATGTGGACCAGATACGTCGTAGCATAACGAATATGAAACTAGGTTGGATGATTGAGTGTATTAAACACATTTTTTTTCAATGCCTAAAACTATGATTTTAAATTTCATTTTTTTATTTTCTCTTGATGTATTTTATATAAATATGCAGTATATATAGTTGTTTGCTGGAGTTAATTGGATTTTTTTTTGTGTTATCTGTATATGGTTCTACAGTAACTGCACCAAAACTGGAAGTTAATTGGATTTATTTTTTTGTTGTGTTTTCTGTGTTTGTTTCTGCAGCAACATCAAATCTGGGAAAAAAAATTTGGTCGGTAGTTACCGACCAAATTGTGACCAAAACCCAGCCAAAATTTTTTTATATCAATGGTCGGTAAAATCTTACCAAATGGTCGGCAATTCTTTAGGATATCATTTACTAACCCATGATTTTAAAAGATTTTGGTCAGTTTTTGGTCATACTTTTTTCGGTTATTAATGATCATTTTGTGACCATTTACTGATCTAATGCTTTTGGTCAGAAAATGGTTGGAATATAGTCCGATATTGTTTGTCGATATATAGTTTATAAATTATCGGTAATTACCGACCATTTAGAGACTACTTACCGACATAATTTTTTTGGTCGAAAATTGGTCGGAATATCTTAAGATTTTATTTATCGGTAAATGGTTTGTAGTCAGTCAGTAATTACCGACTATTTGGAGATCATTTATCGACTAACTGATTTTTGTCGAAAAATGGTTGGAATTTAGTTAGTAATTATTTTTTGGTGAATGGTTTGTAAATTGTCATTAATTATCGACCATTTGGAGACCAATATACCGACCTAATTATTTTGGTCAGAAAATTATCGGAATATAGTCGATAATTATTTGTCGGTAGAGGGTTGGTAAATGGTTGATAATTTACCAACCCACTGATTTTTTTGTCGGTAAATAAATTAGTGACCAGCAAAATTGTGGCCTAATATTTTGGTCTATAATTGGTCGCTATTTGGTTTACCAACCAAAAAATAGAGAATTAGCGACCAAATAATTGGTCGATAATTCGGTGAATTTTTGTAGTGAGACTCGTGCCCCCTTTTAATTGGTCAATTAAATCATTAATCTTTGGTAATGGATATTGATTCTTTATCATTATCATATTCAACTATCAATAGCCAATGCACCGTCGAATGATATTATTCTTCATCTTTGCAAACAGAATCAAAGCACACCAAGGTGAAGTGTTAGGTCTAATGAAACCCTTGTCCAACAAATCTTCTATCTATACCTTGAGTTCTTGTAATTCAATCGGTACCATTCTATGAGGAGTCATATAAATGGCTGATGTACCAGGGTGTAACTCAATACTAACGTCTATATTTCTGTGTGGGGGTAATCATGATAGTCATTTGGAGAAATATCTTTATATTCACATACTATCTAAGGAAGATCCATATTTAGTATCCTCTCTTCTTCTAGGGTGAGACATGTCAGCTAACCCATCAGTTTTCCATTCCATTTAGAATCGTATATAGTCTGGGTTAAAGCATCATGCTTATCCCCCTGAAATATAACATCACACAACATCTAGTGTGTAAACAATATTTCTTCTATGATCACAATCAATAATGATTCAATATGCTGCCAACCAGTCCATGCCATGAATTACATCAAAATATGATATGCTAATGACCCTAAGGTCTACCATGAGTAGAATCTCTGAGATTTATAACTCATAATTTTGATATATCTGACTAATTTTCAACTTTGTCACCAAGGGAGAAGTGACATGCAATGGCTCATCTAAGTTTTTCTCAACTTGTTGTAACCAATGATATGCTGCAATTGGGTCCCCTCTTTCCATAAATGTCAAAGGATGATATGCCTCGAACCTTTGGAGGTTACTTGGCCATTCTTGACCTGAAGCTGCACTAATTTGTACAATCATGGAAATTGTGACACTCACAGCCTCTATGAAAGCCTATTGGTCAAAGATGGATGGTGCTTGATCTTCATTTCGTGGACGTCATCTGTATCATATGTTCTCTACTTGCCATCTATACAAGTCAAATACTAATTTAAAATCACATTTTTATTATATTATTAGGGAACTGCCAACTAATAATAGACTTTTCATTTTGAAGATATCTTTTTATTTTCTGAACTGCTAAGGTTGTGTTTATTTACCCTAGTATTCTTTCCTTTTTTTTATTTCACCAATACATATAATCTGCACAATCTAAAATACTTTACATGCCCCCTACCAATGTATATATAACAAAAAAACTACTTTATGCTGTGATCTCTTCTATGAAATTTTTTACATAGACCTTGATACTAAGGTATTACCTGAATATTAATTTTTTTCCCAGGTATTAGATATGTATATATCTAAACTTTCTTATCATGTTATAAAAGTTGTACTAATTTTGAGCTATAGGTAATTATATACCTAACCTCTGATACCAAGTTGTGACACCTCAATCTCTAGGGGTCCTATTCATTCTATCACACAACAAAATGTGCAATAAAATAATTTTTTTTCCAAATGCAGCATACAATTTTTTTATTTTATTTGCTTAGCAGAATAAAAATACATAATATACTATTCAAGCCACAACCGGCTTCCTTCACATGTGTGATCCCACTTCTAAGTCTATCATTTGTCCTAGATCTGTACCTGAAAGGGGTCCCACAACAGAGTGAGCAAAGCTTAGTAGAAATAAACTTTTATAACCCCAAATAAGTGCACGTAAATATATCATGCATTTATATCAACATCCATTTAAGTATAATGTAATTTTAGATGAAATATTTATATGCCCATATCCTATGTCTCATCGACTCTCTCAAATATGTCGAAGCCAAGTGTAATTTTATTTATGTATATATATATATATATATTGGATATACTCCAAAAAATATGGACCTTCTTCGAATAAATAATATTGGATATTCTCTGAAAAAATATATATATTTTGGACATACTCCGAAAAATATGGATTATCCAAAAATAATATTGGACATTCTCTGAAAAATTATATTTTTTCTTTTGGATATTCTCCAAAAACTATCACGTAACTCAGCTTGGATGTTATCCCAATTCGAGTTCACATAATAATATTGGACATGCTCTGAAAAATACTATGCAACTCGGTCTGGATATTATCCCAATTTGAGTTCGCATAATAATATCCATTATACCTTTATATATGTATACCCATGCACACACCCATTTATATGGAATGTTCTCGTGCATATGAAATACAAATATATTATTTATGATTAAACCATGTTCCAAGCACAGTTATAACTATCCAAATATAATTCACACTACATTATATTTAACTAAAAAAACACAGAAATTTTTACCAAATAATCATCCACGATTAAATTTCTAAATAGTTTGAATTGAAATATAAATAATGATTATTTATGACCATTAAACAGAAAGAAATTCTAATAGTAGAAAATCACTACCTCTCGGAATATTTTATGGAAACTAAAAATTTAATATCAAGCTGAAGATCTCATCGCGTAAAGCAACTTTTATTCTTGGACTATTTTGTTCCAACTTCAAAATAAGCATTTATTATCAAAAGAAAATCAACCAATCTTTAATTTTTTTTTCTACGTTGCATCTTTCACCGATGTTCTTTTTTTTTCTGTCTCCTTATTTTCCTAATTCTTGCCTGTCTTGTTCATTATTATTATTATTACTATTTTTAAAAACTTATTTATTTTTCTTTTTTTTGACACATGGGTTGCACATGCGCGCAACCACGTCATTGGCAATGTGGCACGATCTTTTTTTTTCTTTATTACCTAATTATTATTATTATAATTAAATAAAATAAAAAAAATGTATAAATATTAACTTACTTAGAATTTGACGAAATTTATCATAGTAACTATATTTCTCAAAATGAATTCAATAATGAAATCTAATTTATCATTAGGATTCTAAAATTTCCAGATTATTTTTCCTTATTGCAAAGTTACTATGTTGCCTATTTTCTAAAAAAATCATATTATTTATTTATTTATTTTTTTCCTAGATTTTATAGCACTTTCTCAACAACTTTAGATCAAATGATCAAAAAAATTTGATCAAAAGTAATTTATAAATTTAAAAATTTAACTTTGGATAATTTATGCATGATCAATAATTACCTCATATGAACTTCTCCAAGTAGCCTCAATCCTTGATGATATATTACCATCTAAAAATACAAAATACTTAATTTTAATGGTTCTTTTTCTCATGCTTCAGTACCTCTAAAAAACCATGGTACTCTAAGTTGCTCCACAATATTCTTAGAACAAGCAAAAGAACCATAGATGCCCATAACATCTTCTTTGCATGTAGTTTTTAATTGAAATAAATTTACATCCAAATATTATGTGTAGACAAATCCAATAGCCCTTTACTATTTGAAGAAGTGCATCCATTCTATTATTAGTATGTTGTGTAAATGTTCTATCAAGCATAAACATTAGAATGTGCTATAAACAATAAACATAAAAGTAATTACCTCCCAACAGCTGTCTAGTTTTTACATAACATTGAGATAGAGTTTTCACCATTTCAAAGGCTATAAATATTTAATCTAGTTTCTTGAATATCCATCAATGGGAAATGGGTTCTCATGGAAGAAGCACTTATTCCACTAATAATATATCTTCCCTTCCATCCATAATAAAATAAATATTAGGGGATAGGAATACCTCATGTAAGATCATGGATAAATAAAAATCTAATATAATTTGAGAGTAGTAAAACATTCTTAGAAGCATAAAATGTTCCCAAAAATATTGCATGCATAATCCAATCATATCGCAAGTTGAATAAAAGGTTTAAAAATCATAAAGGCTTTGAAGAAATCATCTTGAAGTTTCTTCGATTGGTACTGGTAGTCCATAGTTGATGGCATATAGTTTACTACATTAGTCATCCTATGTGAAATAACATTGGTAGAATGCTTGAGATAAACATTTATATTTTTCAAATTGTAGATAAATGCTAGGGTGGACTTGGTAGTCCATGGGTGTATTTTAATTACAATATTCATAGGTGGATGAGGTGACTTTGAGGTTCTAGATCGAGAACCTTACACATGACTAGATGATTGTACACACCTAGGTAGAATTCTTGCTTATGAACTTTTGTCATATCTTTTTTTGCTTTTCAATATTGAGGAATCATAAACATAATATTTTCTTGGTGCTTCTCTCCATGGGAGTGAAAGTGGATTATGTGACACACCACCAGAAACATCATACCATCTTTGTGAGTTCTTATCTTATTGACCATGGTAAAAAGATCCAATCATGATAATTGGGGCTCTTGAAATATAGGTTTCCTACGTAAGAGTTCATTTATTTTCAAGGCACTGCAAAAAGTGAGTTCAAGTAGTTTGCATGTCCTTGTGAAAAATAAAAATATAAAGTTTAAACATCACTTAATGAAAGTGCTTGCAAAAATACAACAAGAAAGAATTTTTCAAAATACTCCTTACTTTAAAAATGATAGTAAAAATATTGTCGTGATGACCTCCAAATTACCTCGATTATCATGTTCTATTTTTTGCAATGAAAAAATATTTCTGAAATTTTGATTTTTTTTCCTTTTATTGCAACTTAGAATAGATATTGTTTATATTGTCTTTCTTTTTTTTTTTTTGCTAGAGCTTCAAATATATGAGCATCATCATAAGTTCTAGAAGGATTGTTCATTTTGGAAGTAGTTATGAAAAAATTCCTAGTGGAAATGTTTCAAATGGCTCCTAGAATTTTGCAATGACATTTTAAAAACATTCTAGGTTATCATTGTTTTTAATCTACTTGTGAATATTATCCAATTGGAGAGTTGCATAAGGCATTCTATTTTGCAAGAGCTTACAAATATCTTCTATAAGTCTAAGTTCAAGAAAGCTTTTCATTAAATAACTACTCGTTAAATTCTTTTAGAAAAAGACATCTTCATTTCAAAAATGTCTGCAAAATTTCTTTGTGATAGATTTCAATAATGAATCAATGTTTCATAATGACTTATGAAAAAATTTAATGGCAGAGTTCCTTGGGGCTTCTCCATTTCACAAGCTCTTGCAAAATTTTTTTAGTAAAATTGTCTAACATACAAAAGCAAATCTAACTATACAACTATTTGTCAAATAATTTATTAAAATTATCCAACTTCTAGAATACAATCTTTTTTGTGATATCTAACAAATTAAGTAATTGCTCAATCATCTAGAAGACTTCATTCCTATGCAAGTATCTGAAAAGTCTCTTAGTGTGCTGCAAAGTTCTCCATGTATTCTACATTTAACAAATTAACATATAAACAACAATTTGCACATATTTCATATTCCATCATCAAACAATTTCACACAAATAATTCAACATCCTTTTTTTTTCTATTTGATTCCCTTCCTCTTATTTTCTTCTAATATATTCTTGCTCATTAACTTCTAGTAGAATCTTTTTTGTTTTTCTTTTTTATTTTGTGTATAAATAACCAAACAAAACCGTACAAAATAAAAAAAAATTGATGGACTCGGGCCATAGAAAGGCAAAGTTCATCCATATCTTGAGTGGAATATTCTTTAAATAAATTTAGTATATTTTCATTCACATTCTACAATATCTTAGATCTTGTAAGAGCAATATATCCATCACCATTATGAAATATTTGTTGCACCAAGTACTAACCTTTTCATCTAGATTTCAAATTGCTAAAAAAGGTCAAAATTTTGTATTGTATAGCTAAGCTTGTTATCCCATTATGAAATTCTTCTTCAACATTGGTTGGTCATACCATCTTTCATACTTTTCTTTAATAATTATCATCTCAAAACATATATCATCTTTCTTATCATCCAATTGATTGAGATCTAGAAATATTTTTGTTTTAACCTTCATTTGATTAAAGTTCATTTTCTATGTTATCCATCTAGCAATAATATTCAAATTCCATGAGTGAGTAAAGAGATTTTTCATGCACCAATTAGTATGATGACGTCCCCAAATAGTCTTGAATGATATTCAAGAAGTCCATAAAATTCACCAATCCCATTACTCTTTCTTCCTATTAATGCTTACAACTTTCATAATTATATTTTTTACTTTCATGTTAGCTAGCTCGATTTTCCAGTTTGTTTGAAGATAATATGTGATTGATATTTTGTGCTTCACCCCATACATAGAAAGAAAATGGTTGAATGGCTAGTTGCACATTAAAAATTTCCCATTCTTTATTATTGATTTGGGCAATCAATTTGTATGGGCTTGCTTCACACAACTTTTATCATAGTACATGCCCACTAAAATGTAAGTATAGCCAACGAAATTGGGGGCATGATCTCATGAAGTTAATTTTTCACACATCAAAAACATCAATCACCAAAATATGACAAAGGAACATCATATGAATGATACGAAAATTTTCCAAGTTTTTGATATTTATCACAAGTTTTGCACCAAGTAATGATGTCATTAAAGAAACATGGTCAATAAAATCCTAGTTATAAAATTTTAAGGCTAATATTTTGAGTCACACATCAGCCTTCATATAATAGGCATGGAATCTTTCCTAAGAAGAATTTCTTTTATTTTTCTTTTATTCTCTAGGTATGCTCTCGGTTACTATGAAATGATACCGAAACCCAATGGTGTTTGATTTGGAAATATTTTATTTATTAGTGAGTTTTGTGGAAGTATGATCAATTGAGATTCAACTGAATGAATTGCTACCATTTTCCCACTTTTTTATCTTGAATCCAAAATAAAACCTCTTGCAATAATATGTTCTATCTTATCAATCTTATGATGACATATTTTTTTGCTAAGAAGAGTTTTAAATATCACATGGTCCATGAGCAAGACTATTTGATTCTTGCTCATGGAATTTGAGATTCCATCAAATTATTTCTGATTTTTTAAAAGATATCTATAATGACAAGTAGTTCTTTCTTTGCAGTGATGTTGTGTCTTTTAGTTTCATTGATTATTTTTACATAGAAACTAACATAAAAAATCTTACATTACTTCAAATGGGAGATGGTAATTTTATCCTCTGAAAGTATTAGACATTAGTCAACCAAAACTTCAACTCTTCTAATCTTTTATAATGGCCATCATCCCATGAAAATATTTTATTTTTGGCAAGTATTGTGATTTTACTACATAGCCAAAACTTATTATTTATGACACAACACTAAAAATTATATGGGTAATACAAATAATAAGTGAATGTATGTTCAAATATTGATCTTACAAGAATTATATGAGGAATTTGAGCAACTAATATTTAACTAACTGCTACTCAAGTTGAGAAGATAAAATTGGGTCTCGAGTGGATACTTAAACTCTAGGGTTAATTTACTTCCTTGTGTATGATAAGATTTCTTTAATATTGAGATAATATTCTAAGATGAATGGTAGATTGATGAGAATTTACCTTTTTTTCCTCTTGGCGTACAAGGTGGTTATCAACCTTTGACTTCACTACTAAGAATGATGCCCTTCTAGTTGTGTCTTTTGTATTTTACCACCAAAATCACGCTTACTTTGTTTGTGGGTCATCTACACTTTTACTCCTTTTATGTAATATGTCAATTGTCATTAACTATTACTTCGAATATGCATTTCTATTCTTAAAGTTTAATGATCAACATAGATATAAAATTATATAGTAATAATTATGTTTGAGTTTTCAACTTTATAATCAATATACACTATCAATTAATATATGTCTTCCTTCTGATTTCACCTATGGAAATCATATAAGAAAAAATAATTCATAGGGTTATGACTACCTTATGAAATATTTTTATTTTTGCATTCTTGTGACTTACCTATCATGGTCCATGATAGCTAACATATTACTCTCACATTGGTGAAAGCTCTAGGTTAGATATTTTACATAATGCTCACATTAAAGTCAATTCTTCTAGAATATTTACTATCGAATGGTCATGAATTTATTTGTGGTTTTGACTTCATAAGATTTATACTCATATCAATTAAACTTGCATAAATTTAAAGTTTCCATCCATATATTCATCTTACATGATAAGAGTAGAAGGGTTGTCACTTATTTAGATAGAATTTCATGAGTGTGTCTCATAACTTACATATTATCATCCACCATGACTAACATGCATATATCTATATTAGTGAAAACACCTAAATTTATATTCTAACAAACATCCATATTCATTAACATTCAAAACATTATATTTTTATAATAAAAAATTCTACAAACACAATCATCACACACACACACACATATATATCAATCCTAGATCCCTATTTAGGTTGACATTAGAAAAAAATTTGCATGAGATAATTGTTACTTCTTGTCAAATTCAAAATTCCCAATGGTATTCAACATAAGGATCTAGGTCTCAAATATAGTTTATAATCAATCTTTAATTGTGGTTGGCTTGAATTTATTCCTAATTTGGAGTTGAAAATTGTGTTGCCTTAGGGTTCACATGTTCTTGATCTTAAATTCCTTATCTCCTCTTCTCTTTTTTTTGTGATAATCTTGTATATCATTCAGATCTTACTGAGCTAATGTGCAACTCTTCTAACCTGATGTCATGATTTTAGTTTAAGGTTATGACTCTTTAGTTCTTTGAATTCTATCTATAACACATAGTCATGGTGAAAATAGTATCATAACTAAGAAAGTTCCTTTCTAGGGCACATGATCTCAATGACGAGAATGTCATGAGTAGAGTAATTCCTCTTTTGAACACAAGTAATGATGGAAACATTTTATGTGATTGAGGCATTTCCTCTCTAAAATGCATATTTATGGTAACAAAGAATGACATTAATAAAAATCACTTGGTTTTATGTAATTTGACTATGTGATAAATATGTTGTGATATTGGAAAAAAATTCATGACATCCCAATTAGGTACTTGGTTGCTACAATGTTGAAACAAAGTCATAACTAAAATTTTGTTTTATCGCTAATGTGAGTATGACTCCAAGTTAATATAGTGTCCATGAAGAATATATTGTGTAATAAAAGATTATGATAATTAGGTAGTAGAGTCATGACATGTAAAGACTATCATGACTTCTTTATAAATCCATGAGTAAGAAAGGGTACTATGACTTATCAATGTCCATGTGCTAGTATAACCAAGTCATTATATTAAAAATATCATTACATTCCTTTATAGTTCTACCTCTATCTCATCTTTTTACCAAGTCTACCAATTATACATTTATACTTGATTTATATCAAATTTCATTACTATTCATCTAACTCTAAAAAATCACATTTTAGAAAAATTCTTTATTTTTAAACTCAGATTCAGTACAATTCCATCATAAAAATAATATAAAGAACCACAAAAGTTTTGAACTTTGAGTGTCAAACAAACCCACAAACTAAAATAATTACTTATCCTCGAGTAAGGAGTCTTCATCTCTTTCTAAAAATTTTGTAGAATGCCAAGAATAAAAAAATATATAATATCACAAAAAGATAACAATCCAATGGTGCATCAAAGTGGGGAAGAAGGTTGATGGTGTGATTTGTATTTGGCATCCAAATCCTTTAGTGTGAATTGTGCTCTAGAATGCTCAAATCTAGGCATAGATATGGAAGGCCTTTATGTATCAGCCTTCTTACTCATTGCCTATTCCATCATCATTAATATCATGTTGTATAAATATCTTGCCTCTTTCTGATTGAGTTGAGAGAATTCCTCAAAAAAGGCTCCTGCAAAGTACATATTTTGTTGGTTCTCATTATTCTTCTTTAAGTTCTCTATTCATTGTCTCTCTATATACCTCATGTTGACATCTATCTCTTCATGTCTACCTTTTATCATTATTTTTCATTCTTTTTTAAATATATTTGTATTGCTTCCATAAGAAATTCAATATTTCTCATCACTCTCGCCTCTACTCTTTTTATTGCCTCCTTCAAAACTTTTTTTAATCCAATCTTTGAACATTTCTTGGGTAGACACAAATAAGTATTCCTTTTCATTGATGTGCATCTACTATAATACATCGTATTACTCTACTTTGACTTTTTCATTCTCTCCCTTTCTTCTCGTATATTCTTTACACTTATTATCTCTTTTCTCTAATTCTACCATCATGGAACTATGCATCATCATTACCTCACTCTTTAATTGGATCTTCTTTGCCTCTGCCTCCAACTTATATTCTTCAGTAGGATGAGAACTTCTTCCAAGTTTTATTCCTATCTACCCAATGGAAGTTCATGTTTGGGTGGCAATTCTTTATCAAACGTCTCTCCAAATCTTTATCGCTTCTACCTTGGCTTTGAGAAAGACTAATACTTCTTACCCCACATCAATTGATTTTTCTCCTTTGAGCATCAATTTACTTTTCTTATCTTCTTCAAGTTAACTTCTCACACTCATCAATATCATGGGAGACATTCTTCAACACCATTCAACTTTATCTTCGAAAGTCAAGATACCTTCAGCTTAACATAACATAACAATCAAGAAGTAGTAAATTATGCTGTCTAAAAATTCTTATCCTTTGAAGTTGAGAATTGACTTCTCTAAAATATTTCAAACATTGATCTTGTACCATCTCACTTGGGAAAATAAGAAGATCGCCCAATCTTCCCTCACTAAGTATCAATAAATATTTTTTGATGACACTCTTTAATTTTCTTTACAATTCAATAATGTCTTGGTGATGACCTTGTAATTTGTTTGTATTTTTAGAGTATTGTAGGTTGTACTATTTATGCCTCCCTACAATCTGAATATATCATTTATAAAATCCTAATCAAAACATACCCAACCTTTTTGTACATAGAACCTCTTTTCTTGCATTTCTTTAAGATTGGAGTAAAACTCACACTTGACCATCATGTTTCCCCTTTCCATGTGTGTGTAAAATTTGTCTCAATTCATTCTACCTATCATCACATGAAAAGGAAGAATAAACTCAATAAATTCATGCTCACATACAAAACTCTTCGCTTGGGTAGACATCATCCATCTCCTCGCCTTTCTATCAAAAAATGGGTTTAGGCACCATGAATTGGAAGGAAGTCTCAGTATTAGGCGGCTTCTATCATTTCTCTTTAGCTTTGTGACTTATTTTAGCTTCATCTCTTCTCACTCTACTTTTCAAAATTAATATTTAATCCTCCAATTTAGCTTTGAATTATGAAAATAGGAGTCATAGCAAGTTTTGTCAGTAGTGGAAAAAATAAGAAGAAATAATTTTGAAAAAAATTAGAGTGTGTTGAATTTTATAAGGTTAGCAATCCAATCACAATTGATAAAAAATAGATACAACTAAGCACTTGGGTCGTCACTTTCTTTAAAAATATAGTCATGACTAGGTTTATGTGTCTTGAGTTCATCTTTCTTGTAAGAAAGTCATAAATGGGGTTAGAGTGTGTTATCACTTTTTTTGGTATATGTACAAGTTTTTGAGTGGAATATATACATAAAAAATATAAAAAATATAACACATCGTATATAAATAAATCTTGGGTTGTGTACTAAGTTGTGCAATATTTAATTTCTTAGCTAGACTAATATTTTTGACCTCCATTATAATTGATAACTTCAATAGTTCACGTTATCTTCTCCATATATTTTTTCTCCTTAACATGACTTCTAAATTTTTTCTTCAATATTGGACCATTTATTAGATTCCTTTCTTTGAGATATTCTTTAGTGGATATCACCACTTTATTAATAGTCATGACATCATTGAGTATGATCACCTTTGATTAATACTGTGACTTTTTTTGAATTGACAGCATTAATATTTGCTCTCTGGAATAGTCATGTCATGGCTATGGAATAAGCCATGGCCTCATTTTTCAGCTTTTGTTTTGTCAATATCATAGTTTTTGTTATCAAAACTTCTTTCTTCATCGATCTCACTTGTATAGTGGCAACTTTTCTAAAGGTAGTAACTTCTTGTAGAGAGGACTTGGTCTCTTTTTCCTTCTAATATTTATTAAGAGTAGTTTCCACTTCATGTTTCCTCCTAGTACATTGATAGTCAGTAGTGGACTTTTTCATCTTGTACTTTTATTGTCTCGAAAGTTGCTTTTATTAATTCTTTGTATTTGTTAATTAGGAATTCCACAAATTCAGCCTTTTCTTTTTCATCTACAAGGCATCTTGTCTTTGCTTCTTCTTCTACTATAACCTTGATAAATATTATGACTTAAAAAATATGTATCTAATTCATCTAGAATTTTTCCTAGTTCATCAATTTCTCCATCTTTTTTGGGTAAAAAATTATCTAGAAAGTCTCTCCATATGAAATATACTTCTTGTCTTTTAGTTGTGTATATGAGGCTATCTATTCTCTAGCAGTTTTTTACATCATCATCTAGAAGTTGTAAAATTTTATATATGTTGAATTTTACTTGCTCTTCATACACATGAAGTATAAATTTAACTTTCTTCATGTCAATCTAGTCACCAAGAATGATCCTCCCGAGATCAATATGGCATGCAAATCTTTTTTCATATCTAACACAATAAAATTAGTTGAGAAATTTTTTCAAACTTGACTAGCATATTTTTGATAATCTCACTTGGTAACTTGATTGATTGATTTTTTATTTGTTGCAAGATAGAAGTTAAAATTATCTCACCAAGATTCAACCTATGCACTATCGACAATGACATGAAGTTGATACTTACTCCAAAATCAAATAATACATATTAGAAAGTGTGCTCATTAATAACATAATGAATTATAAAACTCTTTTAATCTTGGAGCTTTCTTAGAAGTTAACATTGAATTTTCATGCTACACTTCTCAAACATGCTTACCATTCTATGTCTCTAATTTATTCATGTTACTCATGATGTTCTTAATAAACTTCATGTAGTGGACCATCTAGGATAAGGCTTCATTGAAAGGAATTTTGAATTCCATCTTTCTGAAGATATTAAGAAATCTTTCAAATTACTTATCTAGCTTTCCTTTTTCTAAATCATTATAGAAAATAAAGATTAGGTGAGTGTTTATTTACCATTTGCATAATCATTATCTAGTATATCATCCTTTTATTCATTTCTTTTCTTATTCTATATCTACTTCTTTAATTCTACTTCTTTATATGTTTGCCAATTGATATCGTGAGTTGGACAATAAGTTCTAGTAGAATTATGACTTTGGAAATTATCTCAACATCAGATGTCATGTTTTTGGGTGTTGAGGTGTCAAACAGGCCATTCCTTGTTGGCAAAGCCATTTTTAGGCTCATTTGGACAACCATGTCGACACAACTCTAAAAATGGGTAACCTAGCATGTCCAATTGGCATGCCTTTTACCTAGGTCATGTCTAGCCTATTTGACCATCTGATTCAAAATTAGCATGCATGGGCCATCATGTCAGGTCATACCATGTTGCACCTTTTATGATAGGAACTCTAGTTTGGAATGGCTCGAGCCATGGGCCAACATGAGGTTGGTTTAAGCATGGCTCTAAACTAGGATGTGCCATTCCAAGAATGACTAAATCATGTTATGATTGGGTTGCCTAGCTTAGTTGATAGCTAAAGCTAGTGGCACGATGTTAGAAAAAATCACAATATTATTAGTCACAACTCCAAGTCTAAATTAGTATTTCCTTTTAATTTTTCTTCTATTTTTTCCCTTCTAATTCATTACCGCTTCTGATTGTTATGGACATACTCATCTTTATATTTACTTCAATAATGCTAGGTAATCTATTGATTCTCTTCAATAATCTTTATTATTATGTTCATATGATCGAGCCTTATTTTCCTTCATTCCATATAGTTTTCTTGCACATCATTCCTTCTTTTTATTTCCATTAGTAGCATAATAATGTTATCTTCAAATGATGAATTTTCTTCTTCCTTTGAATGGTTGTAATTAGAACTCAAACCTCATTGCATTTAGTATCTTATTGAGTTGCTCCTAAAATTATTCTGATATTATCTCATATTCTATTGCACATTCTCATTGCATCCATATGATAAACTTTTGTGATTATTCATGTTTATATGATAATGTGTATTGTTGTTATTGTTGGGTTGGAATATGTACACATTATTATGTAGAATATGGCTTAGCCTCCATCACTCTCAAAATTTGATAAAAAATATGTCTAGCTTGCTTTCATTGTACACATTTATTACTAATTGATAAATGAGGTTAAAATTGGTTACTTTTGTTGTTGCAAAATAGTCATTTCTCTCACACTAGGCCTTTTGTCATTTTAGGCTCCATATTTGATAAAAATAATGTCTAGCTTAGCCTCCATCACTATAAATCTATCCAACTCCAATACTATAGTTTGCTTTCATCTAAATTCTCTTTTGTTTGATGTTTGATTGTTGTTTGGATAATTCTTCAAATAAAAAGTGGACTTCTTGGGTGGCTTGTTCATGAAAGAATCACTTGTGGCTACATCAACTCTGTATCTCATAATGTAGTTCAAATAATGGTAGATCTAAGCTTGAAACCACAATTCAAATTCATGTTTTGGGCATCTTGTTCGGTTCTCTACATACTAACTTTTTTAGGTCATTTGGTGATTATATTTTATTGCATTTACACTTATTTTGGTATTTATCTAAAAGATTTTACTAAATTATTAATTGAAAAAAAATTAATAATTTTTTTTAGTTAAGTCATTTTGATTTTGAGAGAAATTAGTATTCTCAGTAGAGCAAAAACTTGGACGTAAGAGAATCAATTGAGAGTCATGATAATTTTTATATCAAAACTTCAGTACGCCAACTACTCTTATTCTTGAGTAGTTATGACATCTCTTCTTGGCCATGACACTACAAAAAATAATTATGATGATGTTCATATGCCATGACTCTATAACTAGGTTGGTACAAGTATTTTATTATGCAATACAATCATTATGACTGTGACTTTTTTTTGGAGTCGCAATTATACTATCTATAAAATATTTAAAGAACATAATAATATTTTTCCATCATTGTAGCCAAGTACCCCATAGTACAAATAGCCATGGTAATTTCTAGATTCATGACTTATCCATACAGAACCAAAATATCAAATATTTTATATCATGATATTATTTTCTAATGTGACTTTTTGTTATATAGAGCATTTACTCTAGTCATGGTTAATTCCAATTCCATCACTTAGTGCTCCAAAGAGAAAATACCAAAGTCACAACCTTGTTCAATACCAAAACTTTGTGTTAAATAAATTAAAGACATCAGTCATGACATTCTTAGCACCATGATATTTTTCTTAGAAAGACAAGATCAAAGTCATGGCTAATTGCAATACCATGACTTTATATTATAGAAATTAAATGGATCAATGATGGCATTCTTAGTGACATAAAAGTTGGCTCAAAAGTCAATACCAAAGTCATAGCCAATTATACTACTATGACTTTATGCTATAGAGAGCCAGAGAAAATAGTTACTTGAGTCATGACATCTATCATCACTACAATATTAGTGTTCTAGAGAAGATCTAAAGAGAAAAAAAAGTCACAACCTCAAATATATGTCATGACTTCTAACTTAAAATATCACATTAATCCCAAAAATATAAAAGCAATACTTAGAAAGAAGAGAAAAGAAGAGGGGGGAAATTACAAATCATGCATGTCAAGAACCCTAGGTAACATTATTCCTACTCTCATGTACAACAAATCCAAGGCAAATAAAAGTAATTCTTGATTAGAACTAAGATTATATACTAAGATTTTCACTATGGCATCCATTGGGAACCCTTGAATCCACAAGATATCTCTTAACACATCTTTCATGATTTCCTCTCAAATGTTTGACTAAATAGAAATTTAGGGTTGATGAATGTATTTGTATTAAGATAAATTAATGATTATATGAGTTTATATTTGTTTTTATATTATTATATGGATGTTAATTGATATGGAAGAAAATTTGAACTAAACCTAAGAATTTTAATGAATACATATGTTTATTCATGTCAGTCACAATAGTTGGTGATAGGGGGGGAACTCATATGACACACTTACGTGGAATGGTAAGATAGAAGAAACAACCCTTCATGTCTTAATACATGCAATAAACTAATGTTTGAACAATGGGGAATGAGGTAAATTTATCATTGCAGGTGTCACACTTACAAAGCCGAAAGTATGAAAATATTTTAAACCAATCCATCATGTCCTATCTAGAAAGACTAACCTTTGAGTAATATGAGGGTTAAGTAGAACTTCTAACCTAGAAGTCTTACATAATGTGCGAGTTGCGTGTTGGTTGTAGCACTAGGTGATAAGTATGTCATGAGACACACACAAGTGGGTGTACAAAGTATGGTCATGATAGCACTAGGAGCCATTACCAATTGTATGACTTATATAGGTGATATTCATAAGAACATATATATTAATCATCATGTGCATTATACTTACAAAGCTGAAAGTGCAAATACATATTGTACCACATTATTTTTCATCTTTAGAACAATTAGATGTTAGAGAATAAAAATATATACTCAAAGTTATTATTAAGGGTAGTTGATGTATTGCCTAAGAAGAGTAGATAAGTGAATAACCCTTATATAAAACAAAATGTTGCTTTGGTATTTATGCACTGAGTGGACAACTACCAGAGAATCATCCTTGGTAGTGAAAGCCAAGGATGACAACCACTTTATAAACTAAAAGGGCAAATGAAAATTTTCATACTAGTCTATTTTTCAACTAGTAACCAAATACGACATTGACTAAATACAAAAGAAATATCATCATGTACAAGAATGCACGCCAACCCTAGAGTATGAGTATCTTTTCTAAGATCAAGTATATCTATTCAACTCGAATAGCTATTAGTTCACTATAAGTTGATTGAATTACTTACACAATCCCTACAAGATTGATATTTGGACTTTATCTACTTTATTACTTGTATAACTCATATACTTATGGAGCTATAGTAATTGAGAGTCCCATTCCAATAAGAATTTTGGATCATATCAATTAATAATAGTTTTGATATCCTTATAAAGTTAAATTAAGTTTTTGGCATTATTGTCAGAGATTATTTTGTTTTAGTTGTTCAGTATGCCAAATATCCAATATTACTAGTATTTATTTTGGTAATTATTCTTGATGTGTTTGCATAATAAAAGCTTGAAATAGAATAATTTCATAAAATTATAGTTTTAAAAGATTATGATGTATAGTCATGAAATTATGTAGCTTTTATATGAAATATAATACTTGGTAGAATTGTTGAGTCAAAGGATAGTGAAAAGTCATGTAAAGTCATACTATTTCTCATGTCATGAGATAGTTATACATTAAAGAGTATATAAATTTGTTTTTTTATTCATTATTGGTAGAAACTCTATATAATTAATCATTATAATCTTTGAATATCATGACTCAACTACCTCATTGATATAATCATTTCATTATACAATATATTTCTTTTGACTGTGAAATTTTTTTGGAGTCATAGTTATGCTAGCTAAGTAATACATTAATGGGTGTGACTTTAATTTTATGTTGTCCTAGCCAAGTAACACTTTAATAGGCACGACTTTAATTTTATGTTTCAAGAATTTCATAAAATAAATTTCTATCCCTATCTAAATTATCAATAATGAGTTTATCACTATTATTATTGATATTATCAAATATCACATGCTAATAGCTAATATATGACTCTAATATTATATAGGTATAATTCCAATAATGTCTCATATCCATTTGTAATATGATTAGGCCCACTAAAAAATATAGATTGTTAAATTCTTGTTGCATACTAGGCATCCTAAGGTATTTAAGAGAATTTTTTATTTTTTCTAATTTATAGGTAAAAACTTTCATTCTTGCTTATATTAATAGGTTAATTAAATGACAAAAAACATAAAAAATGTTATCTAATGGCTTATCTCTAATAGTTCTGTCAAACATATTAATGATGACTAGATTATCATGAGGATGGAGGTTCTAAAGAAATTCTAAATTTTATTATTAAGTTTTTACTTAGAATCTATATAGTGGGCAGTGAGGTAAACAAATGATGTATTATTATGACTAGTCCATATATTAGACATCATATATAATACTTCACTATATTTCTAAAATTTATTAATTATTAATTATTTTTCTAATTTATTATATTTTTTTCTGTTATTCCTACTCGTGGACTTAAAAATTTTATGATGAGCATATTGGAAGTAAGTCTACATAATACTATCTTAGGATTTTCCAAAAATCAATTTGGAAGACCTATGATAAAAATCAATCTAGTCATATCTTCTCTCCCAAAACCATTATAGTAAATAAAGGAAGTCAATGAAGCTAAAGTTGATTAAACTTCAAAGGTCCCTCTGGTTAGATGGTTAGTGCCACTTATACATCCATATAGAGGTGTCAAACGGGCCGGCCCAGCACGACACGGCCCATTTTTCACGAGCACGGTCGTGCTACCGTGCCGTGTCGGGCACGACACGGTTAGTTATAGGCGGGCACGGCACGGCCCGTAGGCACGGCAAGGCCATGCCGTGCCGTGCAGGCCCGCTCGGGCACGCCTTGCCAATATAGGCCAGGCCAGGCGTCACGGCAGGGCAGGCGGGGCGGGAGCCGCAATGCGGGACCGGGTCAACCGGGGTCTGGGTCCCGGGAGGCCAGCACGAGCACGGGCTGAAAATGGCAGATTAGAAAATTTTTTTTTTATTGTAAATTTTTTTATTAAGTTACTGTATAGACTATAGAGTTAGAGTATTAGTAATAATTAAAATATATAATTTTTTGTAAAAATTATAACATTTAAAATTAAATAAAACAAACAAATATTAGAAATTTTTTTTTTTCAATTAAATTTAGCTTTTTTTATTATTATATTTTATTAATTATATATTAAAATTTAAAGTTATTAAATTTTAAAATAAAATTTAAATCGTAAAATAATAAATAAATACATTAAGTTAGTAAAAATTAAAATTAAAAAAAAATTAAACTACACAAATGAAAAATTACCAATCATGCTTTTGAAACCAATAGTCTGAACAAAACAAGTATAAGTTTCAACACAACGTATGGTACAAAGTACAAACAAAGCGTATAAATAAAATAAATAAAAAAACATCGAAAAAAAAGAGCAGATGAGCATCAATCGTCAAGTGGCATATCATGAGAATCATCAGCCGCAAAATCAAGATCAGTATCATATGGATCATCATCATCGGCAATCAGCTCCTCCGCCATCGTAGTGGATGTGGATGCGACTGCAGTGTCTGTCACAGTCCCAGCTTCAGCACGATCACTAATGCTAAATCTCGATTCCTCCCAATCCTTCAAACATGCAAAGGCCTCAACCATATCTGGACGTAATCTCGATCTCCTATCCGAAATCACGTTCACTGCAACAGAAAAAGCAGACTCCGATGCTATGCTCGACACCGGAGGAGTCAGTAGATCCCGTGCCATCCTAGATAGCACGGGATAGGCGGACTCATATGATTTCCACCACTGTAATAAATCAAGATTCTTATTATCAGAAGGTGATAGGATTGAGCAGTAATCGGTATCTAAGTACCGAGACAGCTCGCTCCTATGTCAAGGTCCACCCCTACGTTTCCCCCTCGCTAGGTTAATGGAATAATCGTCATCTCCGAACAAGGTATCAGTGTCCGTACTCACAGTCTCACCACCACCACCACCTCCACCATACCTAGTATCGTAGTATGTGAACATGTCTATCAACTTCTCGTAAATGAACCCTTCAGGTGGCTCATCCAGGTTCATGCACGAGGAAATGAAAGTCAGGGTGTTTTCAACCCCTTCCACCTTAGCCCTAGGGTCCATGCATGCTGCGAGGCAATAAAGAGATGGAATGGTGGACCAGTACTTCAGGTACTTGGTCTCCATCTCTGCAACCATATGGCTAAGCATCGGGTCCGCTCGATACTTCCTAAACATGCTACTAATGTTGCATATGCAACGAAGTGCAATGCAAGTGGTGGGCGTATAAACCGACGAACACATGTTCGTCGTGTCATAAAATATCTTCAGGAATTTCATAAATGAAATTTCTGAAGCCTAGTCAGTGTCGTCAATAATAAGTTTGCCACTCTTGCTATTGACGTAGTCGGATATCACGTGTTCGTATCCAACACATGATTCCAACATCAGGTACGTGTAATTCCAACGATGTCTCACATCTGATTGGAATTTCTTCTTCTTAAGATTCGCAGACAAACAGAGATTACCAAACTCTTGTAGTCTGCGAGGAGTGCGAATATACTTGAGTGCATTGCGTATATTTTCCAACGTGGGGGAACACACCTTCATACCCGCTTGAACTATCAGGTTAATCACATGACACATGCATCTGACATGAAAGATCTCTCCTAATGGTGCGTCTCTAATATTCCTAACAAACATATTGATCGCTACTCCATTATTCGCAGCATTATCGAAAGTGACACTAAAAATTTTATTTTGAATTTTATATTCCCTAAATATTTTCATCATACACTCAAAAATGGCCGGGCCATCATGAGGATGAAGAATCTCAGTGAATCCTAATATTTTTTTATTGATTGTCCAGTTAGAATCTACATAATGACTCGTGAGACATGTATAAGAAGAATCATCGTGACATGTCCATATATCGGACGTCACGGACACCACTCCACTAAATGCCAAAAATTCCTTAATTATTTTTTGTTTTTCTAACTTATATATCTTTAGTATGTCACTCCTAGATGTGGACCCATGAATCCTACGATAGGATGGCTGAAAATAAGTCTGCATGATGCGCACTACCCTCGGATCTTCCGAAAATCTGATCGGAAGACCCATCAATGTGTTGAGCCTGGCCATGCCGTCCCTACCCAACTCGCTGGAGTATACGAAGGGAGTAAACTTTGAGACTGAACTCGATCCAGTCTCAAAAAATGTAGTGCCAAGTTGGGTTTGCCTAGGATCTAAGGGTCCATGTTTTTTGGAGCATATTTCAGCATGCCTCTTGAGGTGCCCAGTCCCACATGTACTCTTGCATGTTAAAAGTCTCATACAATATTTGCACTGTGCCATTTCAAGTTCCTCACCCCTAACATCTACTTGTGTTATGATTTTAAAATGTGTCCAAACTACAGAAGTCCTCCTAGTTTTCTGTTTTTTAGAACTTTGGGCTGAGACGACAGGAGAAACCAAAGTTTCAGGAGCCACAGATGTCTGTGTAACACTAACATTTTCATTTTCCAAATTTAAATACGTGTTAGGTGTATTTGTCATTTTTTATTTTTCTTAAGTTTTTCTAGAGAGAGAAGCTATTAGAGAGAGAAAGTACAAAAAACGTAAAATAAATTACCCGGTAAAAGCAATGAGGTCAGTCACGTGCAAGGTGCACCGCAGGAAGCTCTGATGTTCAAAACTCAAGTTGAGTTTCACGAAAATCCAAGCCGAAATCAAAATCACGAGGCCCGAGAGAGAGATGCACGGTTTATGTAAGAGAGAGAGAGTATTGAGAGATTTTATGTTTTTGAAAAACATAAATGTTATAGGGAGGGGGGTAGAATTTATAGGCTAAAGAATGTTTTTTTTAATAAAAAAAAATATTTTTTTATTATTTTTTTGAATTTTTTTACGATTTTAAGGGGCAGAATCACGAGGACCGTTGGATTCTGCCCCCTAGCCGTTGGAGGGGAATCCAAGGGCTGAAAATCGGTGAAGTTTGAATTTTTTTTTTTGCCGTTGGATTTTGCTCGGATCAATTTTATGGGCATCGGGACTCGGGTTTCGGCAGAAAAGACCGCGGGTCGGGTCTGTTTCGACCCGACCCGCGGTCTTTTTACCGGGGGGGGCCAGCCGGACGGGTCACGACTCACGCCACGGCACGCGTGACACGCCGCCAGTGCCATGCGTGCGTGCGTGAACCGGCACGGGATGGACCCGTGCCGGCGTGCCGTGCCAAGGCACGAGCCGTGCCGGGCCAGGCACGGCACGCGAAGATCTTAACCCGGGCACGGCACGGGCCCGGGCACGGTTTAAGAACGTGCCGGGCCGGGCCGGCCCGGCACGTTTGACACCTCTACTTCCATATATATATATTTTATAATATATATAAATTATACTAATTTTTGTTTAATACTTTTATAATTTTTATTTTTTATCAAATTAAAGTGAGTCTGGACTATTGATTTTACCAAGTTTTAGGTTTTTTATACATATGAGTCGATGCCATTGAAAAGAATATTATTTAAGTCTCAGACCATTCTGTTGAATATGCATTATTATTTATATCTAGATCAAAATCATTATCATTAAAATCACTATTTATCAATTTTTAATTTTATTTATTATTCAAAATTAAAATAATATATTTTTTATATATTATTATACATTATAACATAAACTAATAAATATAAATTAAATATATACCATAACTTTATGTTTAGCAAGGGCAAGTCAGCACCCATTATATTTAGTGTAATATGTGTGGTGAGGGCATATGAGTTTTTATTTTTAAAAGACATATGCTTGTGTGGACCATGCCATCATGCCATGCAAGCATGTTGTGCCTAGCTTGACATTAGCATGGTTCACCTTGGCCTAGTATGGCATGAGTCGTGCCATAGGCCAACTAGACCATGATCTATGGACAATTTTGGATAGTGTAGGGCAATTTTGAATCATTCATCAAGCTATGTCTGAGCCTCATGGCCCACTTGATACCCCTAGAGAAAGAATGATTGACATCCATTCTAAAAAAAAGCTTTGTAGGATCATTGGGGTTCAATTAGTATATAACACTTTTTTAGAAATAATAGAGAAGAAAATGTGTACTCTATTTTGTATACATTGAGAAAGGAAGAATACTTCGATTGTGAGAGAATTCAATGCCAATCTAAAAATACTTAGTTTTTTGAGAAATTTACCATGAAAAAAAATGCTGCGTAAAAAAAATGTTGGGTGTATTTTAACAAGAAAATTATTATTGAATTACTTGAATTTCAAGGAGCTTATGATAATACAACTTTCAAATCCCTAAAGATACAACATAGCTACAAAATGATCATGAAAATATTGATAGATGGAAAGAATGAATGAATGATAATTTTGAAAAGTGTATATATATGAATATTTGGTGCATTGAGAACTCACGGATGTGAGTAAAGTATGATTTTATTTCATATGTTTTTTTTAAAGCTGGCACTTTGTGTCTCAACTACATACAAATTAGGGAAATATTACTTATGTCCTCTTAATTAATTATATATTAGATATTAGATAAATATTTGCGAAGTCCATTCTTAGTTTTTAAGATGGTTAATTTTCTTGCCAAATAATTTACCATTCCTAGATTACATTATTATGGCAAGCCATGGTAGTCCCAGAAGATGAGGATGATGATGAATGTTGTCTGATGATATCCTCTTGAAAATGTTGGGCTTTAAAAAAATGATTGAATGATTGAAATGTAAAGAACCTAATTTTTGAAGGAAAGAATGGATGTATATTGGGCAAGAAGTGATATCCTTTCCTAAATCCAACATAGAAGCTATGGAAAGAAGTGGTGGAAGATAAGAAGAAGAAGAAGAAACTCGTAATGAGCATTCTCTGGCTGAATAAAAAGGTACCAACGGTCCAAGGGTGATATTTTTTGTATCTTGGAAAATGCACAATTGGAAGCTTCATGGATGGAGAAATGATTTTAAAAAGAAGTACAATACCTCCATATTTATAGTAGTGAAAGTAGAAAAATGAGATGTAATTTGAGAAATGGACCTTCAAAAGAAAGAATTATTGTGTTGTCATGGACAAAAAAAAGTTTGAAGATAAGATTTATAAGCTCTTTGAAGAAGACATTAAATGAGTTGAGACTGAGGTGAAGAATATTTGGTATGCCAAATACAAAATAATAAAAGTTATTATGGTGATTATACATCATATGTTTGTGAAGAAAAAGGTTTTAAATAGAATGATTCACTAGTTTATGGTTTTAATGGATTATTATGAATAGTTATGAAATTCGATAGTTTTTATATGAAATATGAGACTTGGTGGATTTGTTGAGAATGAGAGGAGCAAAAAATCATGTAAAATTATAATTTACTTTGTGTTATGACTTTTTGACATCTCATTAAGCTTATAGGATAGTTTCAACATATATTTTTTAATCAAAGCACTACAAAAATAGTCATGGCATACTCCAAGACTCTACCATCTCGTTGATAAATTTTTTACTTTGTAACATATTCTTTTTAGGTTTGAAATATTATTGGGAGTCACAACCACATTGGCTAGTGAAAATTATAATGACTATAATTTTAATTTTATGTCACAGCAACCAAGTACCACACAAGTACTAAAAGTCATGATATCCTCTAATTTCATCACTTTCTCATTATTGAGCCATCAACACTAAAGCAACAACCATGACACTTCTTTAGTGTTGTGTCTTTTAGATACAAAGAGTTTTAGAGAGCATTTACTTATGTCATAAGAATTTCAAGAGCCATGACTTTTCCTCTTGAAAAAAATCAATGTCATTGCTCATTCGCCAGTGTTATGGTCTTTTGCAGCATCATGGCAATGTGATATATAAGATGTCATTCTTGAACATATTATGCATGTGGGAGGCCACTCTCGATGTCATGACTATTTATAGTGATGTGGGCATATAATAAATAAGAGAGACTAATGTCAAAGCTAAGACCATTTTTAGTGTTGTTATTTTAAGTTATATAGATAATAGGCCTAAGTTACAGATTCATCCTAGTGTCATGACTTAGTATTATAGAAATATTGAGACATTCCAAAGTCATTACCACTTGCTAAAGTCATAGCCTAAGCTTAATAGATGAAAACTAAAGTCATAGTATCTTTCAAAAGGCATGACTTTATACTATAAGAAATACAAAAATATCAAAGTATAAAATAGGAAAGAACAAAGATTTGACCATATCACAAAAATCATCTTTTTCTCCATGCACCATGCAAAAAGTCAAAGTACAATAACCAATCCTTTGGTTAATTTTCATACATTCGATCCATAAGCAAGAAACAAATGCAAGACATAAGTTAAAATCTAGATGTCAGGGCATGACTCTGACCATCCCATCCTTCCCCCCACTCTCTAGATAGATTTGGAAAAAGTAATCAAAATTGTATGAGGTCAAGGATTTATATAAATTTGTTTATATGATGTATACATAATTTGGATAATAATAATGTGTTTAATTTATGTTGTAGAATATAAATTATTGGATATTATAATTATATAGAATATGAATTAGGGATTTGGCTACCTATAGGTTTGTGTGTTATCATGGTGGTCAATGATATATAAACCATGAGAATCACTCATGCATATGGTAAGAATAAAGTGACATCCCTTCTGATCATGATGTCTGATAGAAATCTATATATTAAAACTCAAATTTTGGGTATATTAATCATTGTGAGTATCTCACTCATAAAGCTGAAAGCACAAATGATTTTACATATCAATCTATTTTACAAGTATTATAAAAACTAGTTCTTGATTGAGATAAATATTTTATAGAACATTCTTCTAAGGAATTCACATTAAGTATATAAATCACATCATCACCATGGAGAATATTGATAGGTGATCCATAGGACATGTTAAATTATATTTTGACTCTTAAGGTGGTGAAAGCCCATTGAGTTACTTTCATTTGTATGGTTCCTATTGGTGAAACTTAAAAAAACATATATTAATTCTATGAGTATGTTACTTATTGAGAGCTGAAAGTACAAATACTTATAAACCACATTAATTTTTAGTCTTTATGACACCTAAGGCCAGAGAATAAGAATGTACATATGAAGTTATTGCCAAGGTTATATGATGAGTTGCCTAAAAGGTATGTACTTATGAATGACTCACAAGCAAAAATAATTTATTATTTAGGTAATAAAGTATAGAGGGGATAGCTTTAAGAGGATCATCAATTGGATGAGCTCAACGATGATAACCACATTATATTTCATTAGGAAAAAGAGTCATGACACAACCATTCCTTCAAACAAGCTTCACATAAATTAAGTGGACAAATCCTATGATCTAAGATTCATACTAAAATTCATAATAACCTCATTTACTATAATTATGTTGTTTCACCATTGATTGACCAAATTATTAATACAATCTGTATGGATTAATATATGGACAAAAGTCCTTATACTTTACTACTTATGTGACACATGTACTTATGAATATTTGTTGATGAGTTACCCTCACCAACGAGCTTTTAAAGTACTATTTAATTAATAATATTAGGTAGCATAATAAAATTTCAACATCGCTTCATGTGGTAGATGTTTAAATAATTTATTTTAATATTTAGATTTTGTTATGCTTTGGTTAGTGATGAATGTGATATTTAAGTGGAATTAAAATTAGGGGTTTACTATCTACATATTATTATGATGTGCATTGATAGATAATCATGAAAAATACTCTTACATAATGATAGCAAGGAAGTGATAACCCTTCTAATCATGATGCACAAGATAAATCTATATGTCAAAATACAATATAAAGAAAATTTTAATCATGTTAGTATGATATTTATGAAATTAAAACCATGAATACTATTATAAACTAATCTATTATTCATATCTTATAAAAAGTGACCTTTAATTAAAATGGGGGCTAAAAACACTATCCTAAGGGTTTTACTTTTAGTGTGTGAGTCATGTGTCATCACGATAGATTATGATAAGTAAGACATGAAACACGTTTAACTAGTGATAACTCATAAGGTGATGATAGTCTTATGAGTTACTTTTTAATATATGACTCCTACTTGTGAGATGTGAGAGAAAATATATATTAATTATGCAAGTATAGTACTTATGAAGTCAAAAATACAAATACTTTTAATACTACATTAATTAATATATTTATGAATTATGAGATCAGAGAATAAGAATGAACATATGATACATCTGTCGATGGTAGTTGATAAGTTTTCTAAAAGGTATGAACTCGTGAACAACTTTCAAGTAAATATGATTTATCATTTTGGTGTTGAAGTACTAATGTAATAATTATGAGGGGAGCATCATCGTGGAAGGCTTAACAATTGACAATCACCTTGTTTGTATTATGATTTTATTATGATTCCTAATTTTATTAGTTAAGTGATGTCCTAGAAGCATGTTAATGATAATATATCATCAATGGAGATCTTCAAGTGCATGAATCATACAATTAGCAAAGAGAACTTGCATCTAGATATCAATCTCATAGAGATTATATCAGTAGTTTTATTATTCAATAGTAAAATAACTCATATCTAGTAAAATAGATTTTTGGATTGTGAATAAACTTAGATTCATTAGTTTATTCATTTAATCTATGTGATGTATGTTCTAAATTAGCTTGACTTATATTATGTATGGACACAAAAAAAAGGTTTGGATATTATGTAATGACTTAGTGACCTAACAACATATAAGGTAGTTATTACCGTTGAGCATATCTCAATGGTGGTCATCTTGTAGTTGTCTCCTCGGTACATCACTATTAAGACAATGAAACATCTTTATGCAAGAGTCATTCACAATCTCATACCTTTTAAGCAACTTTGTTAACTTCCCATGTTGGTTACTTTGTACACACTATTATTCTTCAGCCTCAAGTGTCATATAGACCAAGGATTGGTATAGTTTATAAGTATTTGTACCTTTAGTTTCATAAGTATCATACTCACACAAATAATATATATTTTTTTCAAGTTTCATTAGGAAGAACCATATAAATAAAAGTAACTCAAAAAAGGTTGTTACTACCATGTGAGTCACAACATACTCATGCATGTCATATGGATTGCCTTTCATAATTCTTTTTATTGTTGATGGGACTCCTATACTAAAAGTATTTATACTTTAGCTTCATAAGTATCATACACAAAATGATTAATATATTTAAATTTTGGGTTTCAATGTATAGATTTATCTCATGCATCATAGCTAGAAAAGTTGTCACTTCCTACCATATACATGAGTTAGCTTTGTGATTTATCTATTATTGTCCACAATGACAATGTTGTATTAACTCACCAATAGTTGAAACTATAGTTCAAGTTCTATTTAATCATTCATTCATCAATATTTATAACACAATATAAATCAAGCATATTCATAAATAAAAAAAATTATTGTCGCATCACATAAATCAAAATTTACAAATCTTAGACCACATGCTATTTTAGTAAAAAATCTCAAATCTACCCAAGAGAGGTGGAGTTTGAGAGCCACGCCCATAACTCTAGGAATTACATTAAATTTTGTGTCTCTTGCTAACTTGTGGAACCCCTAGGAAGCGCAAAATTTACTTATATGGTTTTGTAGTTATGTCATGGTTTTGCTTGTTTCATGGAGGAAGAGGAAGAAGAAAGTGATCTTTTATGAATTTCTCTATCCTATGCTTTTATACTCACATAACTCTACATTACTTTAAGTAAGAAATCATTGCTTTCAAAAGAAAGTTATAACATTGGCCTTTATCTCTTGATTTTGAGATCATGACTCTTTAAAATTGTCATGAATATGGAATGCATCTTAATCTTTCTATAATACAAAGTTGCATTGTTGAGCAATGACTATGACTTGGGCCTAATGTCTTTATAACACAATGTCATGATGTTGTGAAGTGACTATGACTTTATGTGTCTGCCTTCTTGTTTTTTCATAAGGGGCCATGGTGCTAGAAAAGTTTAGGGAATGGTGAAGGTCCTATGATATTGTTATATGGCTGTGGTGATTTAAAATAATAATGATGTTGGCTTTAGTCATTCTTGATCATTATATGATCTTATGCTGGGAAATAGTTATGACCCTAAGAAGGGTTCTCTTGTATATCCTATGGCTACAATATTGAGAAATAGCCGTGCCACAAAATTTTTCCTTCATTGGTCTCAAGTGTCTATGACAATGTGAGTGGATATGACACTGACATTAATTTTTTTATGTATCATCTCATAGTGATTATACAAGAATAGATTGGCATTAACAATTAGCCCATATATAAGTCATGGATTTGACTTCTTTTGAGGTCAAGAGTCATTCCCTTGGAAAATAGTCATACTCAAGTAATATCCTCTATCATAATTACTATTCCAAGGACCATGATACTAAATAATTATTATGACTTTGGTATGAGTAGTATTTACATTGTAATTTTCTAAACTCAAAAGTTGCAGCTTTATAAAAAAGTTACAGCTCTGACATGAGACTACAAAGCCATATGAAGGATAAAGTCATGACATTTTGACTTGAATGTGATCATTAGCACTAATGGGATACTTGTTTGTTCTAACATAAAATTGATATCGTAGCTATTTAAATTTTATTAGATTAGTATGGATGCAACATGGTGATGATATCGCAACCACAAACAATATATCACTTAGTGAAAAGATTTTTCTAATGAGCTAGTAGGGTCATGGTGTACAAAGAATATCATGGCATATTTGGTAGAATTTTGTCGAAGAATCAAAGTCAAAACTATGTAAGACTTCATATTCTAATTCTATTTTAGCTAAATACCTCCAAAAATTTATTAATTTTATGACTATTCATTAAAACTCACCAAAAATCATAAGTCATGAAATCAATCCATAATTTCTTTATTTTCATACATACACATCATCATATACCACCAAAATATATAAAAATATTTGATAGTTTGAACGGAAAATAGTATGCCATTAGGGCACTAGGGTATTTTTTATAATAGTCATACCTTCTTTCTATAACTAACTATACTAACAACCAAATTATTTAGATAGGTCATCATGCATAATAAAATGGAATAATCCTAGATTCAAAGAGTCTTGCTAAAAACACAACATTATTTCTTCAACTAGAGTAATAGTTGACTCGTTGTTTGATTGAACTATCTACAAAATCCATGTGACTTTGATATCTATATGAAAGTCCAATTTACTACTTATACAATTCACATACTTGTAGAACTGATTGGATGAGAAACTCTCACCAAACAAGATTATTGGACATTACATAATCCTAAAAATTAGGTAACATAACAAATTAAAAATAAGTTTTTAACATCATTACTAATAATTATTTAGCTTAGTTAGTCAACTTTATTGACATAACTATCCTTGAAAAGATGATAGTTCTATTTTAGTAGTTTTGATAATATTATTTTTTTTATATCTTGATTTGTATTGCTTATCTTGTGTTACTACTTTGTATCTTTCGCTTAGTGTTTTTTTTTTTTGTTTTTTTTATAGCCACCACTTTTATGAGCAAAAACTTTATAACAAAACTAACACCTTTGGACTTAAAGATTTAGAGAACTAGAAAAACATTCTTGATATATAGAGTTGAGAAAGTGTAGATGAATGGCTATACTAAAAACTTAGACATGTCATCATGCATAATAAAATGGATCAACCCTATAATCTAAGATTCATACCAAAAATATCATTTTATCCTTCCAACTAGAATAGTAATTGAATAATTATTGGTTGATTGAACTGCCTATATAATCCTTGCGTGATCGATATCTAAATGAATGTGTACTTTACTACTTTTATAACCATATACTTATAGAATTTTGTTTGACAAGAGATCATCACCCATTGTATTTTTGTAACATTGCCTACTCCTAAATATTGGGCATTATAACAAAGTCATGACAATAGTTATATTTCTAGTTATGTGAATCTAATTATTGCTTAGTATTCATATTGCATTTATATTTTATCATGTTATTTTCTTTTTATTTGTTTCATAGCTACCACAACTTACATAAGAGGAACTTCTAGGATTCAGATAAAATCTCTAGACCCAAAAATTTGAGACCAAAAGAATATAATTTATTTCAAATTAGCATATGGTATTTCAGATTGAACAATAATATTATTCATATTATCATCTTTGAATTCAAAGTGAATGTTTACTATATGGAAGTCTAGAACACTAACCACAATATGAATATTCATACTTGACAGACAAACTATAATTAGAAAATAATATTTTGGCATTACTAATAGAGATAAATAAGCAAAGATGTTGAAGAAGATTAGAATAAACTTAGTAAGAATCAAAGCTAACACCTAGCATTACCAAAGTGGGAGTAGTTTTTCATTGGTGTTCTGGAAGATATAGAGGAGAATCTGAATAAATACATGTTCTTAACACTCAGAAATAATATTAAATTAGAAAGGCGAGAACCCAAAAAATGTACCAAAAGAATAGATGAATATAAAGATGTCGCTAAGTTGGTAAAAGTTATGGCTTTGCAAGCAACAAAAGAAGAAGTTGCAACATTGATGAATCTGAATAATGAAGATGCTGCAACTTATTCCACTATCACAACTCAGTTCCAAGGAAAGAATACCATTGTCACATCTTTACAAGAAGACACGAGACTAAATGAAGAAACAACTAATATAAAAGCCATTTTTAATCATGATAGATGATATTTCTAACAACAACACAACTTTTATAAAAGGCGCAATCACACAAGAAGAATGTCTCAAAACTTGCACAACTCTAGACGGACTAATCTTGAACATACAACATAGTCATCTTTATTATGTTTTCTTGGGGGAAGGTAAGATTAAGTCGTTCATCATTTTAGTTGTATTGACTGAAGAGATAGATAAGACCATTGTGAAAATGATAAGGAGATATGTTAAGGCTATAGCCTAGTTGCTTGAAGATATCAAAGGAATTATTCCATCAATATGGATGTACAATATACTTATAAAAGATGATGCAAGATTAATAACTAGACACTAATATAGGCTAAATCTAATAATGAAGGTTATTATAAAAAAAGATATTAAAATAGCTTAATGTGGAGATCATATATTTCATTCAGATAGTCCATGGGTTAGTTTGATCCACATAGTACCAAAAGAGAGAGGTTTGATGGTAGTGAAAAATATTAATAGTGAATAAATCTCAATACAAGTAACTACTGGATGAATAATATGTGTGGATTACTAGAAATTGAACAAGGAGATAAGAAATGATCATTACCTACTACTATTCATGGACCAAATGCTAGATAGATTCTCAGGGCTTTCTTTTTTTTTAATTTCTAGGTATATATTTCATATCGGGTCAATTAGATTTTGATTGATCTAGTAGACCAAGAAAAAATCACTTTCACTTACACATATAAAATCTTTGTATTTTGGAGTATATCATTTGGTCTTTGTTATACACTGATAACATTTTAGAGATGCATGAATATGATGTTTGTTAACAATAATGAGAAAATCATGGAGGTATTACTTTTATATGCATATCAAGTGGTATTAAACCAAAATAAAAAAAATAATTTGGTACTTAACAATGACAAATGTTATTTCATTTTAAAATAAGTGATTATACTAGGACATTTAATCTCTACTAGAGAGCTAGAGGAAGACAACACAAATATTTTAGTGATAAAAATATTACCTCACCCTTTAATTTTCAAGGGTGTACATAGTTTTCTTGGGAATGTCATATTCTACCATAGATTTATTAATAACTTTTCAAAGATGGATAAACCCATGTGTAGATTATTAGAGAAAAGAAAAAGATTTTAAACTTTGATAAAAAATATTCTAGCACTTTTGAAGAGCTAAAAAGAAAGTTGATAGAATGTCTAAACTTAATGATGCCACAATGAGATGAGCCATTTGTGATCGTGAGATACAAGTGCATGCACACTTGGGGCTATATTGGAGCACAAAAGATGCAAAATTCTTTAGAGCTATTTCATATGCAAGCTAATCATTGAAAAAGTCCAAGTAAACTATATAACTACTAAAAAAGAAATGTTAGTCATGGTGTTCTATTGTGAAAAATTTTGATTATATATCATAGGAGAAAGGTAGTGATTTACATGGATCATATAGTGATGAGGTATTTAATTGTGAAGAATGAAACAAATCCGAGACTAATATGTTGGACTTTGTTTCTCTAAGAATATGATGTTAAAATAATAGTCAAGAAAGTGAGTGATGGTTGGTAACAAACCATTTATCTTGAATGGAATTAGATTGGAATAATGGAGGAGGGTGACAACTAATTTCATTAATTATCTAGCATGTGATGCACTTCCACCATCTCTTATAACATACCAAAAGAAAAAGTTTATGCATGACATTAGAAACTACGTATGGGATAATCCACTACTATTTAGAAGATGTGTGAATTAAGTTATAAGGAGATGTGTTCCAGAAGAGGAATAGGTAGAGTTTATCTTCAAATTCTAATCTTCTCCTTATAGAGGGCATTTCAAAAGCAACAAAACTGCCCAAAAGAAATTACAATTTAGATTTTTTAGCCATCCTTATTTAGAGATTGTTAGAATTTGGTACAATGATGTAATAGATGAAAAAAAGTTGCTAACATATCTAGATGGAATAAGATACCACTCAGCAACATTCTTGAAATGGAAATTTTTGATATATGTGGGATAGATTTTATATGACTATTTTCTGTATTCATTGGGGAAAAGTATATACTATTAGTAGTTGATTACATCTTAAAATAGGTTGAAGTAATAGTTGCATAAATGATGCAAAGATATTTATGAGTGTTTTATGTAGTAATATTTTTACATAGTTCGGTAAACCATGATGAATCATAAGTGATGAAGTAAGTTATTTTTGTAGCTAACTATTTGAAGCTTATTTAGACCAGCATGGGACTAGGCACCATAGGGGACTTTCATATCATCCACAGCTAAATGGACAAGTGAAAATATCCAATAAAGAAATCAAAAATATATTAGAAAAGATAATGAATCTATTGAGAAAAGATTGATATCAAAGATTAGGAAAAGTATTATGAGCTTATAAAAGGACATTCAAGACACTTATGCGAATGCTTCCTTGTAGATTCGTTTTTGGAAAGGCTTGTTATTTTCTAGTCAAAATTGAACATCAAATATGGTAAGCAAATAAACAAATGAATTATAAGGTAGGAGATATAAAAGAAAAGAAGGTTCTTCAAATGAGTCAACTAGAAAACTTTCATAATGAAACTTATGATAATACTTGAATTTATAACAACAAAACAAAAAAAATGGTACGATAAGAATTTACAAAGGAAGGAGTTCCACATAAAAGAAACATTATTGATTTTCAACTCCCACCAAAAGTTGTTTGCAGGAAAGTAAAATTTTTGGTGGTATGGATTATTTATAATCACCGCTATGATACCATATGAGATTGTTACAGTGAAATCAGAAGAAGGATTGAATTTTAAAGTAAATGAGTAATGATTATAGAATTATAAAGGAGAACAACTCGAGGTTGGTGTGCCTTCAATGAATGCCATGATTTTACTAGTAGATATAATGATGAAAGCCATGGGAAAGGCAAATCCATGACATATATGATCCAAAGATCAGTGATTCCACATGTTGTGACCATACAAAGAATCTTTGAATTTTCCAAAGAGGTAATAGGCTACAATGTTGCATCTCTTTTCAAAGTCATGTCATCCATGGAAAAATACCCAAATAAGTTGATGAATTACATGATACTAAAAAAGAAATCAGAAGACAAGCCAAAGAGAAAGATTATATATAGAAACTAGGCTGGACAAATGATGTTACTAATCAAATTGAAAATTCAATGAAGGATTGGTTATGGATATTAAACATAGTGCTGCTTAGGAAGTAACCCAAAAAAAATTGTACTATTTGATAAATCAAAACATTATATCATGACTCATTCATATCAAATCCTAAAATGATAATATCTCCAAAATAAAAGTCTACCACAATACTCAAACCTAGTCATAGTTATCCTAAATATGTATTTCTTCTTTTGGAGCGGATGTTTGGAGGAACATTCATTGCTCGAGGATGAACAATGAATCTTCGACTTGGATATGGTTGGCTATTTGGATGTAGACTTTGTGATTCTCATAAATCAACATATGGGTATATTTTCATTATGATCTATAGAGATGTTTCTTAGAGAAGTGTCAAACAGACTTCAATTCTCAATTCGACTATTGAAGTCAAGTTAATCTCTTGTTTTGAGATTATAACACAATGTGTATGGCCTAAGAGTTTAATTTCTAGGCTTAAAATTATGAATTCTACTTCTAGGTCATTAAGGATTTTTTGTGACAACTCAACTATAGTATTTTTGGATAAGAATAACAAAAGTGAGAGTCGAAGCTAGCACATTGACATTAAATACTTAGCCATTAGAGAACATGTAAAGAAAAGAAAGTGGTCATTGAACACACTAGTATTATGTTGATGATTACTTATTCTTTGACTATAGGTGTGCCATAAAATGAAATTCAAGAATCATATATAAAAATGGTGATAGTTTCTTTTTTTTTTGTAAATATATATATATACATTAACTTTTAATTTCTTAAGCATTTAGTTATTTTCTGATTTTCATGTGCAATATATTTCATTTGAGAATATATATTTCATTTGGACCTAGAATAAACATAAAATTTTTTAGTATGTTTTCATCACCACTTTGAGTACTTGAGAAGTGAAATGCATTGTGATACATAGATGATATTACTTATTATTTGAGGACTTATCTCTATGATACATATTTTTTTTGTTACTCAAAGATTTAGATTAATTTTTGCATCAAGTGGGAGAATGCAAGATTCAGAAGTGGTGCAATGTTTGATTCTGAAGTGTTGCAATGTTTAATTATGTAGTGGAATAATGTTTGATCACTAAGTTTGGCTTTTCCAAAGTAGTGATGGTTCATAAATAACATAATTCTTGATAGAAGAATCTATAAATATAGTTAGGGTCATCATTTGATATTATACTTGAAAATGATTCATTTTGAATATCATCATTAGAGTTAGAACAAAGCAAGGAAAAAGTCAAAAAAAAATATTTGAAATTTAATAATATTGATTTTTGGGAATCAATAGTTGGAGGTATGTAAAATCCTATTAAATATCATATTTCCATAAGAAACATATATAGGTTGACTTATAACATTTATTTAGATTAATCAAAGAGGGCATGTCTTTTACATGGAATGACGACAGATAGTAGGATCAGCCTTCCCTCTCCATATCCGAATTTCTAGATTACTATATGAAAAATTAGTAATGATATATAAAGTAAATCAAGTGGATTAAATAATATGATTTATAGTAGAACATAAACATATAAAAAAATCTTCGATTCCTTTGTAATTAGATAGAAAATCAAAGTTCCCTTCAATACCAAGAACAAATTGCTGAAAAAAATATTTTTTTCTTTTACTAATTAAGATTATAAGGAGGTATAAATACACACACACACACACACACACACACACACACACACACAACTCTTAATTCTCCTTGATTTCATTAGATCCTACGTTAGAGGAGGAATTAACAACATCCTTTTTTTATTTTCATGAGATTGAGATTGATTGTTTCCAACATAATAAAGGTAAAAAAAAAGAAACCTATAAATTATTAGATACTTGTTTCAAGATGATTGGCTCAAAGGAAATGTAAACAATTACAAAACTCATGAAAAAAATTCAATAAACACAAAACTACTAAAGAGACATTCTTCAAGAAATTTTAACCTCTAATAAACATGATATATGATAATGCAAAGTAATGGTTTGGTGTTATTATTTCAAAAGCTAAATCTAATTTGTCAAAACATGGCATTGTTATAAGTATTGTTTAAAAAAATTATTGTCGTGTTTTTAAAATAATTACTATAAATTTTTTTTATATATAATTTTTTTTGGTTCATTACAATTTAAAATTCAAATCATAATATTCTAGTCAAGCATATAGGTAAAGGAATAAAGGTAATAAGCTTAACACAAAAAATTATAATAAAGGAATAATAATGGTAAGGGGTCTCAAAATAAAAATAATTACATTTTGCAATCCCATCTATTTTAATTTTAACGATTGGGGAGTCACATTAAAAATATTTATGATTTGATTCTATTTTTTAGCACCTAAAATATAGAGATATCAAATGTGTCATATTGTACTAGCACGACCCATTTTTTTCGGCACTATTATGCCAACGTATAGGTGTCAACTGGGCCGGGCTGGCCCGGCCTGGCACAAGGCACGGCATGGGATTATCCTGTGCCCAAGTAAGGCACATCCCGTGCCGAGGCCATCCGGGCCTCGTGTGTGCCTGACCCAGCACGGTTCTGTGGCTCATGGCATGGCCCACAAGGTACGGTCGGGGTCACCGTTCACATCGTGCCCGGCGTCCCGCACCTGCAGTCCCGCACCCTCACGAGCCATGGCTCATGGTGGGTTCACTGTGACTCAGGACACTCGGGCCAATGCCAAGCCAAGCATCCCATTCCCCTTCCCTCAAAAAAGACCGCGGGTCGGGTCCAATCAGACCCGACTCACGGTCCCTGACCAAACCCGATCCCCCCCCCCCCCCACCCCAACGAGAAAAAAAAAATTTTAATTGTTGTCGTTGGATCTCGCCTCCAATGGCTATGGGACAGAATCCAATGGGCCTCATGATTCTACCCCCTAAAAAATAAAAAAAAAATAAAAAAAAAGACTTTTTAAAAAAAAAATTATTTTCTTTAATCTATAAAATTTACCCCCCCTCTCTATAATATTTATGTTTTTCATAAACATTTATTCTCTCGAATCTCACATTTTATCTCTCAAAAATCTTGCTTCTATCTCTCGGGACTTGGGAAGTCGGGATTTCATCATTTGGCTTGGCTTTTCGGGAATCTCAACTTGGGTTTTGAATTTTGAGCTAGACTATGGTGCACCATGCACGTGATAACCTGACTACTTTATCGGGTAATTTATTTTAAGTTTTTTTTAACTCTCTCTCTCTCTTGTCTCTCTCTCTCTCTATACATAAAATAGATAAATTTAAAATCTATCAACTAGTCTCTAAATAAATGTACTGTTTAACAAAAATCCTAAAAAATGACAAATACTAATGAAACATATTTAAATTTAGAAAATGAAAATCTTACACAGAGGTTTGAGACTACTGAAACTTTGGTTTCTCCAATCGTCTCAACCCAAACTTCTAAAAAACAAAAAACTAGGAGGAATTATGTAGTTTGGACTCATTTTAATATAATAAAACAAAAAATGTTAGGGGTGAGGAAGAAGAAATGATACAATGCAAATATTGTATGAGAAATTTAACATGTAAGAGTTCGTTTGGGACTGGGCATCTTAAGAGGCATGTCGAATTATGCACCAAAAAATATGCTCCATTAGATCCTAGGCAAACCCAACTTGTCACTGCATTTTTTGAGACTATATCGAGTTCAGTCTCAAAATTTACTCTCTTTATATACTCCAGCGAGTTGGGTAGGAATGACATGACTAGACTTATCACATTGATGGGTCTTCCGAACAGATTTTCGGAATATCCAAGGGTAGTGCACATTATGCAGACATATTTTCAGCATGCTTATCGTATGATTTATAGGTCCACATCTAGGAATGACATATTAAAATTGTATAAGTTAGAAAAACAAAAAATAATTAATGAATTTATGGCATATAGTGGAGTGGTGTCCGTGACGTCCGATATCTGGAAAAGTCACGATGAATCATCTTATGCATGTCTCACCAGCCACTATGTAGATTCTGATTGGACTATGAATAAAAAAATTTTAGGATTCTCTGAGATTCTTCATCATCATGTTGGCCCAGCCATTTTTGAGTTATTGATGAAAATCTTTATGGAATATAAAATTCAAAATAAAATTTTTAGTGTCACATTCGATAACGCATCTAATAATGGAGTAGCGGTTAACATGTTTGTTAGGAATATTAGAGACGCACCATTAGGAAAGATTTTTCATGTCAGATGCATGTGTCACGTGATTAACCTGATTATTCAAGCGGGTATGAAGGTGTGTTCCCCCGCATTAGATAATATACGTAATGCACTAAAATATATTCGCACTCCTCGCAGATAACAAGAATTTGGCAGTTTCTATTTGTCTATGAATCTTAAGAAGAAGAAATTCCAATCGGATGTGAGACATCATTGGAATTACACGTACCTGATGTTGGAATCATGTGTTGGATACGAACACATGATATCCGACTACGTCAATAGTAAGAGTGACGAACTTTTTATTGACGATACTGACTGAGCTTCAAAAATTTCATTTATGAAATTCTTGAAGATTTTTTATGACACGACGAACATGTGTTCGTCGGTTTATACGCTCATGACTTGCATTGTACCTAAGTGCATATGCAACATTAGTAGCATGTTTAAGAAGTATCGAGCTGACTTGACACTTAACCATATAATTGCAGAGATGGAAACCAAGTACTTGAAGTACTAGTTCACCGTTCCATCTCTTTATTATCTCACTGCATGCATGAACCCTAGGGTTAAGGTGGAAGGGGTAGAAAACACCTTGACTTAAATTTCCTCGTGCATTAACCTAGAAGAGCCACCTAAAAGGTTCATTCACGAGAAGTTGACTGACCTGTTCACATACTACGATACTAGGTATGATGGTGGTGGTAGTGATACTATGATTACGGACATAGATACCTTGTTCGGAGATGATTTTTCCATTCAGCTAACAAGGGGGAAACGTAGGGGTGGACCACCACATATGAGCGAGCTTTCTTGGTACTTAGATAGCGATCACTGCTCAATCCTATCATATTCTGATACTAAGAATCTTGATATATTACAGTAGTGGAAATCATATGTGTCCACCTTTCCCCTGCTATTTTGGATGACACGAGATCTACTGACTCCTCCGGTGTCGAGCGTAGCATTAGAGTCTGCTTTTATTATTGTAGTGAACGTGATTTCGGATGGGAGATAGAGATTACGTCCAGATATTGTTGAGGCCTTGGCTCATTTGAAGGATTGGGAGGATTCGAGGTTTAGCATCCATGATCGTGCTGGAGTTGGGACTGGGACATGGACTGCAGCCACCTCCACTGCGAAAGCGGAGTTGATTATCGATGACGATGATCCATATGATACTGATATTGATGTTGTCTCTGATGATGCTCATAATATGTCGACAGATGATTGATGATGATCTACTATTTTTTGATTTCGATATTTTGTTTTTTATTGATTATATGCTTTATTTATATGTTAAGTAGTAACTTTAATTTTTTTGGTTCGGACATTCGGTATCTAATGGCTGATTGGTCATTTTTCATTTGGTTTGCTTATGTTTTTTTTACTTATTAATTTTTTAAAACAAAATTTTTTGATTTATTTATTTTTTTGTTTTATTTTTTCATTTAAAAATTTATAACTTTATTATTTAATTCTAATAAATTATAAACTAATTTTATTTTAAATTATAAAAAAAATCTAAACTTTTTAAATTTAATATATTTTAAACAATTTTCATTTTATAAATTTATTTTATTATACATTATCTATAATTTTATATATAATTTAATATATTATATAATTAAACTAAAATTTAAAACTATACTATTTAAAAAAAAAATTTCAAACGGGCCGGGCTGGCCGGGCATGGCCCGTTTGACACCTCTATGTCAACGTGGCATAACAATGTTAAAATCATGGTGTGTGGTCCACCGACACAGCATGATACGGTGAGCATCCAAAAGTGCATGACTATGCAAACCATGTCTAACATAAAAAAATGGCAAGTGGTCGGGCAATTATAATCGGTCATGTGACCAAATTTTTTTTTTTTAAATAGACTGTCCCGTGAGGGGGCGGCTGGATTAAAAAAAAGTAAAACCACCCGAGTGACTGCTCGACGAGGATACCATCTGGCATTTACCTGAGCTGGTTTATTTAGTCGTCAAGCCAAGCACATGAGTCGTGCCTTGTCCCGGCACAAGGCATTGCTCATGTCGGCCTAGCAAGGCAAGATACGTGCCAATGGGCAACCTGACCCAGTTAAAGGCACAGTTCCAAACCGTATCAGGCTGGGCCTGGCACTACTGATCCAGGCTAGGTTTTGCTAATCTAGGCCACGCCACAGGTTGCACCCGGGCCACAAGTCCCATTTGACACCTCTACTAAAATAGGATACTCACAATTATTGATATTTACTTAACGTTTATACTTTAACGAGTTTATGCATAAATGTTATACATAAATTCATTATGCATAAACATAAATATTTATGTATAACTTAGTAATGTTTTTGCAAAAACTTGTATGCATAAACATAATGCAAAAAAAATAAATTTGTATAGAAAGTTTATGCATAACCATTATAAACTTATGAATAGACGTGATGATGCGGTGAGGGGTAAAATTGTAATGATAATTCCTAAAAGTATCAAAACGTAAATGGTTGTTTTAAATAATTTTTTTTTAAGATTTGGGGATCCTAACTATTTTGGAATTTGAGTTCTAGAACATAATTTAAAAGTTTATTTTAAATTTTGACTTGAACCCTTTATCTTTATTGAGAGTTGACACTAGGACCATTGGTGTTCTCATCAATATTTACTTATAAATATCTAGCTGGTGCATTATGACAATACGTTTGTTAGTTGATAGAGATGAGAATGAGATTTTTGTTTGATGTATTTTAATATTTCATAGTGATTCAACTTCATAAACATATTTTCCATAAGTGCTTACGCAAGTTTTTTTCTTATTGTTAAATTTATGTTTTTATTCTATCCTTTTTCTATTTTTCTTTGTGCAGTAAAGCTAATAACATTGTTAGATGTAGTGTATTCAATTTTCTCAATATTTGCTAAACAAGAATACAATTTAATAATGTTAAGCTTTAAATAGCAAACACCTGCGTATATATCAATTTTGTCCTAAGTTAAATAATAAAATTTCAAATTATTGATTATTTATTAAAATGTACCAAATTATTGGAAATTCTAAAACGCAATACACAAATATTACCAATTAATGACCAATTCCGACCTGCATTATTTAATAAATTTACATTAGATTAAATTCGTAAGCATTAAGATATCGGCCCGTGGCAGGATCACCACGTATAATTAGAGTAAATCAGAAAAGAATATTTAGACTGATTAAGTGTTTGAAAAAATAAGGATTGAGAACTATCTTTATAAAATGTATTTAGTCGCTTAACTTTATTCATCATTTGATAATTTCACTTAACTAATTTAAATTACTTAGTATTATAATTTTAAATGTAATTTTAAATTTACATTCAAAAATCATTATAATTAAATTGAAATATTTTAAAATTGCATTATCAATTTTAATTTTTGTTGACAATTTAATTAAAAATCTAGTTTGTATTGATATATTTTATATCATTCTATACTTGCAAATCAAGTAACGAGTTCCAACCCAAATCTAGCATGAGTTTCAATGTCATAAGTTCAGCTTGAAAATTTCTAGGGTTTTTTGCTTCGACTTTAAGGTCTGCATTTTAAACCTGAGCATAATTTATTTTAACATTTTCAAAATGTCAAATATAACCTTGTTCATTATTATGTTGGGTTTGAGTTGTCCATCAACCCTACTAGTTGCAGCTTGTCCAAATCCTAAAAAAGATAATTATTATAAATAGAGTAAAAAAAAATATTGTTATATTTGACTATATAGTTATGCTTATATTTAGGTTTATGAGAAAATCAATGGTTATAATTATAAGGAAATTAAAAATCATGGTGAGAAAGGTATTACATAAATAATGATTATTCATTTCAAAGTAATGATCATTCATTATTAAGTATTTATAATTCTTTGAATGCACTCCTAATTTTCATTAAACATGCTTCATTAAAATTCAGTAGGAAAAAGCCTAATGAAGTAAAAAGAGTGCATGTTTTTTGTTAGGACAGTCTCGTTAAAAAGCTTGCCAGTAGAATCTAGTGAGATAAACCTTGAATAAAGTATAGTACACTAACATCCAATCCTGTTTCCTCTCAGGTCAACATTCTTAGGTTGACGCATTCCAATCTTATATATTAACTTCTTAATTATCAAGGTTAATTATTTTATAAATAAATCTGCTAGATCATTACTAGATTGTATTTGTTGGACATCAATTTCATCATTCTTCTGAAACTCATGCATATAGAAAAATTTTAGAAATATATATTTGATTATATCTCCTTTGATATAACCTCAATTGATTTATGTAATGTATACAATATTATCTTTAAATAATATTGTTGGCTTATTTTTGATAGAAGAGATTCCATGTGATTTTTGAATATGGTGGATCATCGATCTTAGCCAAATACATTCATGACTTGCTTCATGGATTGCAAGAATCTCTGAATGATTTGATGTTGCAGTCACCATTGTCTACTTGACAGACCTTCGTGAGATAATAGTTTCATTATAGTTAAAAACATACCCAATTTGTGATTTGACTTTATGCAAATCTAAAATTAATTTTGCATCTGCATATTCGAGTAGTTTTTACTGACTCATTTGAGTAGAATAAACAAATATCTATAGTTCCACTAAGATAGGATAATATATGTTTGATACTATTCCAATGTCTTCATATTGGAGATGAACTATGCCAGGCTAATGAATAAATCGAAAAAGTAATATTTGGTCATATACAATTAGTAAGATACATAAGTGCACAAATAATACTAAAACATAATATTTTAGAACCAAGTAATTGGTCATCCTTTTCACTAGGTCAAAATGAGTTTTTTTTCACATCAAGTGATCAAATAATCATAAGGTAGCTTAATTGATGTGCTTTATCCATATTCAAACACTCCAATTTTTTTTGATATATGTTGATTGATGAAGCCAACTTTCCATTTAGAATTTTATAACCCGAGATAAAATTTTGTTTTTCTAAAATCTTTCATTTCAAATTCATTCTTTAAATATTATGTTCTTTTTATGAGCTCTTCAAGAGTTTCAACAATATTTAAATTATTAACATAAATAATAATAATTGCAAATCCTATTTCTGATTTCTTGATAAAACTATATGGACATATATAGTTATGCACATCCTTCTTTTAGCAAATAATTGCAAATCCTCGTGTCGGCCCAGCCCGACATGAGGCACGGCACGGTTCGGCCGTGCTTGGGCCGGCACGGAAATTTTTCGTGCCCAGGCTCGTGCCATGCCCGACCACGGCACAATTGTGCCGTGCTGTGCCGAGGCCAACCGGGCCTCGTGCCGTGCCTGGCCCGGCACGGTACTGTGGCCCGTTGGCACTGTACCGTGCCAAATCAATATTTTCTTTAAAATTAGGGTTACATGGGCGCTGAAACCCTAATTTTTTTTAATTTAGGGTTCGGCCCGATCGGGCCGAACCTAGCGGATCGTGCCACAGGCCTGTGCCGGGCTGAACTCCACAAAACCCATGCCGGGCCAGGCACGACACGGTACAGTAACCATGTTGTGCTTGGCCCGGAACGAAAGCACGGTCGGGCCTGAAAAAAACATGTCGGGCCAACCCGACACGTCTCGTTTGACACCTCTAATGCCACATGCATCCAGATTGTTATAATCCATACAAAGATCATTGTAAATTTATTAAGTATATGCTACGAGGCTTTCTATTAACTGTTTCAAATAATTAAAATCATTCAAGGATTTTTATGTGTATATCACTGTCTATGGATCCATATAAATATGTAGTGATAATATTCATTTGATGCATTTCTATTCCTTTAGATACTACAAAGCTTATCAAAAATCAAAATATGACTGCATCCATAGCGGGCAAATATGTTTCGTCATAGTCAATACCAAGTCTTTGTGAGAAATCTTGAGCTAGTAATCATGTCTTGTTACTTATGATAATATTATTCTCATTTCATTTTTATACAAGTACCCATTTGTACCCAACATGCTTTACACTTGTATGTATTTGGACTATAGGTCTAAACACATGTTTTATTAATGAATATAATTCTACCCGCATAGCCTCTTTCCATTTTGGTCAATCATTTTTTGTCTATATTCATCTATATTTTGTGATTTGGGGTCATCATCATTTTGTATAATGTCTAAGGTCATTTGAAAAGTAAAGATGTTATCCACAATAAAATTATTTTGATCCTACTTTTTATCTTTGTGCATATAACTCATTGAGATCTCACAATTTTTATGTACATTTACCTCTTCTAAAGATATTTGTTCATTTTATACCTCTTTGGAATTTTGTTGTTCAATATATGCCTCTACAAGAGTATTTTTATCTTTAATTTTGTTCTCATATTCTGAGGAGCTACATTTTTTTTGACCCAATTGATCTCTCACACTTCAAGTGTGTTTTAGATTCATTTGTTTTTTGTCTTTTAGGGACCTCAATCCATACTAGAGCATTCACAACTAGGATATGTGACTTTGTCACTTTCTTTACATCCACAGATATATCTGGTAATTAATTTGCAAAATTTTCTAAATGAATGATCAGTTGAACTCCAAGTTTACATTGATTTGTATGAGGATGAGAATGGGATGATGATGTATTCCAAGTATTCTCTCGTCTTTCTTCAAGAATTGACTTATCTTCCCTTAATGGTGAAAATATGGTTTCTTTAAAATAACAATCTACAAATCTGGCTTTAAAAATATCTTTTGTTAAGGGTTCCAAATATCTTATAATAGCTGTCGAATCAAAACCTACATACATCATAAGTCTACATTTTAGACCCATTTTGATACGTTGTGGGAGTGCAATTGGTACATAGACTACACAACCAAACCCAAAAACTCATAAGTGAGAATATGTAGTTATTTACGTAGTATAGTTTGTGAAGTAGGGTATTCTTGGTAAGATATTGGTCTAATTTATCAGTATCATTTTGGGTATGAACATATGTAGTTAGGAGGCTCGCCCAATTGACATACAATAATCATTGAGAGTTTTTGAACTAAATTCATCAGTATTATAAGTTTTATTATCTTGTTGGATAATCAAAGAATTGTGATCTTAATTTAATCATTTGTGCAAGGAGCCTAGTAAAATAATATTTCTTATTGAAAGAAGACATACATATGACCATTTAGTGGATGCATCTATAAGGATCATAAAATAACGAAAAGGTCCACATGGTGGATGAATAGGTCCCACATATCTCTCCATACATTTTTTTGCTATTAAATTTTAAAAATATGTTTTTCTTGAAGGATTGTATGTGTGGTTGTGTTATCAGTAAGACATAAATCACAATCATTCATCTTGAACTTCAATAATACACAAATTTAGATAAATATAAAAGTATAAATAACATGATGATATTCTTATTAACTAAAAATAAAATACATAGAATTATTTAATATTTACATTTCATCTTCTACAATTAATTAAAATTATTATTGGGACATTCAAAAAAAATCATATCAAAATAAGGTAGGTTCAACCCATTTCCATGAGCAAAATTAGTTTCTATCTTTTTTCCTTTATTCTTTAATGGTTCTTGATATAGATCTATCAGATGTTTGGCGGTATGATAGGTTCGAGACTAGTGTCATTCCATTTCATATTTGTAGCAAATCTTTTTTGGAGCCTTGATTTATTGTGAATATTTTTTCTAGCATGTCTTTACCCATGATTTTTTATACGCATAGCTTCAATCTAAAACTTAATTTAAATAGAGCTAAGTTATACTCACTGACTATTTTAAAATCTTACAACCTCAAGTGTGTCAAGTCATAGCAAGCTTTAGGTAAAATCATAATTTTTTGGTAATCTAATTTATCCTTTAAGTCATTCCATAAGGTGAAAGGATTTTTATAGTGAGATATTAATTTTTAGATTCTTATTGAGATGATGCCTACGGAAATTAGTGCTTTTGCACAATCATACTAGGACTCTTTATTTCCTTCTTTTATAGTTTCTCCAAAATTCATGGATTTTAGATGTATTTTAACATCAATAATCAATGATAAATAATTTTTACCAAAAATATCAAGTGCCATAAACTCAATTTTTGTGAGATTTGACATTTTGGGAAATTCATAATATATGAGAGAAAAAAAATAACGATAATGCAATTTATTTTATCTGGAGCAAACTCATGCTGATAATATGTTATAAAGAAAGAGGAAAAAATAAAAAATAAGAAAAACACGGATCATTATATTATATTTGATTTTGATTAGATCTATTTATCAGCCTACAAGAAGTCCAAAGATTATAAATATGAGAAAACTAAAAGTCATTGTGAGAAAACCAAAAGTTTTACATAAATGATGGTCATTCATTTTAAAGAAATGATCATTTCATTTTTAAATAATAGTCATTCATTACAAAGTATTTATAATAAAAATTATATTTCATAGTCACAATAAAAATAGGGGGAATTATGTTTTGGGGTGTTTCCCAAAAAATTTTTAACATTTAGAAACTAAAATTTTGATATTTTTTAAAAAGTCATCAAACTAAAAATTAATTTAATATTATGGCACCTGAATTCATAAGTCTAAACTACCATCGCCTTTCTCCCTTGCCCCTCACCCCTTGTCCTTCACCCCTCGCCCCTCCCTCACCCTCGCCCCTAGTCCTCGCCCCTCCCCCGTCTTTCCTCGCCCATCTGCTCTCACCTTTCACCTCTCTCTTTTCACCCCTCTCTCCTCGCCATCTCCATGAGCTCCTTCATGGAGCTCCACTTCGAGCTCACTGTAGCTCTATCGTGGAGCTTGAAGGGACTCCACGAGCTCCATGAAGGAGCTCGTCGAGCTCTAGGAAGCTCAATCAAGGAGCTCACTGGAGCTCCTTCGTGGAGCTCCAGCAAGCTCGAAGTGGAGTTCCAACAAACTTGAAGTGGAGCTCACTAGAGCTTGACGAGCTCTATTGTGGAGCTCAAGGAGCTCCATTGAGCTCCTTCGTGGAGGAGCTCCACCGAGCTCGATGTGGAGCTTGATGACCTCCATCAAGCTCCACGAAGGAGCTTGATGACCTCCATCAAGCTCCACGAAGGAGCTCTTGAGCTCTAGTGAGCTCAATCTTGGAGATAGTCACGGGGAGAGGGGAGGGGAGAGATGGGAGAAGGGTGGAGAGAAAGAGAGGTGGGAGGTGAGGGCAGACGGGCGAGGGGCGAGGGGCAAGGGTAGTTTAGGACTTAGGAATTTGGGAGACCTCATTTTTAATTTATTTTTAGTTTTGTGAATTTTTAAAAAATATCAAAATTTTAGTTTCTAAATATTAAAATTTCTGGGAAAACACTCCAAAACATAATTCCCCCATAAAATTTATAATTAACTACCACTATTTAAAAAACATAATTATTTTTGATTAACCAACTGCTACACTTCTCTCATCAATCATTCCTAAATAAATAAAGATCATCCTTCTATACTGGCACTAGGTTTAAAAGAATCTAGAGTGAAAATTTTGTTTGATGTTTTTCCTCAACATCATTTTGAAATTTGATTACATAATTACAGATGTATAGTTTTTAATAGTTGCTCGAGGTTTTTCTATGTTTAAAAATGATTTTAGCCATGCAACTCACTTCGCAAAGTTTCTGTATAATTGTTCATCATTATTATCACACTTCAGCGTCATCATGGTAGCTTGGATCCACTTCATTGACCAGCATCTTATACTGACATCGTAGTTACAATAATAGATATTTGTTTTGAATCTTCAATTTTTTATTGCCTTTTTCTAAAATTCACTTAGATCATATCCAAGAGACTCGCTAAATGCCTCCGTTTAGGCATTTTAGTGAGATTTTCCTCAAAAACCAACTCTAACATGCTTGCCAACTGCCTAGCTATTTTTCATTTCATTCGATTGACTCACTAGATATTGCGATCCATCCTTCCTCGCCAGACGTCATCATAGTTCGCGTAGAAAATATTGTACCTCCCAATTTCAATTAATTTTCACTTATTGAGTTTTTTGATATTGTTTTGCTGTTCAGAGGGTTTGTATATGTTTATCATTTTGGCGTTGTTTCGGTACAAAATGAGTTTTTTTGAATTTTCTTTTGTTTTTGGCGTTGCTTCGATTGTCATGATTTTGTGCATCTTCAATATTTGTTTTTCGTTTCGATTGCCATCAAAGTTTGGATAACACCATCACATAAACTTGTATCATTACACGAAAACAAGATTTTGTGCATTGAAATCAAGATTATCATGCAATGGAAATATTTTTCTCATTATGATATAGGATTTTTCGATTTTTTGTGCAACAAAATCAAGATATCTCGTGCAACAAAACCATTTTTTCGTTGATATCCTAAAATTTAATAAATTTTAAATAGTTTTTTTTTTATTTTTCAATTCAACTCATATTTCGTGGAACGAAATTTGAGTTTTCAATTCAGCTCAAATAAATTTATAGTTTTTTTAAAGTATAAATGATGGATTTATCCTTAATTTAAAAATTATACATCAACAGTGTGTGTGTGTGTGTGTGTGATGTGTCTGTGTTATTTTGTGTTTTTGTGTGTGTGCTCGTGTGTGTGCTAATGTGTGTGATTGTGTGTGTGATTATGCATGTGTGTGTGTGTGCGTGCACGCTTGTGTGTGAGTGTATGTGTTGCCTATATAATACTTAGCAAATCCAATGAATCATAGTTTAATCATGCGAGCGTTGTTTCGTTACACAAAATATTTGAATTTGTCAATATGATTGTTATATATTTAGACAAAATCAAAGGTAGCAATAAATTTAGGGATTATTGAAAAATTTATGTAAATATGTTTAGTTTTTATGATGTAATATCTATCATGATTTTGATATATATGATTCAATGATTTTCGTATATATTTTACTATGTTTCCGTATTTATATAAACTTTGTGTTTTTTTACATTATTCTATCTAATAAATTATATTTTAAAGAACGAACTAGCCATCTCATGGATCCATTCCAGCATAGTGCATACTTCACCAATCTATTGAATGTTGAAATACATTTAGATGATGAGGTTATATATCGAACTTACTCTAATATCTCCTCAAGTAGAATCCACCAACAATAAACAAAGAGGTGGCAATTTTATTTTAGAGGAAGATATTATGATCATCTCGGCGTGGCTTAATATTAGTTTTGGATGCTATGCAAGGAAATGAGCAAAAGTCTAAGACATATTGGCAAAAGATTTGTGAGTTCTTTCTACCAATACAACCTAAGGGATTCCCAATTTGTAGTTGAAATTCTTTGATGAATCATTGGTTGATAATTCAGCTTGCCACCAATAAATTTTGCGGGTACTTTGCACAGATAGAAAGACTAAATCAAAGTAGGTTAACAGAGAAAGACAAGTTTGCAATAATATTATATCACAATTTGTTTTCTTTTTATTTGACATGATAATGATTATTCTCTTTTAAAATTTTTTAGATTTGTGATACCAAAACATGTACAAGGAACTCTATAAATCTTCTTTACATTTGAACATTGTTGGAAAAATTTTATCTTCAAGATCAATAACATCTACTACAAGAGGTGCAACGTCTACAACAAGAGGAGCAACATATACAACAAGAGGATTGAAGTCTATTACAAGAGGAGCAACATATAAATCAAAAGAAATATAAATGAAATTTGAGCAAATGAAAGAGGAAGATCGTATAATGTCGATGGATACAAGTTGCATGTCAAAGTTGCAAGCTGAATATTATAATATCACCAAATGAAAATTTTGGAAAAGAAGATGTGATCTTTTTTTTAATGACAATTTAGAAATGCAAGCTGAATTTTATAATGATACAAATATTATAAAAATATTTTGCTCATGTAGTGCCTAGTAATTTCCAAGCATATTCCATTGATGTTCGACTAGGTCTCTTAGAGTTGAGAATGAATTTCTTTGTCTCTAATACAATGTTGAGTATTAATAAAATTAAGTAGTTGTGAACTCCATTCAGGTAAGACCGTGAAAGTGTGACGCTCATTCATTGTATCATAAGTAAAGTCTAACTCATAAGCATTCCTTTCATCTTCGACAATCATGTTATGTAATATTATGCATACTTTCATAATATCTTTAACCACTTTAAGTTTCCAAAAATATGCTGATCCATGCACAATAGAAAATCATGCTTGGAGCACACCAAATGCTCGCTAAACATCCTTTCTTGCAAATTCTTTATATTTGCAAAATGTATTTGCTTATTGCCTTTTGGACATAGAATTGTTTTGATATATGTTGCCCATTTTGGATATATATCATTAGCAATGTATTGCCCCATTGTATAATCATTTCTGGTGACTGAGAAATTGGCTGAAGGAGCATGACCTTTGAAAGGAGAGCAAAAATAGAAGAATATTTTAGTACGTTGATATCATTATGAGATCCAGGTAACCCAAAAAAAGGCTTACCAAATCTATAGATCATATGAAGCGATTGCTTCCAAATTATTATTGGTTCATTGATGTGACTAGAATACATACCTTTCTATGCTGTTGGACAATTCTTCCATTACAATGCATACAATCAATGCTACCCAACATCCCAGGAAATCTATGATTAACACCCATTGATAATAATCTAGCAATGTTATCATTATTTGGTGACTTGGGATCTTATTGGAAAAAATGTCTACTTCCGCTCTCACAAATCTTTTTAAACTTTCTATTGCAGTGCTTTCTCCAATCCTCACATAATCATCAATAACATCTACCACAACTCAAAAGCAAGTATCCTTATGGTGGCTGTCATCTTTTGAAAAGAAGACAAGCCAGTAATTTCAGCAGCATGTTTTTTTGAATAAAATATTGGTCATAATTTTCCACCATCAATAGAATACGAAGAAAAAGAGTTCGACTCATTCGAAACCTTCTTCGAAATAAGTTTGAGGATAGATAGGTGGTTCAGTAAAATAATCATGAAATAATTTCTCATGCCCTTGAACTCAATTTCGAAACATAACTGAATGACTATTAATAGAACCACGACGTACACTAGAGCTTTCCTCACTATTGATTTCATAAATTTCAATAGCATAAATTGTTATAATCTCTAATTCATCATCTGAGTCTGAATCATTAAGAATCATGTTCATAAGATGATGTAGAGCCATACTATTAACACAATAATAATGTAATGCCAATATATATATTGATGATGTATGAGAATAAGGAATGAAAGATACTATTTAAATATATAAATAAAAATATGATCGTTGTAAATATAACAATATAAAATATAACCTTTATAAAATATGACCATTGTAAAAATAGTTTTAAAAATTCAAATTTTAAAATGTTGAATTTAATCAATATGGTGATGATATGACATTTTATTATTATTTTAAAAATTATTTTTTAAAGTTGGTTATATTAGTTGAAGTTAATAGCTAAAATATAGATAGCATTATTAGAGTTAACTTAAAA